>JALPVH010000019.1:0-370257 GCA_023242295.1 Diaporthe ilicicola | reverse complement strand
TAAAACTTATTATTTAATAATTAAAAAGTTATTATTATAACCTTTATTTAATATTTTTATTTTTAAAGCTATTATTATATTTACTTTATAAGTTTTTTTATTATTTAATATAATATTATTTAAGTTTAATTATAATAGTTAATTTATTATTATATTTAAAACCTATTTAATTTAAAGTTTATATTATTATTATAATAATAAAAAAGCAATATTTTATTTTTTTTAAAATAAAATAATAAATCGATTAATTTAATAAGAAATTAAAGAAAATAAATAAATCGTTAATATAAGGTTATTAGATAAAGTATAATAGCGTTAACGGCGGCCGAAGGCGCTAGTGGGTGTAGCTATTAGCGCCGTTAGTGGCTTGTACCGGTGTACCCTCCGATTTGACCGGTGCGAATCTCCGATCTCAAGATTAAAGCTATAGAAGACTACCTAGGTAGTCGGGACCTCGGGAGCGAATGGCGGCGTCCCGGCCGGCCGCGGGTTAGCGACTTACACCATACCCACCAACCACAATGGACCGATTACCTTGCATCAACAATGGCTCCGGAATAGTCGTCCAAGACGTCGCGTATCTGGTGACCTATTTGGATAAGTGTATTGTGGCAGAATTCTAGAGGCCATTGATGATTAATTAATGGTGTATTAGAGAATTACATGTATGCGACCTTAGGAGCCTGAAGGCAACATTGAATTTCATACTGATACCGGCTTCTCCCAACAATTGTGGGTTGAGTCTTGGACGATGTTTGTGGAGTGGGGATGTGGATGTCTGTACTATGCCTTGACAATACAATCCGTCTTTTTACATATACATGTGGTGTGTATGTGTGTGTATAAAACAGCTGGATACGAGTGAAATCGATATGTCGCACCCTCCATATGCATGACCTGCTGTACCAGTTTGTAATAACAGTACTTTTTTTCCGTGATTTCAGTTGGAAGAAACTGTATCTTCGAACTATCCATTCTTTTACTTAGTCTTCCATTATATCGGCGTATCACTCATTAGTAGGGGATATTTTCAGAGGTAATGATTCCTGGCTGGATGTATGTATTCTTATGGCCCAGGAGGTAAATCGATATGGATGCGAACGGGACATTCAGAATGCTTACAAAGGTCAGCTTCAGTCCCTCGGCAGGGCGAAGGGTTTTTTAATTTTCCGAGGATTTATCCTGTTAATCCTCCCCTCATCGCGACTTTTCAATCTGGCGCTCTGGCGGGACCCCTGGCTGGTTAGGGAGCCACGGAGACCCATCGAGAGCTCGCGATCTGTTCTCTCAAATTCATGCGGTACCAATTTGCCTTCGAGGATACTACTTTCCACTTGATTGTATTATACACGGCATCTAGGGACTGGGGGCCGGCTGCGCAATCTTGGACACCTGGGCACTCGCCATCTTCCTATCCTGGAGACTGTGGCCGGAAACTGCTTCTGAGGCTTAGACTGTACCTAAGTTGCTGGTCAGCTTGTGTTTGTCAATGCGTTTTCAGTGTTGCGGATGTTCAATACATAGTTATCGGAATTCTAGTCCTACAAACTGAAACGTGGGAGAAGAGATTGACTCTCCTTGATCACTGTCACGCACAATGTGTCCTTAGAAATCAACAGTGGGGTGTGACCCTGAATCGCAAAGTCTCGCTCTGCCTCAATTCGCTCATGAAACTCCGCTTGGTTTCCTATTTTACTGATCGGGTCCTGCAAGTGTCAAAGGTCTGGATTTCTTGATCCTCAAGCATTTATTCACCTATGGTCGTTGTAGATTTCCTACCTGTGATCGCACAGCGGCCAGGCACCCATTCATACGAGAGTAGGAGACCTGGGAAGAAGTTATGCGTGTGACGTTTTAGCACTTGATGTTTGCTCTTGAGAATCAACTTATCGTGTGCTTAGCAACTAAACTCAACAAGAGTGCCCTCGCAATTTCAGCTTGTTGAGGAACCAAATATGTGTTTGTGTCCGCCATATTATCTCAGCTCTTGTTGGCAGCTTGCAAGCCCATATTGCCACTATACCCACAAATATTTTCACGCTGGATCTGGCTAAGACTTAGATACCTGGTTTTGGTTTCTCTCGCGCAAGTGTTAATTCATGCGTCGAATTGTTTCTTGTAAGAGTATTACGTGGCTGGACCACTAGTAATTACTTGAGTATCTAGGTAAGCAAATACATCGAGGGAACCACGCTGAGCTAATGCAGTCTGTTATAGGCGCCCTTCTGGTCTTCTCGTGCCGCACATACTTAGGTATGTTGGCGTCACAACAGGTCAATTCTGTCAGAATATGTCGGCACTTAAGTAAATAGAACTGAATCTCCCATTGCCTCGGTCGATTTCACCCTCATTTCGTCCTGCCGTTCATGGGGTGCGACCCTGATTTGTGTCTTTTCTGACTTTCTTGCCGTGCCCGTGCCTCTAAACATCTGCTTCTGCAGGCTTCTGCGACGAATTCTATGTTATGGAGTCCTTTCAGATTTGGCTAGTCGAGCTTAAAGCCAAGTGACCTTCATGCAGTATGTCGACCTTTTTCGGAGACCAGCAAGCGTGAAGACACTTGCCGGAAACCTCTGCGCAAGAAATAATGTCTCGACCTTCTCAACGCACCCCAGTGCCTGTAAAGCCTTCTACTGTTAATAAAATAGTGTCTGAGCATCGTCATTTCCACAGCAGGCCTTCCTCCTCACCACCCGTTCTTCCTCAAGGACACGAGCGTCACAAGGACGCGTTTGTCGATAGCCTCCGCGCATGGACAACAGCAGTCTCGATCCAGGGAAGCGACGAACAGAAAATCCTCGCGTTCATATGCTGGCTGAAGGTGGCGGATGCCATAGAGAAAATCGCATGGCTGGAGATTGAGCGGCCGTCGTTGGGCCAGGGCCGGCTACTGTGCCTGGCATGGGCGATGCTCGCGGGCAAGATATGGATGTTGCATGATGATTAGAGCAGCAATTTGAAAAAAAGTCTGGTAAGCAATGTCTCGTCTAGTCCTCCCTATCACTCTGGGTTGTCTTTGGAATTGTGGAAACGGGCCCGAAGCCCCCGACTCGTGCCTCATCACTCCAAGAGACACATCCACTCGAAGCGAATACTCACACACGACTTAATCACATGAGACGTTGAACAGGCAGGCCATCCACGACCCATTTCCCAGACCGCACCGTTATGACCATCGTCCACCGGCTGCGCGCATTTGCTGGATTGTATTGTGTTGTCGTCATGGGCGGCGACCGACTGCTGGAATGGAATAGTTCGCGAGTTCTGCTGGCGCGCGACAGAAACATCTCTGGGATCTTGCGTCATATTGATAGATCGCACAATATACGAGTCGTTCGCAACATTATCGCAAATGCACTGTATCATTGGATGCTATACGCATGTATGATGAAAGACATCCCAATCAAATTCGACGCGGATATACACGAGGCGGGTCGAGCGGCTGCGACCAGTTGACACCTTGGGTAGTGCGTCACGTCGAATGTCAGCCGTGGCTAGTAGTAAGTATCGTACCATAGGCACCAACATCAGAATTGGCTGGCAGGAAGACGGATTCATCAGTCTCCTTTGTCTTTTCGAAACGGTCTGGCTATTCACTAAGGGAACCCGGAGAGCTGTCGGTCTGTTGCAGCAACACGAACCGCTCTGGATGGACAGATGCCCCCGTTTCACAATGCAGGGTGCCGCGAGAAAGCTTTCCTGAAACCAGACGATCGATCTATGTTTGAGGCAGGCTGCATGCAAAACCAACGAAGCTTGGTTGCTGCTATGACTGTCATCTGAACAAGTCGGATGGGCAGGCAATGAAGGTGATCTCCAGGATCAACAGCTTGCGATCCACTTTGGGGAAAACCACCTGTGCGAGACCGCCTCTAGATCATTGTACCCTCCTTGGGTGTAGACTGTGTTGGCTTTTGTTTGACGAAAGTGCCTCATTTTGTGTATGAATGTTGCAGTCTATAGCTAGAGACTGTACTGTAAAAGACTGAGGTCTGCTTCGTCTGCCTGGTGGGTGGATGAATGAGCGAGTGCACGCCCGGAACTATGCATCGTGACCTGGCTCCTCGAAGGAGTCTCAGCAGGGCGCATTTCGCCCAGGAAGAAGCACTTGGAGAAGGTTGGCGGCAGGGCGCAGCTTGGAATTACAGTGAGCCGGAAGGAGAAGCATATATGTCCGCCGAAGCCCTATGGTATCTTGTACCACGTGGGGTGGGCAGCCTACCATGGGTGGCTACGCTTCGGTTCACCTACTGCTGGTGCAGTGGGCGCCAAAAAGCCGCCACAGCCAAAAACCCGCCATACGAGAGCATATTTACACTTAAATTTGGTGCAACTTAACTCCGGATCTAGATCTAGTTTAGTTAACCAGACTAGATAGCAAACATACTTTTATTAACGCTGTTTTCTAATATAAAGTAATATAGATTTTTAAATGTTTATATTTATTAAATAATTTTAAATCTTATCTTTATACTTAAATTAAATAAAGATTAATAAAATTATTAATATATCTCTTTTAAATTGTTAATAGCGTATTATTAAAATATTAATTAAATTTAAAGTTTAAAAACGATAATTTTATTAAACCTAATTAAAATTAAAATTAAATTTTATAGCTAGCTTATTTAAGCTTTATAATCTTAAAACTATTCTCTGTTTCTAAATTAAAGTAAAACTTATAAAGAGAATTAACTTAAATAGAAGGAAAGCGCAGATTTTATCAAATTTGCACTAATTCTTTTGCAGGCGTGTGGCGGATTTTTGCTTTTTGGCGCCTACTGCGCCAGCAGTGGGTGAACCGAAGCGTTGCCACCCACGGGTACCTAGGTACCTAGGTAGCTGTGAGGCAACGGTCGGGGCGAGGGGGATGGGGGATTGGGGAAAGCTGCGGACAGTACAAGCCACTTGGCATTTGACAGCTGCCGGGCAATTCCGCTCCTCAATCAAGATCGCACCACCAGGCAACGAGGCTGACCTTCCCAGCTTCTTGTTGTTATACACGCGAAGTTTTCTCCTGTAAGAGTTGCGGACCGGCTCGGTGGTCGCTGGTCCGCTGGTCTTCAGCCAGCTGGCATGTTGATGTGCAGTGGGTCCCGGCAGCACGGTTTCACGAGGTCGCTTGTTGATTTCCGTGCGGGAACGAGGTTCGGGGACAAGGTTGGTTTTTTTTTGTTCCCTTCTGGGTGGACAGTCTGTGCGGTCGATACTTCGGTAGATACGGGTTCGAGAACGGGAGACTGGCTGGCTGCCCGAGATCTTCAGGGGTCTTTGTGACGCTATCCCACCACCAGCGACGTATAAGGCCCGGACCGGCGCCTTCGAGGCTCTCCATTTCGGCCAATTGAGTCCTTGAGGGGGGGGCGGCTTCCGTGAGCTTGTGCTCCTCTGCCCTCATGCCGTGGCGGCGGCGGCGATGCAGCTTCGTCTCCCGATTGGGGTCTTCCCGACTGGGGTTGTCTCTGGGCTACAATGCAGCCTAATTAGGTAGGGCTTGCCGACGTTGTGTATGTCTCAAAAAAGAAAAGAAAGCCGTGGTTTGCCCTACTTCATTCAGCCCTTGAGCATTCCACATTCAGCAGTTGGGGATGGACATTGAGGTGCACAGGCGGTGCGTAGCAAAGAGCCCGAGAGAGCATGGCACTGCGAGTGCAACACCCAGGTGTTCAAGACTGGCAAACTGTTGCCGAGCGGCCTGGAACAAGCTTTATTAGCCTCATGGTTGGTACTGTACTGCAACGCAACCTCTGCGAGCAATAAACAGTTCAATACATCCTGGACCGGAATCTGGGAGGCTTGGACGGAATAGAGCCTCCGAGGCACCCTCTGCCTGGCGTGGAGTGCTGGAAGTCCTCGCAGCAAGCAGCAGCAACAGTTTTGGGAGGCAAGACGGATTCATGTGGGCCCGTCAGGTGAGGTGAGATGAGGTTGTCGAGATGCCTCCGCCTCCGCCTTGCCTCGGAAACCCGGATGACAGGGCAGTGTACAGCAGACTACAGGGCTCCTCTATTTTTGTATTTTTGCTTGCAGGCGGGGTATTGGGCTTCGGTTATGCTGGGTTCTGCAAGGGAAAATTTCAAAAGGCAACGATGGCAGAGCAGAGGCCCGGTGGAGCCCCAGCCGTCGCAAATTGGACCTGGCAGATAGATACTTTCCTGTGGACGACAGACATACAGAGCCCGGGCGAGACTGGTCTGTCTTGTCTGTCTGGTGTATGGTCCGTCTGGTGATGGCAGCAGACAGACTAGGGAATGATTTCCTGGGACCATCCGAGCGGACTACGGCTTTGCAAGGGAGGTAGGTCAGGCTGCGTCATGGGGTAGCGGCAGTCTGAGTGTGAGCGAGCATGAGTGAGTGTGGGTGTGTGGGTGTGTGGGTGTGTGTGCCCAGGCCAAAATAAATGGTTTCTACTACAGTAGCAAACGGGCCGCATGCTGCTGTGATGTGCATGCAAGCTCGGATTTGCGGGAGGGAAAAAAATAATCAGGCCTGCTGTGGGAGACAGGAAGAGCAGATGCCCTTGAACGTTTTCATAATTGCTCATGCCTTGCTTTCGCACACACGTTTTCCTGGACCACAGGAGCACGCATGCGCATACCATCATTGAACCTTCGCACTCATTCCTTGCAGTGAATGACTCTCGCGGGAAGCCCTGCTTTAGATTTGGCGATTGCTAGTCTAACACTGGGCGGGGGCGCTTCGGCCGCAGACTCAAAAAATTTTAAAAATTCCCAGGGCTCCTCCTCACTTCTCACAAAGATTACCTACCTTCGACCTACCTTACCTCTCTACCTCTACCCTCTCCCTACCTACCCATTCCCACTCATTCCACGTCGAGAGTGTGGTCCTGTTCATTTCCTTGCGCAAAACCTCTTTCTCCGTGCAGAGGGAGAGGTGCTATCGAGATCAGCAGCAGCACCACCACCAGCAGCGGCTTCCCTCAGTCATCGCCTTGCAGCATCCTCCTCGGTCAGAGCAGCAGCTTGTGCCCGCCCCGTCTGTCCGTCGTCTCAGTCAGCCCGGCCCAGCACCCAGCACCCAGACCTCCCACAACCTGCCTGGCTGCCTGGCCCAACAACACTCAAGGTTTCGAACCTCTGCTGTCGGTCCGACCTAACAACCCGAAAAAAACAAAAAAGACCAACCTCTGTCGTTCTCGACACGTCCTCCCTGCGTCGTCGTTCTTGACATTCTGAATCCTGCCCGTGGGTTTCTGTGTGCCCCTCGCCTTGCAGATCAAACAGAACCTAGAGCGGTATTCACTACAGATTTTCTCTCCCAGCCCGCCTCAATTCAGCAGGCGTATTCTTCCTCGTTACCACAGCTCGCATTTCGCGCAGTCCCGCACGACGACCTAGTCACCGCACCCTCCGAGACACCTGCCCACTCGCGAGGACCGCCTCTATCTCGCTTCCTCCTTCGCGGCCAATCGTCTGTCCCTCCTGAGCTTCCCCATCGCAACCTTCCCGTGTTGTGTTTCCTCGTGTGAGGCGCGCCTACGTGCGTGGACACATCAACTCTACCACCCAACATCACAGGCTGGGCTGCAACTGCACACTGCTGTTGCAGGCCAACCACCCCGAGTGCCTGCTGTGAATCAATTCGTACCACCGAGTCACTACGGAACGGGCAAAATGTCGGCCGCCACGACCTTCTCGTACGCGCAAGCCGCGAAGGGCCGCAATGCCGCCCAGGCCGATCCCCACCAGTCCACTGCGAGCCCTGCACCGGTCGACCCAGTCAAGGATGACAGCAGCTCGGTGACCACGGCTGCAGATGCCTCGGCAAAAACATTTTCCACTACATCTGAGATCTCCGAGTCCGTCAAGAGCTCCGAGGTGGACCTGGAGTCAGTTGCCTCGAAAACCCAATCAGAGGTCGTCAACACTGGCGACTCTGACGGCTCGGCCGCTTCCGCCAAGTCCGAATCCACACTCGTGGCTCGCTCAGATGAGGCACCCAAGACCAGTGCGCAGAGCACAACGAGCGAGAAGGGCAACCGCCCGTCAAACCGCTCCAACGAGCCGTCGGATTCGAGGAAAACGCGCAAGGGCAAGAAGGGAAAAACTTCAGACAAGGACGCCGAGGGCGATCAGGTCCAGCAGGAGCAGGAGAAAGAGGTTGTCCCTGTGAAGCTCTTCGAAGCTCCGCCCCCAGCAGTCAACATATGGCAACAGCGTGCCGCGGCCGCGAAGGCGAAGCAGCCCAGTGTGGCTCCAGTCTCAGCGGGCACCGACGCACCGACCAAGGCCGTCTCTCAAGACTCGAATAAGAGCGCTAGCAGTGCTGAGGGTGTAGACACCAAGGACTCGGAGACCACCCGGCCTGGGAAGACTGCCGATGGGTCACGTCCATCCAGCGACCAAGCACCCCGTAGGAATCCTCGAGGGAGCAGGGTGAGTGAACAGATGACGAATGGCAATGTTCCTCCAGTTCAGGATGCGTCTCTTTGGCCAACACCGGACACTGCTGCGGCCGAAGACACCAAGCGCAAGGTTTCATCTGAGCTGGATGCAACCCCCAAGGACAAGCAGGAGGAAGGGTCGCAGACCAAGTCTACCCGTCCGAAGTACGTCCAGAAGTTGGAAATTAATCACTCCGTCAAGTGGGAAACTCAGCTGCAGACACGTCCTCCAAGTAAAGGTCGTGGTGGTGGGCAACCTGGGCGGAATTCTGTCGGCCGAGGTGGTCACGCCTCGAGCGCAAGTGTTTCTGGTGACAAGTCGCAAGCCGAGGCGCAGGCGTCCACTGCTACAGGCGATTCTCATGGAAAGCCTAGGGAGGATGCTACGCCGCGCACCAACTCGCTGCCATTCGAGAAGAAGAAGTTCTCCGCTGAGAACCGAGATAACCGTAAGGCATCCGCTTCGGCAGAGCGCTCCACGTCTAAGAGCGAAGGAACAAAGGCCTCCAAGGGCGATTTCGTGCAGGGCTTTGGACAGCAGGGCAACCTCCGAGGGGAGGGTGCTGAGTCTGGAAGAAAGGAGGGCGGCTTCGCCGGCCACAAGGACGCGAGACCTAGGAGGGGCGCACATGGCAACGGCCGAGGAGGGCACAACGGAAGTCAGTCATATTCGCAGCCGTTTCAAGCGAATGGACACGGTGCTCGGTCAAGCACTTACAACCCTTCTTTCGCCAATGGATATTCTTACGGAGGTCCTGGCTCAAGCCGGGCTGGCCGTGGTCGTCCTGCGTCAATCAACGGTTACAAGGGTCCATCCAACGGTGCAGTCAAGATGCCGATACAGCCTATCAGCACTGACTTCGGCCCTTACTCCCCCTACGGCCAAGCTTCTCCCTATTCTGCCTTTGCCGGGGGGTTCCCATCTGACTACAACATTCTCGTCCACAACACGCTGAGAGCGCAGATCGAATACTACTTCTCGGCAACGAATTTGCCGAAGGACTTGTTCTTGAGGGAAAATATGGACTCCCAGGGGTTCGTGCCCCTGGACGTCATTGCCGATTTCAGCAGAGTTCGCCAAATCTCTCAACAAAACTTGCACTACGTGCGAGAAGCATGCATGGACTCCGAGGATATCGAATTTGTGCTGGGCGATGGCAAGACCGAGCTCTTGCGGCGACGCGATGGTTGGGAGAAGTACGTTCTGCCTGAGGCCAACAGGAGGGAGCAAGCTCGCAACCCTGGCCCTGCCAGTTTCCAGCACAAGTCGAGGCACAGTATGCACATGAACGCGCCAAACTACCACCAGCAGGGCTCTATGCCATTCGCCTACCCGGCAATGTCGCCACCCGCGTTTGGAGGGCCCTTTCCTGGCGACATGTACCCGGGGTACTTGAACGGACCAGCCTACAACCAAGGTGTCAACGGCGGTCCAGTCAACGGACAATCCCGTGTTGATGATTCCCAGCTGAATGCCGCTGTGCCCGAGTTTGCACCTGGGAATGATGTCACATTCAACAGCTTCACCAACGCCGCCCACCCTCCAAATGGAAATTGTGTAAATGATCCACTGCATGCAGCCACGACCTTCTCGGATGAGGAGGTTGCTAAGCTGCATGTTGTCCTGCCGCAACCCAGGAAATCCCAGGACGCTGGGAAGCTGGCGAATGGAGACACCAAGGATGGCATCAAGGACACCCAGGGCCCCGAAACCAATGGAGTCCATGCCAGCCCAGATGCACTGAACACGTGAGTGCCCGAGTGCGTGGGAGATTCGGCGTCTCATTCCACTGACCGGTTGCAAACAGGCCTGAGCTAGGTCCGGTCATTGATGAAGCGGCTTCCAATTCTCCTGCGTACTACCGCTTGGATGGTTCGCTTGCGCAATCTTCCGGTGGCAAGACGGCCGAGAAGTATGTGGATGTACGAGCGAGAGCACTGGAATTGCGTCAATCCTCACCACCAGGAGAAGTTCCGGACGACATGAAGAGGCTATACAAATTCTGGGCACCTTTCTTGGTGGTCAATTTCAACCCTACCATGTACAGGGATTTCCGCCAGCTCGCTCTTGCGGATGCAACATCGGAACACCCAAACAAGATCGGCCTGGGATATCTGCTCCAGTTCTATACCAGCGTACTGCTCAAGACTAATGCCACCTGGAGACCTGAACATCCAATCTACAGGGTTCTGCAGTTGGACTTTGAGAGTTCCCAAACATTCACAGGCTCAGCTGCCACTGCTGAGCCACAAGTCTAATACGTGCTTGCAAAATAGCGCATTCAGCGTCGTTTGATTGATTGCGATTCTTCTCGAGCGGAACATCATGCTGATGGAATTGAAAACAATGAAGTTGGTGTCTCTGGTTCGACTCAAGACATCTCGGAGGATGGTGCCGAAGAGGTCTTGTCCATGAGTTTCACAGGAAGGGCCGCACGGGGACACCCGCCGCTGAGGGACTGTTGCTTCTCTTGGCAACGCGACATTACGAATGAGTGTCTTCCTCGTGGGACCAAGCCTTCTACCGATGACCACTGATCGCCCTGTTGATGGAGGCATGGTTTGATCAACAAATTAGTACTGAGCAGCTTTGACCGTCATGATATCCGTTGGAGACGGCTTTCAGCCGCGCCCAGCGGGGCGGGTCTCATGAAGCAGCCCACAACACACCCGGAAAGATTCTGGAACCCAACGGCTATGACTTGACAGCCCACGCCATCGGTGGTCTTGCACGTGGGCTTGCACCTTCTGGGTCCCCGCACTCACACAATAATATTTGCAAGACATTATGTACGACAACGTTCTTGGAGCATGAGGAGGACTGTTGCAATTTTGCAACCCGGCATGAGCGAAAACCAAGGGGAATAGGATGTTATGATTGATGGGGTCAACCAACTGGCATTGCATTCAGGTCTCCTGATTGGGACTGTGGAATACCGAAAAATCATCTTTCCCCACAGCAGTTGCTTTACTTTAAAGAGAAAAAAATCAAAAACAAAAACAGCTGGCCAATAGAAAGTTGGAGCATGCAAGAAGACAAAAGTCGCACTGGGCAAAGCCGACTGGTGTTCTGTGTTTTGACCCATGTCAAGTCAAGTTTGGATGTGTGATGGCAGGAGGGAACGAGCAGTTGCATTGTTAGGCTAGCAGGGGGGTGGGGACCGACAAGTCCATTTGATATGGTCTGAGGGGGTTGCACTTCAGTTCAAGGAAATGGAAGGAGCCCATGGAATGGCTGGAGGGGCCTGAATCTCTGTGTTGTGAAGCCACGATGAGCTTGTTAGATCTGCCTTCTTTTTCTTTTTTCTTTTTTCTTTCTGGTGTCTGGAATGGAAAGACAAAAAAGATTTACTCTTATGCTTTTGCTTGTCGTTGTCAATGAATGACCTTGGGTTGTGTGTATGATTAGGGACTCAGTGGGGCAGGTATCACACCGGAGCAGGGGGGGACAAGCGGGAGAAATACCACCCCTCAAGCCAACCTCGAGCATCGCTGTAAATAAGTTCTTGAATCTCTGCAAGCAGTGGCTGGCTTCTTGGCTCCTTATCCATAACCTGCTTTCTCGACTCTACCAGTGGGACTTGCGGCTGGGAACGAACTAGATGACAAAGTCGAAAAGAATACCAAGTGACATTCACTCCTCGCCTCAGCACTTGCATATTGAGTTGCCTGTACCATTGACCATTGACTTAAGTGTTGGAATCTGGAGTTGACATATGTCCAGGTGGAAAAGGAACCACGGACCCAGGATCGACAGATGGACCCGGCTGAATGATACCCCACGAAACCGAGAGGATACCATTCCAAGTACGGCATACTTAATTTTTTCTTCTTTTCTTTCACGTGTCTGGCAGATTACATAGCATCCAGTCGGGGCCTGCAAAGATGCCCCTCATGCAGTGTCCCAAACATTCAGAGTGTTTTGACCGCGGCAGGATGGCCTGGAAGCGTCGAGGAGGGGCACCACACTACGTCACCTTGGGTGGGGCAGGGATTTCCACCTGTTGGTTGGGCAGCCAGCTGTGACCGGTCATGCCTCGGAGCACACCAAATGCGATGCGGTTATTTAAACAGCTGTGCACTACACAAGGCTACATGATTATCAGTGTGGTAGATACTGTACCGGTAGGTGTGTGTGTGGATGCGTGATGGGCCGGGACCACGAAACGGCAGAACGGTCAGCCCGACGGCTGCGCCACTTGATGCTGCTCTTGTCCAACCCGCCACCGACCGACCTAGCCTGCCAGCCTGCTGGTGTACTTGGCTGATTGATTTGCTCGGCTGTTCTGGTCGAGCTGGCTGGGCCGGGAAACGAGTCCATGGGCTGCGTGGGGAGGCCTCTGCTTCTGTTTCGTCGCCGTCTCGTGCAACAACACCATGCTCCCTCTACTCTATGTCGTTCAAGAAGGGGGGGGGGAGCTTGTCGCCCTTGTGCTATACAAACCTATCGCGGGCGGAGCTGTGCCACATGAGCGTTGAGCGGCACAGGACCGGGACGTAGGCGAGCTGGCAATCTGGGCAGGGAGGGGGCAGAGAGAGGGAGGTGGTGGGAGGTGGGAGGTGGGAGGTGGGAGGTGGGAGGTGGAGGAAACACCTCCCGCTCGGCCTCCTGGGGTCATCCTTCGATGACGCTGGCTGTTCCCGCCATCTCATTGCTCAAGGCCGCTGCCCCACCATGAGGGCAGAAGAGGGCTGTGGCGGCTTGCAAACCTGGCTGTCGTGCTGTCGGGGCCAAGATGGCATGCTTGCTGCCTGACGAAACTGTCCTGCCCTGTCCTGTCCAGGCCAGGCCAGCCTGAGGGATCCGACCCTGTCCAGCGGTGGTAGGAGATGACTAGACTACTACTCCCAGCCATCTTGTTATTCTGTCCAGGACATTCCCACTTGAACTGAGCTGTAAACATCATTTCCCAGTCAAAAGAAGAAAGCTGTTGGGGGTGGTTTTGTCTTGGATCACGCATACGTTATCAGTATCTTATTTTAGGTGCAGCGGCCGTATTTGTCGTCCACCGGCCACCCTCTCTGCCGATTCCCCCCCCCCTCACCCCACCTCACCTCCCCCCTCACTGCTGCTCACTGCTAAGCTGAACCCAACCCAACCCAACCCTGCCTTGCATTATTCATTTCCTGGGCGTGACACCTCCCCCGTCATTCCTTTCCCACTACAACCTACGTCCAGAAGCGGGGAGAAAAAAAACCAGACCCTAGGTCTTTTTCATCACCGGCTTCCATATCACCCTCTGCCGTTACAAAACACACAAGCATCTGCACACACACACACACACACACTCACACAAATATCCACAGCCTGACCAACTCACCGGCTGGGCTCTGACGTCACCTTCTCTTGTTTGTCAACTGAGAGTGTCAGCCATGTCTAACTATGGCTACGACTACGACCCTCCCCGGCGGCAGCGTAGCACCCGGGAGCAGCACTATCGCGAGGAGAGATATGCTGAACCTCAAGACCCCTACCTGAGGGTTCAGTCCACTCGTGACCTCGTGCCAAGGGGTCGAGAAGACAGCGACCTGTCGGTAGAGGAAATTCGCAGAGACTTCCCTCCACCTGGATACGGCCGCGATGTCCGGAGGGCCCGGTCAGCAGAGCCCTACGACTATGATGATGATGCGCGCTCTGCCTACACCCGCAGGAGCCGCGATGACTACTATGACCGCGACTACGATCGCCGCCCGCGGAGGAAGGCCGAGAGCGTCTACATAGAGGAGGAGGAGATGAAGCGCAAGCGCATCCTGAGCCAGCAGGAGAAGATCATCGCTGCTGTTGCTGGCGCTGCCGTTGCCCTCGGCGGTAAGGAAGTCTATGACCGCCGCGAGGCAGACCAGGTCGGCACCGACGTCCACCGCAACTTGATCTCCTCGGCAGCTTTGGGTGCCGCCGGTGCCTTCGCCGCTTACCAGGGCGCTGACTTCTACAACAAGCGCGCTGACAAGAACGAGAAGAAGTCCACCCATATCGTCCACAAGGGCCGCGACGGCAAGGTCACCGAGTACTACTCCGACGACGAAGACGAAAAACACAAGAAAGGGCACAAGAACTTCCTCGAGGCCGCCCTCGGAGCTGCCGGCCTTGGCACAGCGCTCAAGGCTCTCACCGGCGGTGGCGGCCACGACGAGAAGCATGGTGACCGGGACAGGGACAGGGAGAGGGACTCGAGGTCTGACACCAGGAGCCGCCGTGGGAGCCGCGAGAGGTCTGCTTCCAAGGGCGGCCCTGGCAACAAGATTCAAAAGGCCGCCATGGCCTCCCTCATCGCTGGAGCAACCGAGGCGTTCCGTGTCTCCAAAGAGCCGGGCGCTTGGAAGGGCGAGAAGGCCAAACGAGTTCTGACCGCCGCTGCCGGTGCCGCGACAATTGACGCCGCGCAGAAGCCTGGCAAGGATGGCAGCAAGCTCGGCCTTGCCGAATCTGTCATCGGTGGTCTCATCGGCAATCGCATGATCAACGGATCCAAGAGAGACATTGTCGAGGACACGAGCACGGGAAGAAGCCGATCGCGATCGCGTGCACGATCCCAAAGCAGCAAGGGAGGCGGCGGCGGCGGCGGCATGGGCCTCGCCGCGCTGGCCACTGCTGGCCTGGGCGCCATTGGTGCCAAGAAGGCCGTTGACAATATTCGTGACGAGCGATCACGCTCCCGTCGCCGGGACGACTCCCGTGACTCCTACGACAGCCGAGACGAGTCGCCCAGGAGACGGACGCGTAGCCGGAGCCGCAGCGTCGTCGACAAGGCGCGCAAAGGCTTGGCAAGGATTGGTCTGGGCAAGGGGGAGGACGATAGTGAATACGGCTCCCCACGTGGGTCGCGTCGAGGGGGCCGCTACGATGACGAAGTGGACTCCCGGGATGGGCGATACCGTGATGAGTATGACGACGATCGATCCTACCGGGCTCGCAGCCGGTCAAGAGGGGCTCCGTCCCGAAGCCGGGCGTCCTCTCGAGGGTCGGTATCTAGCTCGGATCTAGGTGATTCGGATGAGGATGAAAAGAGAGCAAAGAAGATGCGAGGTAAGCAAATCATCACCACTGGCCTGGCGGCCGTGGCCACCATTCATGCAGCACACAACGTGTACCAGAGCATGGAGAAGCGGAATGCTAGGCACAAGGCGGTCAAGGAGGGTCGTCTGAGCCCGGATGAAGCCCGTAAACTCAAGTCAAAGGCGCTGCTGCAAGACGCGGCGTCGGTTGGCATTGCCGCGTTGGGCATCAAGGGAGCCGTCTCGGAGCTCAAGGAGGCCCGGGAGATGAGCCACGAATTGACGGAGTGGAAGCACCAGAAGGAAGAGCGGCATCAGCGCCGGATGAAACGCCTGGCGCGCCAGCAGAAGCAGATCGGATACGCCAGCGACGACGAATATGACGACTACGACGACGGTGCCTCACAGTACAGCAGAAGATCCAGGGCTGACAGATATGCTTCGTCAGTTCCTCCACGGGTCAGCAGGTATGAAGATGATGGACCCCATTATTCCGATGGGAATCCTTACTCTGCCTTGCCTGCGCCTCCTGCTGGCTACAACAGCAGAAGATGAGCACTCAGACGCGCGACGCAACAAGTATGGATGCCTTCATTACAATCTGTCCGTTCTGCTGCTGCGCGCGCTTCTCCATCTGCACTTCATGAAACCAGCTCGGCCCATTCTGCACACACAATACGCCTGTACGACTCTACCAGTCTATCACCACGCATCTCGCACGTTTCACAACGAACGATATATATACCCTTACGACCCGTTATGATGATCAAAAGTTTTGAAACATGGTTCAACGAGCGAGAGGCCTTAGGATCATTTGGGACTTCTATACACTGGGGTCCAGGAGATATCAAGTGCTTTTCACAATGGGCTTCCTCCGTCGACTCGACGACTTTACTCCTTGCCGCTGCGGTTCGATGGTAGCCATGGCTTGGGCATCAAGCCCAAGCCTCTGCTGCATTCTTCCCATGTTCATGATGTTTACGGCACACCAACAAACATATTGTTATTTATACACAGCACCCCCACCACCAAGAGCCCCTGTGCATTTGGAGGAAGCAGATAGATTCCAGGCATTTGCTCCAGCCCCTTTCTGCTCAGCACTAATTCATTTGCTTTCCTTCTGCCCAAAACGTTCCAATGCAAATTACTGATGGTCTCCCATTTGCGTGATAGATCGGCCCTACCGCCGCTAAGAGAAAGACGATCCCTCCCGCGTGGTGTGGAGTCCAGCATGCCTGAGGACTCAGGAATGCTAGGCCCATCTTGTTTCTCCCTCCTTGTGAGTCTGTGTAACCATTCCTTCGGGTTCGGCCGCACGAGCGGATAAGCCGGGAGACCAGCAAGTGAATCAAAGAGCCGCACGCAGACCACAAGGCGATACGAGACGATACGCACGCACGCAACGCAGGAAGCGAGTGGCTGACTGTGCTGTGACGATCACCTGCAGCCCGCGTACCCACAAGATCGGGCGATCGGTCCTTTTTTTTCTTGGGCCTTGCAGGAACGACAGCGCGAACGGGCGTTGGACGGTGCACGAAATTGGCCAGGGTCCGCTAAAGGGAATGGTGCCGATGCGGGTTTCAAATTGGGGGATCTAAAGGGCCTTGCGGGAAGCGAATGGCTGCGAGACACGTCTGTTAGTTTTGATGCCGCATATCTGTTGGGGTTGGGCTCTGAGGGACATTCTGTAATGGGAACGAGACTCATGACATGGGCTAGCCTACGCAAAGAACGAGATGACGACGACACACTTGATGACCTTTTTATCTTTTGCTTTTTCTTCTCTACCTTACGATATCAAGAAAGCTTCATAGCAGTCAAATGCACGACACGATGCTATGACATTCAGATTCTGCAGCACCAGAGGTCTTTGCATTCCCAGACGGTTTGATCTTTCCGCGCCCTAATTTCCGGGCTTCGTGATGTCAGGATATGGGAGCACCCGGGCCTTAGACCTTGGAGGGTACCAATCAGTGCAGTCGGATCCAATGTGACAACGCGCCGGCGTTCAGTGATGGGTGTCATGGAACGTCAAGCGGTGTGAGGGACTCATCAAGGGAGACGCGAGGCAAGCCAGGCGACCACTGATTTCCCCAGACTCAGCAAGCTAGCCATAGCGTACCGTACCTGCGCGTCGTCTAGACTACCTGGGAGAGATAGACAATGCCTTTGTTCCCAAAGGCGCCGTGGTGCCTCCCTCTCTCTGTCAAGCTTATAGGTATGGTGGGTTTATTCTTTATTATAGTCTATTCTAAGATTATATTAAAATACTAAATAACTTCGGACTTGCTAATAATATACCGATAGAAGGCCGTGCATAGCTTCTTTCTAACAATCTCCCCCCTCTAAAAATAGCTACGCCCTTATAGTTAACAATTGTCGTTTTATTAAATATTTATTATTTTTCCTTTTTAATATCTATTCCCTTATAATTAATAACTCTTATTATATTAAATAACCGTTATCTTTTATTTTAAAATTACTTAATAACTATTATTTTAATAAATAATATTATAATAATAAGTATATTAATATCCGATAACTATTATTTTCTTATATAATCCTAATATTATAGGGGTTTTAATAATTATTAAACCGATATAAATATTATTTAATTATATAAGGCTGCTATAAATATAGCTTAATAATTATCTTAAGAAATAAATATTTAATAAAGGCTATATAACGTTTATTTTAATTAATAAGTTTTTTAATTAATATTTATCGGTAGTTAAAATTATTAATAAGCTTTTATATATTCTTATTTAATTAAAGTAATAATTTTTATTTTTAAAATTCCGGTTTTAAGCCAATATAATTAACTAGATATTTTAATATCTTAAATATTATTTTATAAAAGTTAATAATTATTTTATTATAATTATTAATATAAATAGAATTAATAAGTAAAATAAATCTTTTAAATAGATTTATAGGGTATAATTTAAGATAATTAATTAATATAATATTATACCTTAATTTTTATAATATTAGAAATTTAAGATAGTAAGCTATATAATTAATTTACTTAAGAATTTTAAAAAAACCTATATATTAAAGACTATATTTATAACTAACGTTTTATAATATATTATAACCTTTATAAAGGTATAATAGTATTTATTAGCCGATATTAAAAAATTATATTAAGTATTATTAATCGAAATAAGCCTTTATAATTATTATAGCAAGTATAAGTATATTATATATTTAAATTTTATTATATAGTAAATCTAAAATAACTTATAATATATATCCTATAATAATATCGGATATATTATTAGGTTTAAATCCTTTAATAATCTTATTTAAAAAGCTTTTAATAGCTTATAATTTACTATTATAGTATTTAAATTAAATTTATAATAGGGTATTAATCTATTAATAAAGGTTATTTAAGCTATAAATAAAGTATTAAAAGGCTAATTTAATTGTTTATATAATATATTTTAATTAACTATCGGTTATAGGATAATATATTATTATATATAGCAGCTTAATTCTAGCTTTCTTTTAAATATTAATTTATATTATAATAAGAAACTTTAAGTTTTAATTAAAAAGGATAATTTTAAAGAAGCTTTAATTATTATATAAAAGTATTTAAAGTAATAGTATTACCTATTTAAATATTATTTAAGTTATTTTACCGGATATAAGTAAAAGATTCTTTAAGAATTTATAAATAATAATAAGGATTAAGTTATAATTATTTATTAATATTAAAAGGCTAAATATAAAATTTATTATAATTTAATAATATAGGTAAAAAGGTTTAAGTATAGGTTATAAATTATTATAGATATAATAATAATAAATCTTATATATACGGTATTTTAAGTAATATTAAGTAAATTTCTATAATTTAGAATATAGATAAGTAATATAATATAGCTTAAGAAATTTATTAAATCGGGTATAGCTATAATAATTATCTTTATATATTAATTTAAGGATTTTTATAATATATAAATATAGGATATAAAGTTATAATATATAATTATTATTAAATATCTTTTAAATTAGTTTAAAATAAATATCGAATAAAAGGATAGCTTTATTATAGCCGAAAGTGTTATTATAATAAATTATATTAAAAATTCGGGATTATTATAAGTTTATATAATAGCTATTTTAAAGTTATAATTAAAAATTTAAGGTAATATTAATGGAAATAAATTTATTTTATAAATTAGATTATTTAGGGCTTAATTATTTAGGGCTTATAATAATAATATAAGCTTTATTAAAATAGATTTAATATTTATTATAATTATTTAGTAAAATATTAAGCCTGCCTAAGTTTTATATTAATATTTTCTCGGGTAAAGATATTTAAAATAAGGTATTAGGGATAATATTTTTATAGCCTAGCTTATATAGTAAGTTAACTTTAAATACGCTAATATATTTTAAAGCATAGATTAGGTATTTATTATCTATTAATATAGCTATTAAATTAATAATATCTAGTTATTTAAATAAGGCGAGAATAGCTAAATAGTTTATATAAATTATTAGATAATATTTAGTAATAGTAATCTAATATTTAATTTTTTTAAAAACCTAAATATAGCCTAAAATTTCTATTTTAATAGCTTAATATCGATATTTAGCTTATAATAGGGTATAGCTAAAGTATATAATTATTTATACTAATATTTATAATAGGTAAGTTATTATATAACTATTATTAAAAAGCTTAAATAAAGTTATTTTAATAATATAATAAATTTATACTTTAATATTAAATATAAAAATATTAAAATCGATAAATAAATATCTTTTTAAGTTAAAGTATATAATAGATATATACTTTATAAGGTTAGCTTTAACTATATCGAAAGCTATCTTTTTAGCCTTATTTAAAATAATAAATATAATATAGCTTATTTATCCTTAATAAATAATTTTACCTTTTAGTTTTATTATAAAATTAAGTTATAGCAGATTAATTTTTTAAGCTTTAAATAGCTTAATTTTTATAATAAATTATAGGATATTATATTTTATATAGCCGGTAAGATTAATAAAGTATTTAAGATTTTTTAAAGAAGTTAAAAATAGTAAAGCTTTTATAGCTTTAAAATATTTATTTATTATAAATAATTTAAATAAATCGATATAATAGCTTAATATAATAGCTATAAGGGCTATAAAAAATAATTTCTTAATACTTATAGAAATATTAGCGCTATATAATTATATAAAAACTAAATAAACGTTATTAATATAGTTTTATAATATTTTATCGGTTAAGATAATTAAATTATTATAATATAATTTGCTGGGTAAGCTATAAAACAGTCGGTTTATTTATTATTATATATATATTAAGCTATTATAATATTTTATAATTATATAATTAAATATAAATTAATTATAAGCTATTATAATTATAAATATTTATTATAATTTTAAATATAAGCGTTATTAATAAAAGAAGGCTATTATATTAAATATTATAATATATTTAGTATTTATAATTTTAGAGAAAATTTAATTTTAACTTTTTATTAAGTATATATCGGGAATTATTATTTAATTAAGCTTTTAAATATTAATAACTATATAGCCTTTATAAAAGCTATCTAATATAATATATTAAATTATAAAGATTAGATAAGAGAATAGTATTAATTATTTAGTATAATAAAGTTTATCGGCAGCTTAAAGCTTATTTAATATTTTATTAATAATCTTAATTTCTTAAAAACTTATTAGATAAACCTTATACTTTTTAGGGATTATATCTTATTAATTATCTTTTAATTAAACTTTAAGCTATTTATTTTATAGTATATTTATAAAACCTTTATTTTAAAATATATTAATATATTTATTAAGGAAATCGGATAATAACTATTATTTTATCTTAAAGAGATTAATATAGATATTTATTCCGATTAATATATATAATATAAAGTTTATCGAAGATATAAGGGCTATAGGTTTTAATATAAATAGTTTTTAAAATACGGCTAATATAGCGTTATTTTTAATAATAGCGTTAACTTAATAATTAGGGTTAATAAAGTAAATATAACTAATAAATATACTATTTATAATAATTATAGGCTTTAATAAGTTATTTTAAATAATAATATAGCTAAGGTAAATATTTATAAAAAGTATATATATACCGAAACGGTTAAATATTAATATAAATAATAGATTTTAAGTATTATTTAAATATAATCGGTAATTAACTAATAGATAAATTAATATTCTTAAAGATATAATTATATATTATACTGCTATAACTCTCGCTTTTACTAGATTAAAGCGATATTTAATTTTTATAGAAATATAAATATTATATAAGGTAATATCGATATATTCTTTTAAAAGAGTAATATTAAATCCTTTAAGGCCTATAATATTTATTTCGAATAATATATTAATATTAAGGTTATTAATAATAAAAACCTTATATATAAATATTATAATAGCTAGTATAGCTTATTTAATATATATACCGGGGAATTTTAAATATATAAGTATATATTTATATAACTTATAAATCTTAAAACTTAATTTATAAAGTTATAAAGGTAATGCTTATTTTTAAATAAATAAATAAAAATAATATTATTAAATTTATTATTTATTTACTATTATTTAATTATAGCTAATATTATTATAAATATTTAATAATATTTCCGATAATATTTATATAAATAAATATAAATATATTTAAAAATAAAAATTAAAACTTATTTTAATTTTTAAATTAATCCTTATTAATAATTTAATAATTTTTATATTCTTAATAGTATTTATATTAATACCGGGGCTTATTAGTTTTTTACTTTTAAATTAGCTATTAACTCTTTTAAGGTATTTTTTAATACTTTATTTAAGTATAAGCTTTATCGTTAGCTATCCTTTAATAATATTAAGGCAATATTTATAATAAAGGCTAAGTCTTTATAGTTATAAGGTTTAAGTTTTATAAGGTATATAAAATAAATATAATTTATTAAGGCGTTATTATTTAGAAAATACTTTATATAGTATTAATAAATTAATAGGTATATAATTATTATACCGAAGAAAGTATTATTTTTAAGGAAATAATTATTATATTTATTAAATAATTAGAAAGTTTTATTAAAAGAAAAGTTAAAGATTTAGGCGGCAGTATTAAATTTTAAATCTTTATCCAGCACTTTTTTAACTAAAGGTAGCTAATATATAAATATATCTAGCTGCTTTATAAAGTTAATAAACTTTCTATAATATACCGGCTATAGTTAATCTTATCGATTATAGTTAGCATTATATAAAGCTAATAGAGCGGCATTATATAGGGCTAATAAGGTAGGTAATTAATAATTCTTTAAAATAAATATTATTAAATATAAAATAGCTTATTATAATTATTATAAGGTAGTTTAATAAACTTTATTTTACTAGCATTACTATATAATATATTAATTTAACAATATTTATAATCGATTATAGCTAGCACTTTAAATTTAACCTTATTTATTTAGGTATATAAAAATTTAAAACTAATTTTAATTTTAATTTTAAAGCTAATTAATTAAGTATAAATAATTAAATTAAATATTAAGAAGAAATTATTATGCCTAGAAGTATAATTGCTATTATTAAGGCTATATTAATTAATATTATAAATTATAAAAAATTATTAACCTGCTTAAATAAATAAAAGTAATTTAATAAGGTTAAGTAATATTTATAGGGTAATATTATTTAGCTAAATTAATAATAATACTTTTATAACTATAAATATTATTTAAAAAGCTTTTTAATATTATATTTATAAAAGGCTTAATAAGCTTAAATTTTATTTCTAAAGCTAATATTTCGAAAATAATAATAAGTTAAGCTAATAACCTTATCTTATAAAATTTAGTATTACTAATAACCGTTTATAAGAAGAATATAATATTCTATCCTTAACTAATATTATATAGAGTAAAATATTTAGCCTTTAAGCTTATTATTATATTAAAAAAGAATTTTATAAAATAAGCTTTAAATTTATTATAAATAGCGTTAACCGTTATTATTTTAAAGAGTTAATAATTATTTTTAATAAAAATATAAAAATATTACTTTAATATATTATTAAGTAAATATTAAAACTATATATAATAAATATTATTAGTTAAATAAATATACTTAATATATTTAAGTTATTTAATAAAGTAAAAAATATTAAAGTATTTTATAATTTTTCTATTAGATTAAATATTAAATTTAATATATTTATAAGGGTAAAAATAGCCGATATTAATAAATTATAAGCTTAAATAATTATCGTTATTATTACCGTTAATAAAAGTGTTAATAGTAACTTAAAAAGCTAATATATTTATAAAGGCTATAATAATAAAATAGGTAAAGTTTTAGTTTTATTAATTATATATATTTATTATAGCTTAAGCTATATCTTAAGTAATAAGGGTAATAATATCTTTAGCTATAAGCGGAGCTATATTAAATAAGTTTAATTAAAAATAAATATTATATAAGTATCGGTTATATATTAAATATAAAGATATATTGCTAAATAATATTTATAATAAGATAAGTAATAAGATTAAGCTTAATTTAAATATTAAAAAAGGTTAAGTTATTTTTATTAATATAGATAAGTTATTAAAAAGTTATATTATTTCGGTTAAAAAAATATTAAAATAACTATTATTATATAAAGGTTTAAGTAATAGATATTTATATTAATATATAAGAAATAATTAAAGGCTTTTTTATTTTATTAATTAAGCCTTAAGCTATAATAGTTTACCCTTTATAATAATATTATTTTTATTAAAAAAGGGTATTAAATAATAAGTATATTTAAGGTTTTTATTATAGATTTATATAATATATAATAATTTAAATATATAGTAGAAGTATAAAAGTTATTAGGTATATAAATATTGCTATTTAATAGCTATATTAAGCGCTATATAATATATAATTATAAAGGTAGTAAGGTTTATAATAGTACACTTATAGTAAGTTTATATAAAGATAATAAAATATAGTAGTATAACTGTTATATAAAGTGGCTTATAAAGTATATAATAATGCCGGCTAGCGTTTAATTTCTATATCCGGGCTAAGTTATTAAGCTTATAGGTATAGTAGGTTTATTCTTTATTATAGTTTATTCTAAGATTGTATTAAAATGCCGAGTAACTTCGGATTTGCTAATAATACACCGATGGGGGGCTGTGTGTGGCTCCTTCCTAACACTCTCTCTTATTCTCACTCTCTCCCCCTCCCTCCCTCCCAGCCTACCACGCTGCCACGCTGCCACGGAACCAGCGAATCCACTCGGGCTGGAACCCCGTTCGCTTCTTCCCGGCGACCAAACCCGTGACCCAGCAGGGCGGAAGGGCGGGAGTTCCCAGCTTGGCATGGCGGTCACGCCCATGACATCACCGTGCAGGAAGGGCGAGCTTGGCCCGGCCCCTCCCTTTTTTGCTTCAAATCACGATAGATTTCGGGCCGACGGGTCACAGCGTAGCTTACAGCTTGGGTCTCGTCTCGGGTTTCGCGCTCAGAGACAGCGGCACGACTTTTGTCTCGCTCGGCGTTGTGAATGAGGGGGGTATGGGTGGGGGGACACGTTCAGACGAATTATATGCCTGCTGTGACAGGCTTGTATGCTCACCAGAGGAATTGAATGGAGTCAACTTCATAGCGCGTTCAATAATGTCTCCTTAGACCGACCGCCTCGAGCCAGAAATGTCTCTGGCATATGAAGTATACACAGGCACTGAGTCCGGGTCTCGGGCCAAAGTCTCCGGGCCAGGTACCTCCCGGAACTTGCAACAATATTAGTCGACTTCCAACCTCGATGCGACGGCCGAAGAGAATTGAGACCGCAGATTGAAGAGGCGAATGAAGGCTGGATAAAATGTATTCAATTTGATCCATACGATGGCAGCCCCCCTCGGAGCTTAATTTTGCTTCCATGCTTGTGCCATAGCCAACAGGTTCGAGAGGTCTGCTGGCTGCTGCTCGTCCACGGGAAACACGTAGTCGATGTACTCCTCCATCTCGCCGTCCTCGTTCTTCCGCGTCTTCCTGACCTTGCGTGGCATCTGCTTCTCCACTTTCTTGACGTCCTCCAGCGAGCCCTGCTCCCTCTCGAAAGCGAGCCAGGCGTTCAGCAGCGTCACCCGTTCCGCCTTCCTGTCCCGCATGCTCTTGAGCGCCCGCTCGAACACCTTGCGCGTGCGACCCTTGGCCTCCTCCGACACGCCCTGCTCCTCCCCCTCGCCCTCACCATCGTTCTCGTTCTCGTTCTCGTTCTCGTCTGGCGCCCCGAGCTCGAACTGCGCATAGCTGATCCACACCTTGGGGTGGTCCGCCTTCTCGAGCAGCCGCTCGTACAGACCCCGTGCCCGCTCGAATTCGCCCTCCTCCTCCTCGAAGTCGATATACTTCTTCCAAACCATCTCCGGCATGTCCAGCACCGGTTGGTCGATGCCCAGCTCGAAGATGGCACGCGCCCGCTCCAAGTCGCCCAGTGCGCGCTCTAGCTGCGCCCAGTCGATCCATGTCTGGCAGTTGGCCGCGTTGTACGAGACGTGCTTCTCGTACAGGGTCCGGCATCGCATGAACTCGTAGAGCTTCTGCTCCAGTGCGATATATCCCTTGAACAGCGAATCCTTGGGGCACATGCCAATCGCTCGCCCCAGTGTCTTGCGCGCCAGCGTGAGGTTGCCCTGGCGGATCTCGAACTGGGCTTTCAGCAGCCAGACCTTGGCGAATGTGAACTTCTTGTGCGGGATCAGGTTGAGGCATGCGTCATAGACCTGTCGGGCGCGCTCGACATCCTTAGCCTCCATTTCCTCGTATATGGCGTAGAAAATCCACAGGTAAATGTAGCGCCTCCATAATCGCTTCTCTTGTGCTGGTGGAACCTGAGCCACTGCCTTTTCGTAAACTTCTCGCACCCTATCGACGTTGCCTGATGCCTGTTCTAGATTTGCGTAATCGATCCACATGTCGTAGTTTTTCGTGTTTTCCTTCACTTGCTCCTCGTAATGTCTCCTCCTCTTGGAGAGGATCACGTCCTCAACGCCGTCGCGGTCGCCGAATTGCTTCTCAAACACGGTGTATTCCGCATGGAGCTTCATTGACCTTGACCGTGGGAGGTTGTCCAAGGCGAACTTGAAGATGGCCCTAGCCCGGTCGTACTCCTTGAGTTTTGCCTCGTACCTTGCAAATGCAATGAACAATCGCTCATCCACGAATTCGTCCCCCAAAGACTCGATTGCTGTTTGGAAAACCTCCCTCACCAGGTCACTGGTCCCAAACTCCTCTTCGAATTTGGCCCATTTCAGGAAGTTCCGCGGCTCAGGGTGAACAAGGACAAATCGCTGAAGGATGTTCCTCGCGTTATCAAACTCCTGGTAACGCCTCTCGAAGTGGATGTAGGCACTCCAAGCCCGCTCATCCGGTTGCCATGTCATCCACCTCTCGAAGACCTGCCGACATCCCGGTATGTCGCCCAGCCCTTCTTGGACAAAGACGTACTTATACCACATCTTGTCCACGCGGGGCAGCAGCGTGACGGCGCGGTCAAGCAAGTTCCGCGCATGTTGGATGTTGCGCTCCTTGATCTCGAAGTCGATGTACCGCATCCATAACGCCGGGTTGGTAGGGAGCACGTCCAGGGCACGCTCAAAGACTGACCGTGCGCGGGCAAACTCCTTGTACTGGATCTCAAAGTCGGTGTACTGGGTCCAGTTCTTGAGAGACTGGCTGTTGCGGCGGATGTAGTCCTCATACTCGCGGCGTTTGCGGCCCTGAAACTCCTTCAGCTCCTCGAGATCCGCGAAACGCTGCTCTGGTTTTTCGAGGCCGCCTTCTTGCCTGTCAACTGCCTCACGGAGAAGCTGCTCCGCGCTGATCTGGATGGGCGCAGCTCCCTTGTTTTTCACACGGGGGGGACCGCGTGAGGACTCCATTATCGGCAAGCCTGCAGGGTCGGATGACGGTGACTGAGATGGGAAGGCAGGATCTGCAGGGACCTGAAGACCCTGGATGCGACAGTGCCGAGGCTTGGGAGTGGCCCAGATGCTTTGCGCCCAAGATCGCAATAGAACGGGCCAGATGTGAGGTCGTTGAATCGCTTATTTTCATTGCCACTAGACACGGCTAAGCTTGCCTGGTCACTGCATCCGCGCTACGTACAGCTGTGGGGCCCGCACGGACCACTCACTTTTTCCAACCTCTTGTTGTCTCGTTGCCTTGACAAAGAGCTTCTGATATCAACATCTCCTCTACGTGTGGCATTTCTGTCTTGCACCAGCATACCGTCGAGTCGCGAATCCCTTACCGCCACAACCGCGCACGGCAAACATAACCCTGCAGACCCATACAGAAAGACAGAAAGACAGACAAGATGTCGACGCTCGTGGACGAGCTGCTCCAGGACTTCGAGGACTCGGGCTCCGAGGCCGGCGACGCAGCGAACGGAGACAACTTCCTCGGAGCTGACGATGGCGATATCGTGAAAGATGCGCACGGGAATGGCGATATGGACTTGGACGAAGGAGCCGACGAGGATGACGACGACATGAGCGGCGTCGACAGCAGCAAACAGGTCCCAGAAGACCCCGAGGAAGCCAAAGCAAGGGTCGAAAAGATGCAGCTGAAGGATGTCAACGACGTGCGGCATGTTGCTGGTCTGATGAAGACCTTGGAGCCCGTGCTCGAGGTTAGTAGCCCGCCCTTCAAACCCCACACTACTACTTGTTCAAGACATCGTGAAGTGTTTACATCTTTATCCCTGGACATTAGCCCTGACTATTTGCGTCCGATCCTGCAGAGAATAGCATATTACCAAGCGCAACCACCAGAGGCGCGAGATGCTAGCATCGGCAACATTGAGGACCACCCCGAATACAACCTCCTGACCGAATCGAATCAATTATCCACGTCTATCGACAGCGAGATTGTATTAGTACACAAATTCATCCGCGACCACTACTCGGTGCGGTTCCCTGAGCTTGAGACACTAATTACGAATCCTCTCGAATATGCCAAGGTCGTTGCGATCCTGGGAAATGGCCCTCTGGATTCAGACAACGTCAAGACTTTGGAATCCTCCAAGACAAACATCCTGAACTCTACGTTGAAGGAGGTGCTTGATGGGCCCTCTCTAATGATCGTGACGTTGGAGGCTACGAGAACGAATGGTCAAGACATGTCAGAGGCCGAACTTGGTCGGGTGATGCGGGCTTGCAAGATGGTTGTCGACCTGGACAAGGCCAAGAGGACCCTGACGGAATATGTGCAATCGCGCATGAATATCTTCGCGCCAAACCTGACTGCTCTGGTGGAGTCTCTGACAGCCGCACAGCTCTTGAACGGAGCTGGAGGCTTGACCGGACTGGCCAAGACACCTGCGTGCAACATTTCCGCCTGGGGATCCAAGAAGCAACAAAGCAGCGGCATGGCTACAAACGTCGCGGTCCGTCAGCAGGGCTTTCTTTACCACTCTCCAATCATCCGCGGTGTACCAAGCGACATGAAGAGGCAGGCCATGCGAATAGTATCCGCAAAGGTCGTACTTGCCGCTAGGGTAGACTGTGCACACTCAAGCCCGGATGGCTCGACCGGCGAGGAATTCAAGCAGCACTGCCTGGAGCGGCTCGACAAGCTGCAAGAGAAGCCACTGAGCAAGGGCCAGAGGGCCCTGCCTGTACCTGACGACAAGCCGAGCCGTAAACGAGGAGGACGGCGCGCACGGAAGGCCAAGGAGGCCACGGCCATGACCGATTTGCGCAAGGCGCAAAATCGCATGGCCTTCGGAAAAGAGGAGAAAGAAGCAGGCTACGGTGCGGGAGACTCCACCGTAGGCATGGGCATGATAGGACAAGCAGACACCGGCCGGGTGCGTGGGACACAAATCGACGCGCGCACCCGCGCGAAGCTCAGCGCGAAGAACAAGGGCTGGGGCGGCCTCGCGAGCTCGGTCACTGGCGGAGCGGCCTCATCGCTCAAAGGTTTCGGCCAGACACCTGGTGGCCTCGATCTACGGGGCAATGGGTTACGGACATCCGGCGTTGGGACTACGGTGGGCGGTGGTGGAACCATGTCATCGCTCAACTTCACGCCGGTGCAAGGTCTGGAGTTGGTGGATCCAAAGGTGCAGGCGGAGCTGAAGAGGAAGCGAGAGGCCGAGCAAGACCGCTGGTTCAAGGGCGGCACCTTCACACAGGTCGGGGGAGACAGCAGCAAGACGAGTAGCGATGGTGTTTTCAAGAAGCCGGCCTTGCCAGCCTCCAAGCGCGTTGACACGGGTGCAACGAAGAGGTGAAAGCTGCCGGAGTAGACGTCCCGGGAGAGGCGTCGTGTTTGACGCCTGAGCAGCCGGCGCCACAAGTACTGGCGAATAGAAGAGAAAGCATAGCTCTCGTGCTGGCTCCAGTCCGCATCTCAGGGCGAAATAGGGTTTACTTGATACGAGCTCACAACCAGTAGGCTGCTGAGTGTGTTGGGGGACAGCACTGCGAAACCATGTAATAATAGCCCATCGACCCAATACAGCTGGCTCGCACGGATCCCAAACGCCAGTACGAGACTCCAAGCTATCAGCACGCTATTGCTGTGAGATAGTCATCCGGTGGAAGAATGTGTTGAAGAACCTACGTGGGTGATACCGTACGTGATGATCTCCTGTGAGATGGACTCGCATTTGCAGCGTGGTATCGCACAGATACTAGAAGACTGAGTCCCTCACTTACAGGAGCAGGTAGGTTCTTCTTTCGGAGCTCCTCAGCTGGAGTCGTTCGTTACCATGATCTCTTACACACCAAGCTTGCCATGAGGAGTTGAATCGCCCCCAAAAGCACTGCACACCTGCCACCCCCGCTCCGGTAAGTTTGCCCCAAAGCTCACTAGCCAGGCAGGCCAGGTCTCGCTAGAGCCTAGAGCTTGCGCTCGGCTTTCGTCCTTGTTGACTTATAGGCACCCTGGGGGCTGCAGTAAAACAAAATCTTCATGTCTTCCCCAGGATACCCAAAACTTCGGGCGAGAACTTCTTAGTGGGCTCGGCAGGTTTTCCATTGGCACAAACATTTGGCAAACAGGTTGTGATGATGATCCAATGGAATCCCCATGACAGGAATGTGGCGAAATGAGTATGCAAGACATGACTGTGTGCTACAATCCCTGGGGCGGGAGCGTGAGACCCTGGGGACAACCCCGCCCTGCCCGCTACTGCAACACCAACAGGCATGACGGCTATACGATGATGGAAATCTAGATGGGAATTTCTTCAGATTCCCATGTTCGCCCAGTCGGGTGGTCTAGTAGAGATCTCTATCACAGTACTAGTCTATCGTACAGGTTCACTGGCGTGGCGATTCCCATCTCATTCTGTCTCGTCCCTCTCTATCGCCACCTACTTGATGGGCTGCGCAGTGAGCAACAGTCCTGTTGTTTTTTCGTTTTCGTCGTCTCCTGTGTGGCAAGTTCTTCCCTGGCATTCGTGTGGTTGTACCTGTGCGCCGCTGGTGATTGACTGGACTGACTTGACAATGATGCCATCATGAATGCTTTTGCCCGTCACTCTTGGCCGCAGATGTGGAGATAACACGGCTTATCAAGGCGCTCCACACAAGCTACTCATTCCTCCGAATTGCTCAAGAAACCTGTTTGTCTCAGGGTCCTTGGGCCCTGCATGGGGGTCGCAGTCACATCGGGCTGCGACCGGTCTGGCCAGAGTCAAAATGCTGCCGGCCTGTATGCGTGCATGCATCTGCGCGTGGTGTGCCAGGACTGGTCGGGCCAGTCGGGCCAGTCGGGATCGTACACGGCGCTACGAAACCATAGTCCGGTCGGCCAAGGGACTTGTAGTCCTTATTCTAGCACTGTTGTTTGTCCCTAGCAGAATATCGTGTCACCGTGTGTCTTCCCAAGCTCAGGCTCTTGTCGACCACTCGCAAGGCGGCTGCCAAGTCTGTGGAGGTAATGAAACCCAAGAAGCTGTCGTTGTGCTAATGTTACTCCCGTAGTTGTTTCGACTTGATGTCCCCATCGTTAGTCAGCCTCCTCACTCCTCACTGACTCCTCACTGCAGTCACCTCTCTTGGGATAACATCCTATGGGACGACCCCTCCTGTGGGGCAAACCCCGTCCGAGATATCCGGGCTGCTCGTGTGACACACTGCCTTCAGCTTTGGTGCCGGCCTGATTACTGTACACTCCGCTGGCCTGCTGGTCCGATTGCCCTCCGCTTTTGGTGTTTTGTGTTTTTTTGGCTGTGAGCTGTGAGCTGTGAGCTGTGAGCTGTGAGCTGGACTCATTACTCCGCATCAGCTAACCCACCGCTTCCCTGTGGTTGGGTCTCGACTAAACACGTTCGAGAGCGACAATGAGCGACCAGTACTGGGTTGGCACCGAACCTTAATTGCGCGCCGGTGGGCGGTCTGGACCGGCCGCGTATGTCCCACAATACAATGTGCGGCACCCTAGAGTCTTAAAGACGAGCTTGATCGCTCTGTCAAATCCGAGCTCAGGTGCTCCCACTTGGCACCTTGGATCATCATACCCCATGGACAGCGCGCGTGTTTGTGCAGGGACAGGCGGTAAGTATTACAGTAGACCACCAGACTAGACTGTAGACACAGCAAGCACTCGAAGGGTTTATGGCAGAGACTGTGGGAGCGGGCAGATGCCGCCCTGGTGGTCTTGTCGTCTCCGCTTAGTGCACACCGGAAGTGACTCGGCAGGTACCCGGGAAGTGTACGATGATAGGCTAGTTGCCCTACGTCATTGCATTGTACAGCATGGAAAACCCAGGTGAGCTATAATAAATTGTGTCGGCAGGAAGAGATGGCGCCCGAGGCCATGCGTTCGTTATGCCATGAACAGACGGCCCTGACAGACCGGACAGGTGCCCGGGCACAAAGGTCAGACGGGCTGAGGCGACAGGAGCCATGGAGTCGACTCGGAGCAGTTGCTCCTTTCTCGTCGATGAGCCCTGGCGTGCAGAGATGGATGAGATCTCGATCCAGGAAGCCACGCGCGCAGGCGACCCCTCCCAGACAGGAAGGACCCCTACATCCTAAATGGACCCCCAGCAGGCAGTTCTAGGGGTCCACAGCTACCCTGCACCTTTCTATACTGTAGACTGTACCCACGCAGGTTTTCCTCCTTCCACCGGGACCAGACATCCCATGTGCCTGCCCCTGCCCCGATGCCCTGGTCGCCTCAGTGGGCGGATTCACAGCCCAGCCTAGCCAGGCCGTCTGGCCGTCTGACATCCTGAGCCCGACAGTGGCCTGAGTGGGTCTCGACCTCTGTTGGATCAATTTCCTTCGACCCCTTGGTTTGACGACGTACAGTACTTGCCCCAGCTGCCCCCATCTGATTCTGCAGCGCGTCATTGTGACGTCCTTGTCCGCGCTCGAAAAGGGACCCTTATCCGGGGCCCGTCGCACTGCAGCATTTATTCACAGCCAAGACGCCCGCCGAGTCGCGCACGACAACCGCATTTATGATATAAACCCGGGGGAGAACGCTTGCTGACTGTGGGATGCCGACCGCACACGCCGTTGCAGCGGGCAATGTCAAATGTAGTCTACTCTATCTCTGTCTATGCAGAGGTCCGTGGCTCACCGCCAGGGAAAGGGTCTCCTGCCAGTGGCAGAGGCTGGAATGGAGCTCCATGTCAGCTGTCCCTGAGCCTGAGCGACAGCAATGCAAGGTCAGGCCCGGGGCGCCCCCTCTCTACCAGCACCCAGCTGGTCTGCGCTAGCTCCACCCCAGACTAGGCCCCATACGTGTTCGGGGTGGGCCCTGTCTCGGTGCGAGCGGAAGGCCGATTCTCACCTGAACTTTCGATCGGTCCCCCGAATCTTACTGCAATCCTGGGACCCTGAATACACAGCGCACACAGCAGGCAGTACAGAGTACAGCTTGAGTCCGGACTCGAAGTACACACCATCCACATGTAGCGCCGACTGCACACTGCATTGCCTGGCCTGGGTATGCCCACCCGCACCAGGGTGTCACTCCTTCTAAAGAAGCTCACGGAATTCTTCCAAGGAAAACCCCCCAGACGAAACACGCACCTGTCCCAATGTCGTGTAGAACCAGTTAGGTTGGCCCGACGCGCTGGGAACACTCCGACCCTTTGACCAAACAGGACCGCTAGTGAGTGCTTAGCCTCCATCACTTGGAACTCTGGTCCCTTCATTCTATTTTCCAAGGCAGAGCTTCATGCAACAAGCGCTCCGTACCAGGCGCAAAGGACATGTGCCGCAGCCAGACGCCTATGCCAGAATAGGAGATTATTAGACGCGTCCTCCAGAGAGAGTGACAAAAGCACCATCGTGATCCCCAGGGAACATCCTCATTTCACACAAAGGCATCCATCTAGGTAGATGATTCTGCATTCCCGCCACCGATCTTGCTCCTCTGCGATCACCCACCTGCCGGTCGCATCGTAACCTTGCGCGGCTTGGACGACGGCACGGTCGGCGGGACCGCGACATGCCGACCCGGTTCGTCAGTCGCACGTGTGCCTGACGGGACCGCGGGTACAGGAATAAGCACTGCGATGCAGCATTGCGGTATCATCTATCTGGGACGAGGTCATACCTCTATTACTTGAGAAGTGCTCATCAACCGCGAGGCGTGCATGTGCTTGCACGATGCTGGTCTCGGGATGCGGACTGGGACGGCTTGCTAATCATTCATTTTTTTTTTGTCCTCCCCTGCATTCAGATGAAACCCTACCTTTGGGATGATGGGAAACTTGCGAATGCGCATGCTGAAAGAGGGGTGCTTCGGAGAGGGGAAAAGCCACTGATTACACTTTCGCAGAGTACAGGAGCTCCCTGCTCGGGACGACGCCATTCGCCCGCGAATAGCCTCCCGCCAAAGCTAAACGTCTTCAACGAAGAGTCTGTTACGGGATGGCACAATCATCCTGCAGCGTGCTACGCATCATGTTGGATTCCGAGTGGTCCTCGTGCCCTCTGGTCAACCATCAGTCGACATTTTCTCGCCGTGAGTCGAGTTTTTGTCGAGAGAGTCTGGCCGGGGTGGAGCACAAGGCAAAGACCCCAATGCAGGTGACGCTACGGGGTACTTACTCTCATGTACCGGCTCCTGACACCCTTGTCGCTTTTAGCTGTCCATGTTGACGGGATGTTGACGGGGTGGAGGATCGCGGCTCAAATTTCAAGAATCGCCGATTATTGGCTGGCAGCTTTTTCCTACTTTTTGTCACCTCAGGACCCCCAGTACTTACTCGCACGCACGCCCGACCGAGCACGCGACGGGCGAGGGCGAGGCGTCCAGCACTGAAACGGGTAGCACGGCAAAAATCTGCCCTTGTCGCCAAACGATGAGGCTTCCACGATAAATCGCCGATCGCGATGCCAGATTCAGTCCTTCACGCTGAAGACAATGCGACGGGCCCCAAACATCGGAGACCCGGACACTGGGGTCCCACAATAGATCATTGTGGAAAGAATACACTAGACTCAGACTGTACACCAACGAGCGGCCCTAAATGCCCGCAGCGGCGCAGCTACAGATGCTTCACCCAGGGTGTGTTTACAAATAGAGAGGGGGAAAAGCAAAGGACAGTCAAAGGGACCTAAGCCGTGTAGTCAATCCTGGGGGAAAATATCGTGAGAGATGTTTACTCGCCTGTGTGTGAAAATGTCTTTTTTGGCAATGCAGCCCTACATAGATGGCCTGTTCTCAACCTGGACACACAATCTTTTGGGCCGGTCCCTGATCATCCAGAGCGACCCTGCGAACCCTGCCGACCGACAAGATTATGATGACAAGCAGCAGGGCCAGGTGCCAACGCCGGAGAATGCCATCCCAGCGGTTGAAATGCCTATTCTTAACCCTGTAGCGCTGGGTGGGACCAAGCCAGAGATAGCATCAAGGCACACCCGGTCTTCGCGACGAGAACAATCACCTTGTCGAGCAGGCAGTCCCAAGGCATGATGAGTGCCTCCAGGTCCCCGGAAAATTCTCTCGCGGCCATTTCCGTGTGCGCGGGCGCGAGTGAGCCAGCCAGCCCTGCCGACGCGGCTGCGGCAGAGGTGCACTGGACCCTGGGCGCTAGGTACTCGACGTCATTGTTCCCAAATTCTCACGGCACAGGCACAGCACAAAACAGACGAGCCCCGAGGCACCCAGGTTCATGCAGGAGAGTTCAGGGTGCCGCTGGAGCCCTTGATAAACGAGGCCCACGAAGTCAACGTCCGAACCGCTCGCAAGATGGCCGAAGGTGATCAGATGGGACAGCGGGAGGATCTTCCCCAGGAGTCTTGGGTCCGCCTGCACGATGGCGTCTCATAGGCTGTTGAGTGCAGGAGTGGAGGTCAACCCCAGGCTGCATTCTGCCACTGCTGCTGGAGCGGCAATCAGGAGGAAAAGTTGAATCAGACTCATGGGTCGTACTGGTATTAGTGCATGTAGTCATCCATCGACCCGATGAGAAAACGTTGCCGTCGTCGCCCCGTCAATCAATTCATTCATGCTTGTTGGCCGTGTCATTCTTGCCGCTGCGCAGCTTCATCCCACAGCAGAGACCACGCAAAAGTCATTTGCCAGCACTGACTTGAGGGTGAAGTTGTGATCAGCATGTTTCGTGCCCAGCCGCATGCCCGTCCACGCTGGGCTCGGGCACCGGGCAGCGACACGACAAGTGGTTTGAGGGAAAACGGACAGGAAGCTCCGCAGAGCATGTTTAGTGAACAGGATTTTGAAAAGAAACAAGATCGTCCAATCACCTGAAGAGCAAGGGGCCGCGAGCAGATTCACGGGCTCGCTCGATCCCCAGTTTCCGATGCCCACTGGCGTGCTACCTACATGCTGCACCAACAACAACAACAAGAGGAACCGCTTGGATTGGATCGTGACCGACCCAGGGCGAAGACTTTTTGCCTGCTCGCAGGACTGATCTGGGTGCCGGCTTCTGTCGGGCAACTGGCCGTGGAGGTAATCCCACTGGCGGGTCTGGTAAATTTCACTGTTGGCTAAGTAACCATGCCCACTGCCTGGGTTCTGAGATGGGTGAACTGGACTCGGGGAAGCCTCCTTTGGGTGTAACACCTCCTGTCACCAAGCCCTGTCTGGCAATGCGGTCAAGGTACTTCGGGAGGAGCTCTTGCAAGTACCTCACCGGTGGGCGGCCCTCCAGGCCCCACGGCAGAAGGGACAAGGATGACCCTATGTGGTCTCTAGGCCCCTCCCAGAGCCCGCGCCAAGGATGGGTCACCCATGTCCTCCTTGTGCCTGGCAAGGGGGTATGACGAGAGAGCAGAATGTCCCATCCGGTTTCCTGGTTTCCCCCACAGGGGCCATCACTTCTCGATTTCGCAGCCAGACCCCTCGCCTGTCGGAGAGACCCCCCCCCCATCGCATGGACTCGCACTGGAGAAAGACCCCGTCTAGAACCTTAAAACCGATCAGGGATCCTAGGCCGGCCTGGTACCGCCTGGTGTCTGTGTCCACCCACCATCGTCTTTCAAAAAGGAACTGCTGCGCGCGTCCATTTCACCAGTCCGCTTGCTCTCCCCTCCCTACACCCTCATGGTACCATCACCATTCATTCCCTTTTACACACCGCTCACGTCTCTCGTGAACTTGAGTCCACCACGAGTATTCCTTTGGTTTATAACGTATGTCGGTCAGATCTACCCCACGCGAGCATCTGGTAGTCGTCGGACCGGAATCCAACTGACATTCCCCATAGCTGGCTGAACTCGTCGTACCTCCCCTACACTCAGACCCTCGGCCAAACACCATGTCACCCACTCATCGCAACGCCTCGGGGCGCCTCATCTCCATCCTGCAGGACTCCAGTGAGCCGGGCTACGAGTCGCACCACACGCACAAGGCGGACCTATACTCTCAAGCACCTCAATTCGGCTCCTTGGTCCTCCCGCACAACATGCGAGGTCACAGCTCGTACGCCCCGGCTCCCCACAGGGAAAACATGCACTCTCACCCCAGCACGCCTGACCTTATGCGGTCCGACTCGTACGACTCCCAAACGAGCAATGATCCTGCCAGCCCCGTAACGCCCGGCAGCACGTATCAAGAGCAACAATTCTCAAGGAACTGGTCGCAGAACACCGCGGGCATGGCTGGCCCGGATGCCTTCTACTCAGCATCGAAGGCCCAAGCTCCTCCCGGTCCCGCATACCGCGGGGAACCTCGCCCGGTCCTCCCCCCGATCTCATCTTTCACCAGTCTTCCCAGCCCGCGCACCGCAACAAGTCCGAGCGGAGCATACCCGTATGACAACATGCTTCGCCACCACTCGTCTTCCAGCCTCGAGGAGCACCACTATCGCCGCAGCCTCGACACTCATGAGGACTACCCGGCGTCTGTGCTTGAAGCCGCGCCCGAGACTTCTGTGCAAAGAAACGTCGACTCTTACAACGACTTTGCCCACCAGGCCCCATCCCCATCGTCGCTGGACCAGGACCACAGCATGGACCTTGACGAAGAAGATGAGCCTGTCGAGAGCACTTCCCCGGGCAAGAAGGGATCCAAGGGAAAGACATGCACTTCCCCCAAGCGCTACCCATGCAAGTTCAGGGAGACGTACAGCTGCTATAAGACCTTCACCACATCGGGTCACGCCTCGCGGCATGCGAAGATCCACACTGCCGAGAAGACAGTGCCGTGCTCCTGGCCCGGCTGCAACAGGAGGTTCACCCGCTCCGACAATATGAAGCAGCACCTCGAGACGCACAAGAAGGACAAGCCGAGGGCCTCTGCCAGGCACACCCGCCGGCCGTCTCTTGCGGCAATCCGGCGTCAGTCTTCTTCAAGCAGGAGCAGTGTCAGCAGGTTCTCACTCCCTCGCGACACTCCGCCCCTGATGTCCCCGAGCATTGGTTCCGGTCTGTTATCCCCGGGCTTGTCCACTGAGAGCTGGGTCAGGCCTGTTGCTTCAAGAACACCGAGCAGTGGCCTTGACGCCCTTGCCATGGTTGCCGCAGATGAGAGTCGTGCTGAACAAGAAGCCACCTACTACCAGCACTACCCGCAACAACAGCCCCGGCAACATTGAACTACCCTCCCAACACTGCTCACGGGCGAAGCTGGCATAATCGACCGACATTGACAGTGCATTGTTGTGATATGTTTCGTTGTACGATTGCATTTTATTGCTCCCTTTTTATTTTATTTTCAAAATACTCCCTTTTATCTCGGACGGTCAAACTGTGGATACGGATATATACCCAACACGAATCCTTTTCCTTTTGAATCGGCACGGCGCAACATGGTTCCAGGGAATTAGAAACGGCTGCACGAATACGCATAGCAACCCGGCGTTCGAAACTAAAGCCTTTTTTTTTTTTTTACATACACGCATACGCAAACTTGGCGCCCATGAGGCGACGAATGGTCCAAATCAAAAATGGTCACAATAGGATGGCGCAACAGAATGGCGATTTCTCGTGGAATTGCCCACCGCGAGCGTGGATACATTCCACCGCGGCTTTTTCTTTTGTGTACATATACGACGGACAGATCTGCGGTCCAACTGGTCCACGGTTGACGGTATTTACATACACGGACCCAATGATACCACGGGAGGGATTCTGGAAGGAATCGGCTTGCAAAACCGCACGCACACGCCTAGGCGGAGTAATGCAGCTGCGTGCATATCAATGGACGCAGTGGGAAATGGCAGAGAAGATGTCAAGCCGAAAAATGACCGGAGGAAAGGCACTGACTTGCGCGCGCTGCTTGCAACGTATGAGTCGCGCGTCACTTGGAAACAATTGTGTGAACATCCATCGCTTGCTCAAGGAGCTTCGTCGAGAAATGAATACAGTCAAGTCCAAACAAGATAAGTCCTAAAGAACCATCACACACACTATCTCGCGTGACACAATATTTTCTGTACTAGTAGCTTCCACATATGAAATGGAAGTAGGGAAGTAGTTGCGCACCATGATGTACTTGGAATCACATGGGAACACGAGAATCCACATGCGACACCACTTTGTTATCCAGTTCTCTGGGTTGTAAATCAATTTCACATACTAGGTCATCCTATATAACGTTAAAGTAGCATAAGGGTCCGCATTTATTGTCACAGAAATACTTGGATCCATTTATGTATGTTGTGATTTTTAGGGCTTTATAGATTATAGATTCTTCTATCTTAAGGCTGGATAAAGATATATCTAGAGAGTAAGAAATTATAAGGAAAGATGGAAAAAATAAATATTAAGTAAAATCAAGACCAACACTGTCCGTTGCTCCTCCAGCTAATAAAAGGCATACTCAGGCTATGCCTATATCTTTGCTAAAGTTTTACCTCGACTAGACTTGAATCGCTAATGAAAAATTGACATAAGCTCGCCGCCGTTGTTGTTGTGGCTCTTTAGTTCCGAGTGACATGGCCTCTGTCGCGACATGAGCCGCCTTGAACAACCACCAGTACACTGATCCGCCGCAACCAAGCGTTGTCGCTAGATCCAGCTGGTCAAGCTCTGCCCACGCACATTCCCTCGGTCGTGCTTGTCGGCGCTGTGTATGACCAGAATGCGATGGAATCGGTGGAATCCTTCTCATATCACTGTGTTCCTATCAACGTTGGCGATCGAGTTCCTTGCGCCAGTGTGACAATTTCATCCAGGTCCTCAGTGCTGTTAAACAAACACCTCCGCAGCGAGACGGGGTAAATAAACAACATGTTCACAAATGTTGCACTACTAGTTGTTCTGTGAAATCCCTCAAATTATCACTTAGGTTTGCCAGTTCTCTATAGGCCAAATAGGGTCACCAATTCTAATAGGTAGTGGAATCTTATTGGGTAGAATATGTGCTTACTAGTTCTTATCCTTCCTGTTCACATGTGAACTGTATTTGTAAATATATCTTCTTTAGTTGCTTTCCTTGAAATCTTCCTTCAACTTTACAAAGAGTTTGTGCACCACGCCTTCTTTCATCTTTGCTCTGGTACGGCAGCTCAGTCGCCCAAGAACATGCTCTATGGCTTCAGCTTCAAGGTCTTCTGGATGTCTAGAAGACTTGGGAGACTATAAATACAATTCCAATAGGCTGCCTGGGTCGGTAAACTTTAAGGAAATTTTCGAGGGAAACAACTAGAGAGTTTACGAGTAAATTTTACACGTGAATAGGAAGGTTATCTTCCAGTATAACCAGGATATAGATTTTACAACGATGGCCGGCGATTACAAATGTTGGTGGCGGGCCACTTGTACGCGACCGCAATGTCGAGGGAAGACCGCACTTCCAACCACGTTTGTCAGTGTTTAATGGACTACTCCATAATCTCCGATGTCAAAACGACCCCTTCTCTGCAGTACATGACAGAGGAGAACCCCCCGCTTTGACCGGGTTCGCATCATGCTCCATACGATGACCGTGATGAAATCGATGCAGGACTAGATGGCCCAGACGCTAATTAATCCGCCTTCCTGTACCCCTTCCCTTCCGCTGGAGTCTCTACAATTCAAGTTAAATTGAAGATTCCAGACAATCTGGACAGGGGGATTCGCCGGGTCAGGATAGCGGGAAAATTCATAATTGTCTTATATACAATCTGGCTAGTCCTCTGTGTGAAGAGGGCCCTTTATGATAGAGTCTGTTAGGAAACTACACAGGAGCGTTGTTGATATATTTGCCTGGGATGCGACACCTAACTGTCATTGAAATGTAATGTTAGACGTGGTGTCCTCTTACTTTCCTATTGTGGTAGATGATATGTCTGTAGACCGATGCCTGTGTCTGCGGTGCGTGGACACACGAGCTTGTGAGCCATCACCTGGTGCCGAAGACAACCTTGTCTCGCTGATACACAGGATCCTGTGGCCACGAGAACATCAAGCCTGTATTTTCGAGACGTTACAGTCGCCCCGACCCAAGCCAGGGAGCGTTGCCCACATGCTGTTCAAGGCATGTTCGGACCTCGCAGTCTTTCATGCGGGATCGCACTGGAAAGCAGGGAGAAGCGCAGTGCAAGAGGCAGTGATCAGGCGCACACTCGCCGGCTGTCTATCGATAATATCGACATTGAATATTTCATTTAAATTGAATGGACAAAGGCTGAAGAAGGCCACCAAAGCCCATCGCACCACCACGCCCCAAAAGCCAAGCCTGGGTATCAAACTCCTTGCTTAAATTGTCCGTAGTATTTGTCTGAGGACTTCCATCCGCCTTCTCATGATAATAATTACCCCCCCCCCCCTCAGCCGACTTGGCAGGCCGATAATACCGACATAAAGCTCAAGTGTGGATCTGAGGGCTCCGCCTAGCTCTTAGGACGCCGTGTCGCTATTCCTTGGCTCCAGCACTGTCGGAATGTTTGGCAAGCTCCTGGAGGCTTCTGTAGCGTCGAGCTCGTAGGCTATTTGGTTAGATCGTATTGCAGGTAATGGAAGCTCGATATGGTTGGGAGGGAACGGCATCCCCCGTAGCGCGGCGTCTGCAATGTGGCAAATGGTCCACTGATCGACGAAGCGACGATAGTCTAGCCTCACAGTCAGCCCCTCGAATATGTGTCGTATGGTGAAAAGTCGTGCAAGCAAAGGAAAGGCGGATACTGACCAGTCTCGCGTGTGAAGCGGACCCCCAGCCAACGGATATCGAGTGGCACTGTCGTCGAAGATACCTGACTCGTATCTGAACCCCGTTCTGCCGACCTTTGTTTGCTTCGCCACGACGACGGCGACGAGATGGAGAAGCTCCTCGCGCGAACCGCGTTGGGTGCGCTTCCGCGTCTGCCTATCGCGCTCAACCGGCACTCCCTGTGCTTGTCATCGCGGTTCCGGAGCTCCTCTTGGAAGTCGGTGACCTGGTACTCTCGATATCGCCGTTCGCGTCGGTTGGACGGCTTGTTCGAGTAGAAGGTGATGCAGTGATGCAAAGAAAGCCGGTCTCTCCATAGTTTGATCCTCTGTATTGTTGCCAGGCCTCGCACGGCCCCTGTCAGGGTGTCCGTCCTGCCGTGTGTATCCGAGAAGACAACATCCACGTCGAAGTAGTCGACAAAGTCTTGTTTTCTTAGATCGCCTTGGAATCGCATGGAGCCTTCGATCGAGGTGAATTCGTATTTCACCTCGACGACCTCGTCATGTACCACCGTGCCATCGGCCGTGGTGTATCGTATCCTGTATGGCTCCCGGAATGTAACAAATAGCTCCATCTCTGCTGGGTCGGAGTAGGGCCGGTGCTGACCATGTAGCGTGACAGGTTGCGCCTGTGCTGGGAGGCCCAATGGGACTGCTATGAGGTTCAGCGGATGCTCACTAGGGACGGAAGCTTCCATCGTACGCACGGAATTGCTCCAGTATCTCGCCTTGGTAACTGCTCTGCCAGACCACCCGGCGAGTGTCGCCCTCTATTACCTCCCATGGTCCCAAGTAGACTGTGCGCTCGTGCGGTGTGCGCTCGAATAGAGTAATCGTGGCTTGATAGCCCGGGGGCCCGAGGTCCAAGGGACGAAGTGGGGTGACCGGGAACGAGGGCTCATATGTAACAGCGGAGACGGAGGAGCTCGTCGGAGTCTGCGTGAGTTGTGAGAGTGTGCGGCCGAGAGACGGGACAGCCAGAGACGAAGAAACGTAAGACGACGATGAGGAACCGGATTGCAGCGACCGGCTGGAGGAGGCCATGACTGGGAATTTCAATCCCCGGGCGTCTTGAAGCCCAGCTGCCTTTGAGCTTCGCCAATGGCAAAACTAAGATGGTATATCTTCCGCAACGAAGGGCATGCTATTGGTTCCATGAAATCACTGCAAGTTGGCCATAGCAGACTCTTGAGGCCCCAGAATTGCTTGCGGCCGCGGTGCCGACTTGGTTGTGATCCTTCACGACACGAAGCTGTGAGATATATGAGATGTACGTCTGCCCAGACGGCTGACCGCAAGGGCTTGGCAGAGCGGGAGGCAGAGTGGGAGGCTTCCGGAGAGCAAGGAAATGGTGGATGAACTTGAAGGACTGACGACAACTACATGCCAGCGAGCTGCAGTGCGCAGGGGGAAAATGCTCGGAAGAGCCAACGCCTCGCTGGAAAAGGGACGGCCGTGAAGAACCCTGGAGTTCTCAGGCAGGCCGAGCAGCGATTAAGTTTGCAACAAGCAAAGCATCTCCGTCATGGCCGAGCTCGAGGGTCAACCGTTGTGCTGTATGATTCGTTTCAGGCCCGGTCCGTCGCAGCTGCAGGCGCAGGTGAGGACGAGCATCAAGCTGTTTAATACGGGGTTATCTTATCGGACCATGATTTGCAATGCTCTTTTTGCTCCTTGCTCCCTGTTCTGCTCTGCTCCCTGCTCTCTGCTCTGTCACTTCTCGCTCCTCACTGGCCGTAGCATCCTCCTTCAGGCCAGGGGCAGGGTGGTGATGTTGCCGAGTGTACTCCGCACAGGGCATGCAGGCTGGCAGGCTGGCAAGACAGTAGAGTTCAGGGAAAGCGGGGGCATCGCGGGATACCATTGGTGTCCTCGGTGGGTGGAGGATGTTCAGGGACCCCCGACACGGCTGTGGAGAGTGGCGGGGTGCAGCAAATAGAGCCGGGCACACGAGCACATGCCAGAATCCGGCGACGGGATTGCACCGTTGCAGCACGGCCGGGCTAAGCCGTTACGGGCAGGCTGCATGCGATGGCTCGAGGATTGGTATCACTGGCGTAGCCTCGCCATCCCTCGCCTCTTCCCTCCTTCCCTCCCGCGCCATCGCCGTCCGATAGCTGGTGGTGTGTCTGAGAAGCGATGATGGCCCCCGCCGTTGCGCCCCCTGATGTCGAATGCTGCTCGCTGGGCGCATGGTCAATTGGTTCGCCAGCGACCACGGGTACCGGAAGAACAGACGGACGAGACAGCGAGCGGTCCTACTATAGAATGTTGATGAAACAACCCCAACGCCGCTGGCACGATTCCAAGCACATCACACAAGTGACATTCCATCTCAGTAGTGCAGACTACGATTTAATGCGCAGTAGGCCAAGTTTGGTGACACCCCAGAACCAGGCTGCTGGGTACCTAGCGCCACACGAAACATCAGGCTGCCAAGCTGATAGCCGTGCTGCATGGAAGGCGGAAGGTGGGAGGAGATGATGGTGCAGGTGCAGGTGCAGGTGCAGGTGCAGATGCAGAAACATATCGCCAATGTCTGGTCTGGTTTGGCCCGGTCGCGTCTGCCCGCCCGCCCCTATTTTTACTCATGTTTCCTTCCCAGCGTGCGGAAGAGAAGCAGCCGAAAGCCCAAGACCGGGGCTCTGCCGCCCGGTGGATGAGGCTCTATTATTATCATTCTCGTCGTGATGGAGGAAATGGGGGTCCTTCTCCGCGGTTCGGGCGTGCCCCGGAATTTGTGGTTTGTGACAGCTCGGCAGGGACCGATTCGACGGTCTCCCGATGGATCGACGAGCCACTGACGATGGAGGATGGACCATTGGCCAGCAATGGCTCATGGATCATGTAGACTACCATGTAGACGGACTAGTCAGTCAGTCAATTGTAAGTCCTGATGATCGAGCTGGGTCGCCGAGGACCAATGTCTGTCCCACTGTCTGTCCCACCTGCCCACGTGGGCGATGCTCCCAGCTCCCGAGCAATACAATGGGCTGGGCGATAAAGAAGCAAATAGGCTCCTGGCGGTGTGGCCCCAGTGTGTAAGTTGATTCTCCGTGTATGCAGGTATGTATGTAAGTGTGTGTTTGCTGCTGCTGCGTGATGGACGCCACAGACAGAGAAAAGGTGTGTGCGTGAGGACGGCCGTGGATGTGATAGGCAGGTGGGAACAGGGAACGTCTGTGTGCCAAGCAGCCACAGGGGACCGGGGCCGGACTCTCACACCTGTCCGCCTTGCAGGCTGGCAGGCTGCTGTTTTATCAGACTGCAGCGAAAGCTGGTGGGCACTGACACCCTGCCCTGCAACTGCCATGCAACTGCCTGCAACTCCTGGGGCGTAATAGGCATTGCATTCAGCCGTGCTGCGCAGCGACTGGCTGGTGGTGGCTCAATTAAACTTCTCGCTCGGGTTTGCACGTTTCGACCAGCCCGACCCCGTCCAGAATCACGCCCCACTGGGCCCTTCCGCTGATCGTCCTGATGGTCGTCCGTCTGATGGGTTCTTGATCCAGATTCCAGATCCATACTTACAGCTATGTACACGACGCAGGCTATACTCACTAGTTATTACTGTACGGCTCCAGCTCCGGCTCCAGCTCCAGCTCCAGCTCCAGCTCCAGCACCAGTCAATCCGATTGGGCTTCAGGCATGGCTTGAACCAGCCTCGGCCTCGCAGCCTCGCAACTCTCATACTTGATACCGTGCCACCCAACCACCGGGGAGCTGAAGCTGAAAACCGATATCATTATCACCCAAGAATACACTTTATTGCTGTTTCTGCCGGCTGTCTCTTCCAACAGCTGGCCACGGCAAACTGCCAATTGTCCCCTCATCTTCGAGTCCCTTGTTTGGTCTCACAAAATGCCCGCCTGAACACTCTCGATAGATCCCACTGTTGGCGCTTGTAGCCTCCTTGATCACGCACACACTTTTTGTTGAGGATGCCAGAGACAAACACATCTGTATGAAATGCCTCGCAACATGTACCCAGACGACGCGGAGAAGAAGAACCGTGGGTTCCTGGGCTTCGACAGCTCTGCACTGCCCCCAAGGGACCGCCAGGTGAGCCTCCTCGATGCCGGCACAGCCTCGTGTGTGTTTGTGTGTTTGTGTGTGTGCTCTCAGGAATAACCAACACACGCTCTCAGGACCGCCGCCAGCTACGCTACGAGCTGGACCTGAATTCCTGGAACTTGAGAATCTGGGGCGTTGCCGCCTCCGGCTTCCTCACCGATTCGTAAGTCGGGCTCGGCCGGTGCTATATGCACACAACCGTTCCCATGTCCAGTACGCAGCGAGCTTGATGATTGACCGTAAGATAGGTATAATCTATTCGCGAGCAATGTCATCCTGACATCCATCACATTTGTCTACTTTCCCGATCAGAGGTGGCCTGGTCTCGTCATAAACCTCTTCACCCTCTTCGGCTCGGTCTGCGGTCAGGTACTCTTCGGGTATCTGGCCGATCGGTTCGGACGGACCAGACTCTATGGCATCGAACTCGTCCTTGTCATAGTCTCCACCATAGGAGTTGCCACGAGCAGCTATGGCTATGGTGACATGTCGTTCCTGGCCTTGTTCACTTGGGTCAGTTCGCCTATCATCCACCCCAAACACGTCGGGTGACTGTAGACTGACAACAAGGCACAGTGGCGGTTTGTCATGGGCGTTGGAATCGGAGCAGAGTACCCTCTCAGTGCTGTCATCACCTCGGAATGGTCTAGCACCTCGTCCCGGGCCACCATGATCTCCTCCGTCTTCATGATGCAGCCAGTAGGCCAGGCACTGGCACAGCTCGTCGGCCTCTGGGTGGTCATTGGACAGAACAACCGCTACGACCTACAAGGAATGCAGTGTGGCATCAACGACAAGTATGAGCATGAGTGCAAGCAGATTGTGGATGGAATCTGGAGAATTGTCATCGGGTCCGGCTGCGTCCCCGCTCTCCTCGCCATCATCTTCAGGTTCTTCCTATACGACTGCGGCCTTTACAGCCTGGAGGTCAAGGCAAAGCCGGGGACTGCTTTTCGTGATACACAGAGGGTATATGGTGCTCCGCCTCCTGCTGTAAATGTTGACGGCCCCTGTTCCCCCGGTGGTTATCAGGCACAGCCCTTCCAGTTCATGCCAGTCCAATTTTCCCGCGAGGACCTGTACAGCTACTTCATCACAGACGGGAATTGGTACTACTTACTAGGCACAAGTGCAACATGGTTCTTCTTGGATGGTGAGTGGTTTTTCGGAATTTACATTGCCCCCCTTGAGATATATTGGTCAAGTCAACAGATGCGGCTCAGGATATGCATTATCTCTTCCTAGTTGTATCATCGATGCTGATTCAAACTTCTCCAGTCAGCTTCTACGGTTTCTCGCTCGACAAAAGCAGCACTCTCGCGGACCTCTGGGCAACAAGCCTCAAGCCTGCCATCACACCTGACCTGGCTTGCTGGAACTCAACACTCGAGGGTGGCAACTCTACACTGCCCCTGTGGAACCAGTATGGTATACCGGCATGGCAGACGGATTACGCTCGACCCTGCTCGACCATTTACGACACACTGCTGGACCAGGCCAAGCAGTACCTACTCACCGTATCTATCGCATCAATCGCCGGCACTGCATGCTACACCTTCGCAGCGAACCGCCTTCACCGCAGATACTTTCTTACTGCGTCATTCGTATTGCTGACGGTCCTTTTCCTCATCACTGGAGGGGTTGTAAGTAGTACCTAAAGATGTCAAACCTCCACTGTGCTGTCTCAAAAGGCTCCTGCTGTTCGCCGGAGACGTCTTCAGCGAATGTGATGCGCACGCATGACTGCGCAGCCTGATCCCCCCCCCCCCGGGCCTCACGAGGAAGAGGGAAAACACTAATATGAGTCATTACAGTACTTTGGTGTCGCTCATACACCTTCAGCTCCAGCGACAGTCGTCTGCGTTGCGATCTGTCACTTCTTTTTCAATTTCGGCAAGCGACCCCTCTGCGATCGGCCATCGGCGCCCCGGCGCTGTACATAACCGATTGCTAACAGGACCTCAGGTGCAAACACCCTGACCTTCATAATACCCGCCGAGATCTTCCCAACCTCATACCGGTGTACCTGTCACGGGATATCCGCGGCAGCGGGCAAGATCGGCAGTATGGTGGCCGTGCTGGTCGTCTACGGCATCAATTCGGGCTACATGTCGCCCACGCGGCAGGGCCTCATCTTCCTGCTCTTCTCTGTGTTCATGGCCATGGGCGCCGTCTGCTCCTGGGCCTACCTGCCCGACATCCAGCGGCGCGTGGTCGACCGCGAGAGCGGCAAGCTGCTGAGGCTCGAGAACAAAAACCTCGAGGACCTCGGCGAGGGCAGGGAGCGCGCCAGGAGGGACGGGGAGGTCGTCACCATCAGGGACAAGCTGAGGGAACTCAAAAGGAGGCGTGGGGCAAATGTCTCGCTCGAGTCGAGCGGGCTGGAGATCCGGGGACAGGATATCGGGATGAGATGAGCATCTGGTGCAATCAAGTTCGACTGAAGCGCTTGGTTTTAAGGTAGAGATTTGGAAAATCATGAACCTTTGTGACATGCACTCGACAGCGATCTCTGGAATATTTGAGGTGACTTGATTGAATTGAGATACAGTCTAGCGTGTTACTCGAGCTCGGGTCCTCTGAAAATGAAGTCCTCTTGAAAAAAAGGCGACGCTGGGACTGCCCGTCGCCTAGGATCCGTCACCTACGTACCCACACCCCTTCCTCCGGCGCAAGTCTATCGCCAGACACACGAGACAGCCTACATTTCAAATTCCGCGATGGTCAAGAAACCTCTGTATTTCATGGCTGCGAACAGCTATACCTGCCTTGTACAAAAGTCAAACGCCTCATCTATCATGCAAATGCCCACGCGAATAACTGGCTGATATACACATTGGGTGACCTTATCTCGCCGTCCCAGCATCGCTCTCTCCACTGAAGCTTGCACTCGCATCCGATAGCTCTCCACCCGGGCTTCCACCATTGCCACTGCCGGTGCTCCCGGTCTTGCTTGACTCCCCAGACCCAGAGCTCGACCCGTTGAGCATCTTCCTCTGCGGAACTTCCAGCCGCGCGACAAGTGAGCCGCCAATACCCTCTTCGCCCTCTCTGTTTCCGGTTGCGATCCTGACATTGGCCATTTCCAGCGCCTCGCGGAGCGTGTCTCCCGTCTCGTCCAGCGCGGCGAGGAACCGGGCTAGTTCTTTGCACAGCTCCCAGTCTTCCTCCCTCATCGCCCTGCTCAGCAGCCTGACGCTCTGTTCTGACGCCGACGATAACTCGTCAAATGTGTGCAAGATGAGTAAATACCCACCTGCAGTCTTCAAACCCCCGCGCTGGAGGCTCTCTTCGAAGAGCTCTTGCGGCGGCGGTAGATACGCAAATAGGGTGCGCCAGGAGCGAACTTCGGTTTTGCGGGTGCATTGCACTACGATGTCCAGGTATTCCTTGAAAGACGAGAGTAGCGACAGCACGCGAGGAAGGATTGCGCTCTCGGGAGGGGGCGAGGGTGACATGTCCACTTCTTCATCCAAGACATGGTGTAGGAGGACCTCGAGGGCGTGCGCGAAGTACTCCAAGTGTTGGTACTGTTGGGCGAGGTAAAGGGCTGCCAGGGACTTCCCGGCGATGAGGTGATATCGGAGGATCTCCGGGAGGAAGAGGTTTGTCTGAGTTGGTGTTAGTGGAGTATTTGACGAGGGGCTTCGCGAGACTCACCCGTATCGAGAAGCGGAAGAATGAAAAGTTGATGTCCCTCCTCTGGACCAGGTCTGGCTCGACACCGAGAATGATGGCTTTCTCGAGCAGGACTGACAGTGGATAGAAGTCGATAGATATAGCAACAGCTGGAGGGAGGTCGCGGGGGTTGTCGCCCGCGATCGCATTCAGAACCTTTTGCATATCTGACCAGGCCTTCAGATCACCCCCATCAAACATCCAAAGAGAGTTGAACAGGTCCTCGTTCTCAGCCTCTGCCGGTATATTGGTGCGAGGAGGGCCGATGGGACTCAGGAATGGCTGATCCTTCATGGAGACATAGTATTCGACATTCTGCGCAATGACCCGCATGTCGTACTTCAGCTGTCCCTCCTCGTTCAATGAAGGTCGCAGTAGCACAAGTTTACCGTCCACCAAGAACAGCACTGAGGCAACAGCAACATCCTGCGACGGGTCGCCCTCAACGAGTTGATTCTCTGGTAATATCCAGCTCAGACCTCGTACCCTAGCAGGAGACCTGACAATACCATGGAAGGCAATCTGGCCGACTTGAACGAGCCGAACAGAGTTTCCGAATGGGGCAAATATGAAATGGTAAAGAAGATTGTCGTAGGTATAGACCAGAAGTGAGTCCTCCCCGGAAGGCGTGAGAAGTACAACAGGTGCGGGCATTGAATGCACGTAGACGACAGACGCGCTGTCCAGATCCTTCTCTCGCGAGAACAGGCGTAACTCGTAGGACTTTTGTACCTCTACAGCAGCCACGAGGACGTTTTGGTACCAGCACATGCCGCCTCTCACTTGAAACTCGTTCTCCATTTCAGCGTTGGAGAACGCCTTCCACCTGCCGCTGTTGACACTGTAGTGAGCAAGGCCACGGCGGCCAGCAACAGCCAAATAGCGCCCATCTGAAGAGATCACCGTGCAACGTACTGGCCACTGGTTCAACAAATAGTTCGCGGGTATCCTGGCCGTGTGCCAGAGGAAAGGCTCTGCTGAGATGGTGCTCATATCTGGGAGATCGTATCCCCTGTAGATCATGACGCTTGACGTGCTCTGTAGAACTGTTCTGAATATGTTGGAGGAGCTGTAGCATCCCGTGACAGCGCTTCTCGCCATCTCTAGCAGCCAGAGTGCCTCATGTTGTAGTCCAACCAGGAGGATCTCTGAGCCGCCCCCGAACCATGAAGCATCCTTGATGCCTGAGATCCAGTGCTCGTCATGACTGGACACGAGGTGCTGATCAACTCCAAAGCTGCTGCTCAAGGGTTTCCCGTACACACTCCATGTCGCCCATCCCTTCTCATAGCCTGCAAACAGACAGTAGCCATCAGGAGAATAGCTCAACGTAGTCAAAGAGCCGGATTGAGATTCTGACACGGACAGCCTGTGAATGTGGGATGAAGGGACGTTGCCGGAGTAGTCCCTGACCGTATAGACGCGGATGGCGCCATCTTTGCACCCGAGCGCTATAAGCGAAAATCGTGCATTTATGACCGCATGTGTCCCAGAGTCGTGTTTGGCCTGCGGAGTGTGGAAACAATGCCCTTTGAAAAGCTTCTTTAGGTCCACCTCACCAGTCTCCGGGTTGGGCTGGCCCTTGGACGTGCGCTGGACGGCGTACGCCTTACCGTCACTTGTGATCCAAGTCGACAGGTTCATCGACCTGTCATTCGTCATTTCGGTAACAGTGACTTTCTTCCCGAGCCAGGTCATCTTGCTTAGAAGCTCCGTGCTCGTCTGGCTCCCTGAACTGTCTGGACTCCATCGTATGCACTGCACCGCCGCTGGTTTTTGCGTGGCCACGACCACTTCGTCATCGAGCGCAAGGGCGCTCACTATGCCGGCGTCAATCTTGATGACCATGCGGAATCGCACACTAATGTCGCGCACGCCTTGGCCCTCCCCTGCGCCCCAGAGTATCTGGTCGGGAGCGGCATGCCCCGGGCCACCCCAGTGGCTTTGCCGCCGTCGCTGAACATTGGTATGACTCGTAAAGTAGGGTTTGTAGACTCGCGACTCGGAATCGGTGGCTAGGGAGTAGGTGATGAGGAAGCCTCGACTGGTCCGCACGACAAAGATGGCAGAGTCAGGCCTGAGCAGGAGATCGAGGTTGGTGCCGTAGGAATCAAGGGAAGCTTCGGACCGTACAACAACAGCGAGTATCACCGTGGGCTAGACACGTTGTTAGCTTTTGATGTGGGCGATCGAGGGTGAGGTAGGCGTGGGCGCCGCACCTTGGCCTGCCATATGGTCATGGAAGTCGCGGTGATGACGGCGAATAAGTGACCGGTGCGCGCAACTCGCAGGGCCAGAATGGGCTCCTTGAGCGGTATCGCCGCGGGAACTGGGGCTGGGCCATTGCTGGCCGAGGCTTCCGAGGCAGAATCGAGCAGGTCATGCTCCACAGAGTTGATTCCGGGAGTCTGGGGCGTTATGGGGGTGATGGGAGTAGGTGGGACAATGTCATAGCTCAAGGCGGATGCAGAGTCGGAAGTCAGGAGGGAAGCCTTGTCAGCCTTTTCTGTGGCGTCTTCTGAAGAAGCTGGAGGGGGCGAGAGGCCATCATGGGAGACGACGAGATTGAAATTGGCAGTCTGGCTGCTGCTGGTGGCATAAACTCGAGGTGTGCCAACGGGCCAGTACATGGCTGGCTGTCGGGAGCCAAGAGGCAGGATGTGTCTTCATTCGTGCCAGTCCAATGGCTTTTGAAACGGGGTGCACAAGTGATGGGAGTCCAAACCGCTGCCAGAACTTAGCTCATCTTGATTGGTGTCTCCGTATGAGATGGTAGTCTCTAGATTCAAACCCAAAGGTGGTGAGAGGAGAGGTTGCGATTGACATGTGGTGTGTGTGGTTCCGGCTTTGGCTCAGCAAGGCTTCCTTTTGTTCGTGACGACAGGTTCGGATCAGCTCAGTGGAGCTGGCAGCCCTGTTCCCGCCTGCAGGGCCCTGGACAGCGGGGCCAATGGGAGCCCCAATTGGAACCCCGAGGGCCCTGCGCCTCTGAAGCTTAGCTCCAGATTGAGCACTAGCCCAAGGCCAGCATTTTGAGTTTCGAGGAGAAACGCGTGGACAGACAGCTTTGTTGCGAAGTCTCAAGTCCAAGTTCTAGCATATTCGTACCCAGGTAGCTCAACCCTCAGACCTACAACGTCTACATCTGCGGTGGGAGTCTGTGATATGATTTTGGAGGGTCAGGTTGAAGGAGCCTTTTCACTCTCCTGCAGACTTCCGTAACACAGGCCATATGCGAGGACGGGTTTGATTTCAACATAGCCTCTGAACTATTCCTCCCGTGCTCTTCAACATCAGTTACCAAGCTTGCCAGTCTACTCCGTCTTATAGCCCTGATCCAATGACCCCATAACACTTGAAGACTCATTGAAGTCTTTGACAGTCTCAATCGCATTGGCGGTGGGGGCCATCTCAAAGGCCGAATCGCTTCTTGGTGTGTCAAATCAAGCAAGGTGTCAAGCCTTGGCCTTGGAACTGCGCATGCTGACCGACGACACGTCCGACCCCCAGACCACCACATTTTGTTCGCTCTTTTCTCATCTCACCACAGCCTGCAGCCGATATGGCTCCTTTGAAACCCCGAATCAGTCTGTACAAGCAGAATTTCGCGAGCCACTTCAGTCAGCAGAGAGCCCAGGCATATTCCGACACGACATCATCAAGGGGTGCTTCATCTCATAAGTACGTCTTTCTTCTTCCAGCCTGTGTCTGCAATGATCAACGACAACCTAGAAAGTCACATTGATCGTCAATATGTGAATGAGATGTAATTTAACGGCCTAATTACTCAACTGCTCCCAGCATCCGCTCCATCGCCTGGAATCCTCAAGGCAGCCTGATCGCCACCGGCGCTGCTGACAAGACCCTGCGAGTCTGTGAGTACACCAAGTCCACCGCTCTTTACATGCTGGCCGGAGAGCTGACAAGGATCCCTCAAGGGAACCCAGAGAAGCCCAATGTTCGCTTCTCAACCGAGCTGAAGGGGCACGCAGCCCCGATTGAGAAGGTCGCGTTCAACCCGGTCAAAGATGCCGAGCTCTGCTCCGTCAGCAACGACGGTGTCGTCAAGTTCTGGGATGTCCGTACCAAAGCCTGCGTTAACGAGGTAAAAGGCCTCGGTGAGGCCTTCACTCTGGCGTGGCACCCTGAGGGCGAGTCCCTGATTGTGGGCACTAAGGTGGGGAGAGAGAAGACCATCGCGTCCGGCACCTGTTACTCTGCCGTCCGCCTTTCCATGAGCCTCAGCGGCTGACCCAGACTGCCAGAGCGACAAAATCCACATCTTGTCCCCGACCCAGTCCACGCCCCTGGCCTCGCACCAGCAGTTCGTCCAGACCAACCAGATCTCCTTCTGCTGGGGCGGCAAGAAGGTCTTCGTATCGACAGGGGAGGGCAAGGTTCGCGTCCTGTCCTACCCGGACCTCCAGCCCCTTATGCACTACAACTACGACCGCTCCAAGATCGATGGCCCGGGCGCGACCGACGAGTACATGATGAAGGGCCACACCTCGTCCTGCCTGTCGGTCGAGCTGAGCCCCAACGCCCGGTACCTGGCGTCCGGCGGCACCGACTCCATGATATGCCTCTGGGACACACAGGACTGGATCTGCCAGCGGTCGTTCACAGACATGGTCGGCCCCGTTAAGAGCCTGAGTGAGTTGACCCGCTCTGTGGCTCTTTTTGACCTCATGACATGGGGTGGTAAAGGATGCTGATGTCTCTCCTCTGCAGGCTTCACCTGGGATGGGTACTACGTGGTTGGCGGCAGCGACGAGGGCACCGGGATCGAGTGTTACCACTGCGAGTCTGGCGAGCGTGTCCACACCTTCAAGACGGCCAGCCCGTCTCCCGTCGTCTCTTGGGCTCCGACACGCTACCACCTTGCGTACAGCGATTTGGGCCAGCTCCGCATCATTGCCGCGGATGTGCCAGACAGGAAGTGAAAAGCTCAGTCACGGTGCATCAAGAGGCTGAAAGCCACATTACGTGACCATTACAGAGCAACCGGTGTATGGTTTGGGCCTGAAGATACCCTTGCAGACAGGAATTTACAGAGACTTTGACGTAATTCTCTTGATTGTTCGCACACATCTCTACAGATCTGACGAATATGGTCCCTTCATAATGACAGAGGTCACCCTCAAATTCTCCCAACTCCCATAAACGCTGTTCCGTTTCCGATGCTTGGTATCTGAGTCCTTTGAACGCCTGAACAAATGCTTTTTTGTGCCTCCTCCCGAAGGCCCTGAAACGCTTCGAATTCCCTCATCGCCTGCCACTGCCTTCATCCGTCTCGGTGTCCTCCTCAAATGTCTCGTCACCTTCCAATATCTCCTCATCGTCACTCTCGTCGTCTTCTCCATCTAGACCCGGGAAGGGGTCATATGGTATGTAGTCGCCGTCGACCCAATGCCTGCTTTCAGGAAGCTGGTACGGATCGAAGGGGAAGTAGGGCGTGAGCTGCAGCCAGCTCTCATCGTATGGGTTTTGGCTCGCAGTCTCTCGCAAGGCCTCCACGCTTGACGAGACGTACGACGAGAGGTAGATCCGCCGGTTGGCGTTGATCTTGTCGTGGACGTACATGAAGCCCAGGTGACCGGCAAGCTTGGCGAACTCCTGCACGATGGTAGGATGGCAGACCCGCAAAGGGTTGAACCCAGACCAGATGTTCGCGCGAAGGAGCGGGCGCAGCTCCTCCATCCACTCGAGATCTTGGCCCAGATACGACGCGGGATCCTCCGGGTCGACCAGGTCAGGCTTTTCGATGACTAAATCGCGCCAGCGGAAGCAGAAAATATACAGAAGCCCTTGGAATAGAGCGTAGTAAGGGGTGAATCTCCTCAAGTCTGGGCGTGCGGTAGCGTGGTGTCTGTATCGGTACGAGTCGACGTGCTTGATGAGCACTGTGCATATTGTTCGCACAGACTCGGCAGGAACCCTCTTGCCACGAGCGGCGAAACTGGCAAGATAGGCGGCGGCATTCTGCCTTGTGACCATGGAGTTCTGGTTGCCGAAAGCTATGTCGAGCAGTACTCCTGCGAACCTGTCCGTGAGATCCTCGGACAGCTGGCTGAAGTGGAAGATGAGGAACTGAGTATGCCGACTCGAGTATGTGGGAAGTATGATGTTGACAAATTCTGTGAGCATGTTCTCGAAGACGTCTCTAGCGCCATCAGAGTCCGGGTCGGCGAAAATTGGCTCGTAGAGCTCGAAGAGGCTGTTCATGATGAAGTCCATTTTCTGTATGTGTTGCGCCGCTTTTAGAATCTTGCCGCTGAGCTCGTGGCGATCGTCGCTCTCATCGCTTGCAACGCTCTCAACATCGCTCATATCGTCATCCTCGGGTTCGTCGGCTCTCGGGGCTTGAAGCTGCTGGACTACGCCGGCAGCAATGTCGTCGTCGACCTCGTCGAGATCAACTTGGATTTGCACATCAATCTAGATGATTGTTAGCAGGCAGCTTGGCAGGGACAGGTGGAGAGGGCATTGCTCACTTTGACGAGCCGATCCGTTATCAACTCCATGACCTCAGGTCCCATATCCGGTGCGTATTCCCGTAGACGCAGCAGGTTCTGCACATATGCCATGTGGATGCTCTTGGACTCGTCGGAGAAGGGAAATTCCTTGTTGACCAGGGATAAGAGCACACGTCTAGCCGCGGGAAACAGCTGCAGGACATGGCCGAGCGCGCGATGGAGGCGTCTTCGCATCACATCGCAGCTGACATCAGGGAAAGAGCCTGCCCTCCACTCAAAGTCCCTGAAGTGCCGAAACTTTTCCACGAGCATGCCAAGAACGTTACTCAGATAGATGGACTGGCCGGTGACGAGGTTGGCCAGGAAGTCGACATAGGCGGTCACGAAGTCGTCAGGTCGGCCCAGCCATGGTATGCTGAGAACCTCGTGGACAAGGCCTGAGCAGGATCTCCCAAGTTGGGGTGCGCACACCTTGAGAGCCTTGACGTAGTGTATCAAATCGGAGGGGTCGACTTCATCCTCGACCTGACTCGATATTGGGGACTGCCTTCGGCGGCGGTCATTCTCGAAGATGCCCTTCAGAGTGTCGTAGCCTTCCTGGTCGCCCACACTGTTCTCCTTCAAGGCCTTCACCACTGCCCTCTTGATGTCTTCCGCCTTTTCCTTGACTTCGGCCGGTGTTGCTGGTGCGATGCTTTGCACAGTGTTGGAGTTCATGTCGAAAACGACAGTCTTGCGACGCTTGGCTGGACTCTGCGGCTGGGCGTCCTGGTCGTCGTCGTCTTCTCTCATACGACGGCCCAAGGTTGTCAGACTCGTCCGCAGAATACTCTTCAAGGCAGAGCTTTTGGCGCTTGGCGATGATCGCCGCTCAGCTCTTATGGGCGTATGGGTGGCCATGAGGAAAAGCCTGAGCTCACTGCTGGTGATGCTGACGTCGAGGTTGTCGGGGATGCCTGATGAATGTGGGTTCGGAAGTTAGGCGGCGAGCGAAGCGGGAATAAATAATTCTGAACAGGGCTGGTTTGACATGGTAGGGTTCTCCAGGAAAGAGAAACAAGCTGCCTAGGTATTGTTCTGGTTAAAGAATGCAGCGTCTGAATTGCAATGAACTCGGCCACAACTGGCTGCTGAGGACGAAGGGTTTGAAGATGATGGTTTTCCCCCTCCAAGAAGGAAATTTAGCACGCGAGGGAGTGGAGGCGAAACTCCCACTGCACTCCACTCCTGCCACGGACCCTAATGACCGACTAGTGCTTCATGTGGCCCGTGCGTACTCAGATTCCTCGGGCGCGTTGACACGCCTTGAGACACGAACTTAAACTTTCAGGCACCGCACGCGTCTTGCCATTCTTCTCTCTGTCCAAGACAAACCTTTCTGTGCGAGTGGCCCATCCAATCGCAGCACTTTGGAGCTGGGGTCCCTGCGAGGTGTACAAAACCTTGTCTAAAGGACTCATCATGAGCATACACCATGAGGTGAAAAGCGATGCCTGTGCAAATGGAACTGAGGCATAGGGTATGTCTAAAATTGGCCAAAATCATGACTGCTCTGCACAGGCGTGTATGAATATGTCTGTATGTGTCTTCGGCTGCTAGCTGGCCTGAGATGATCTTGTTTTGTTCACTCTTCTTAATTTCTTTTCTTCTCGACCTCGATGAGCCAATGATTGGAAACCTGAGCGAGAACCATCAATTACCCAATTGCTCCCGAAATATCATGAACTTGTTCGGCCGAGTATTGGCAGCAGCCGCATGGAGCCCAAGGCGAGCAAGGTCCATGTCGTAAGAATCGACAGGCGAACAGAGGCCTCAGTGGGGACGAGGCAGCAGTGACGGGCCAGTAATCCTCCATCCAGGGCCAAGCGCAGGTCCTCTCAGGTGCCACGCAAACGCTGCGGCTGTGGGGGTGACGATCGGCCTGGACAGGCCCCGTTGATTCGCAGGGGAGCCGAGTGCCGGGTGGCGCTGCAGGCCTCGCTGCGAGCTAGTCATCTACCTCGGACTGGGGAGAAACAAGCCTCAGCTGCGGATCCATTTTCACGAGTTTCGTAAGTTTCGTTTTCTCTTGCTGCGCATGCTGCGCTGCACTCGTTGCCTCCGCCGGAGAATCATACAACCACGGTGACGTCTAAATATGGAGCTGCGTAAGGTTCTGCCCGCCGATCAGAATGTTCCCTGCGGCCGATTGCTGTCGCTGTCTTGTTATATCTGCCGTATCTATCTTCCCAGCCCCAGCCTCCCGCATATCGCAATCCCTCGAGTGAGTTCTTGCGATACTTACGACCTGCGTTCTCTTCGTCGCAAGTACGGCGTGAACTCCGTCTCTTCTCTCCTCCTGCTACTACTCTACTCTGTCAATCTCTGGATCTTCAGCAGCACATCATGGCTGCTCCATCGGGCCCTCTGTGGTTGGACGTCAACCAGTCTCCTTACAGCAATAACGGCTCCACTGTTGCCAGCGTTTTCTTCCTCGTGATCATTGCTGCGAGTCTTGTTTGCTGCCTCGCCGTATCATGGAAGACACAGCGCTTCACTCCATTTAGTCTCGTCCTCAGCATTACTTGCATCCTCGAAATAATAGCCTACGCTTTGCGGTTACAAGAATGGTATATTGTCACCTACACCACCAACTTCGGGCTTTCGGTAATAGCACCGGTGTTCCTGACCATTGGGTATGCCATCTCCATAATCCAGCGTCGAACTAGTGCATCGGGCTAACTCTACCAAAACAGGATTCACCTATGCGCCGCTCAGGTCCTCCACGTCCTTGGCACAGAACATGCGGTCCTGTCGCCCAACGCTCACATGCGAGTCTTCATCTGGACCGACCTTCTCGCCGGGCTTCTTCAAGCCATCGGACTCGGCCTGACTTTCTCACGTGCCAAACAGGCCGGCCCCTGGGGTGTCCTCTTGCCCCAGCAGGCCGGACCGGGACAGGATGTCATGTACGCCGGTCTCCTCCTCCAGACCCTCTCGCTGGCGGCGGCGCTGAGCCTTCTCGCCATCGCTTATGTCAATGCTGGGAAAGCCGACCGTAAATACGGGTACACGACGTTCCACCGGGACGGGCCCGGCTATGTGCCTCTCAGCCCTCGCTTCAAGACCTTCCTGGTTGTCCTGCCGCTCGCCGGAGTGTGCGTCCTCGTGAGGTGCGCGTACCGGTCCGCGGCAGCGTGGGGCGGAATCGGGAGCCCGATCGCGAGGGAGCAGATCCTGTGGCTTGTGGCCGAGGGTGTCATGCTGACCGAAGCAATTGTCTCGCTGGCCGCCTTCCACCCTGCGATATGGCTCGACGACGGCTTTAGCGACAGGATCCACGGCGACGGCTTCGAGCAGGACGCGGCTAGGAACTCCAAGCTGAGCAAGAGGCTGACGGCCGGGACGTTCGCCACGGGCATGACGGACATGGAACAAGGTCACGCTCGAGACTCCCGGCACAACCTGGCCGAGGTCAGCCAGGTCATCTTCTCGTCAGCCCTGATCGCCCCGTCGGACGCCTCGTCGGAGAGCTCACCGTCGCGGCGCGGCTCGACGGGCGAGCACGGCCACGGGCTCGAGCACGTCAGGGACGCGGCACACTTGAGCAGCTCTCCTTATGACCCACACTTGCCCACACGGCGATACTCCGAGGACATCACGGCCGAGTCGCGGGTCCTGTCGCCCATGGAGGCCGAGGAGGAGGCGGATCGCGTGTCGATCATCCCAGAGCCGCCGAGGAAGTCCAGCAAGAGGATATCGCGGGCGCTGGAGATGGCCCGGCTGCAGCAGCAGCAGCGGGAGGACGAGGAGGACGACGACCGGATGGAGGTCGCATCGGTCGTGTTGCCGCCGAGGAAGCCCAGCAAGAGGGAGACCATCCACGGTGGCAGGGAGGACGATTTGGAAGATGTCGCGCTTACGTCGACATACTCCCAGTCGCTGTATTCACAATGAGAGGCACCCGTCACCACGAGTGAGGGAGGGCGGAGGATACGAGGAAATGGCATATATTGGTTTTGGCTGCATACATGATACCCGGAGTTTTGGTTGTATTCTAGGTTAGCATGGATCTGAGCATGGCTTGGTTTGCTGTGTCTTCGCGGAGCGTGCCCGCTCACTCGCTCACCGGTATTGTTTAATGGATGACAAGTATGTATGAATATGACAGCATAAACATAAGTATGATATGAAGGCAATGCGACTGTCATTAAGTCTCTGTATATGCCTCCAGCAGTAAACACGCTGTCGTGGAGTGGATTTCCGCAGCCCTAGCTCTCCGAAATGGGAGGTTCCCTCCAAGGGTATTGTACAAAACAATATACGGAGGAATAGCCTTCCATCCTGTATCCAAAGTTCGCCGACCATTCACCTGTGCATAGTTTGTTATCCAAGAACAACCCTTTGATGTCCCGCCCGCCGTTTTTGAGGAGAGACCGAGCACCGCTGCAGTCCAAAAAGAAAAGGAACAGCCAATTCAACCACCTGCCATGTGCCCGTACCAAAAATCGCCATAGTCAGACTCCATCTGACGCGCCGTTCAAATCGTGGGTATGTGCCAAATGCCCAAACTCCTAATATCAACCACGAAGTTTCAGCACGGTCAAGGTTGTGCGTCCCATCCCATATCCATCGTCTCCATCGGTCCCATCTGTAGCATCGTCCTCAAGACGCCTTCAGAGACAGGCGTCATCCCCGTCGCGCCGGATGTAAACTGTTCCCAGTTGAAGTCGCCCGTGTCTGTGCCTGCAGCGCCACCACCTAGGGTCTTTCCAGGTGTATCTGGCATCGTGAATTGCTGATTCGGTGTGAGCCCGGTAGCGAAATCGCTGCCAGGCATATTTTGGAAGAAAGCGTCCATGTTCCCGCTCTGAAGCTGATCTTGCTGCGTCCGCGAGGACTTGTTGTTGTTGTTATTGTTTATGTTAGTGGATGATGCTGGGCTGGCCTCGAACGAGTTCCTCCCAGATCGAGTGCTTCCTGTTGCCGTGAAGCTGTTGCCGCTACCGTTCTGCCGCTCAGATGCAGAGGTGCTTGAGTTCGGCGTCGGCCTGTCAGAACCAAGTCCTGCGTCTGGTGACGCCGACATGTCACCAGAACTTCCCTCGTTGCCGAAAGTTCGAAGCATACCAGACCCGAAAGATGGGGCGTTACCAGATCGCAATCGATCAAGATACGCCATGGCGCCCGTGTTTGGCCATCGTCCACCACTCACGCCGGGGAAAGTCGAGGCATTCGCCTGATTGCTGGAACGACCCGGGTCCATATCAACAGTCTCGGGACCACTTGTTGGGTCGTTGTTATTACCACTGCTCTTCATATAATGGTAAGCACTTTGCGCAAGTATCCCGTGGCTATCAACCCCTTCGTCACATTTCGCGCCCGTTGGCGTTTTACCGGGCCAAGGGTAGCCTCCATCTTGCTGAATGAGAACACTTCTGTCAGTATACACATTTCGACTTCTGGATCAAGGGTCCAGACTCACGCCCAGAGTGCTCCGTGGAAAGGCTGCTCTCAGCTTGGGAATGCGCGCGCCGAGAGCTTCCAAGTCGACATCGAGCTGGACAAGGAAGGATTCGGTCAGGGGATTCCGCCTCTTGAGCGCTCCCATTGCCGCAAGAAGGAAGCGCAGCGAATCGACGGTCTGACTGTCATCAGGCCGACTTTTCAAATATTGCACAAAGACTCGTGCGGCAACGTAGAGGCAGAAGGAGGTGAATGGGTTGACCTGACAATGTTTAGCATGGTAGCTGAGACTGCGCCTTGATCAAAACTCACCGTTGAGAGGTCTATGTGCGAGATGGTTCTCATGGTACTCGCAATTTCGTTTGCTGCAGTGATGCAGCGGACCTTGCTTTCGGCGCTCACCGACGCTGGCAATCTGTTCTTATCCGCCTTGAATATGGCGGCTTGGTGGAGACAAATTGTCGACGTGTGTATGCACATGTTTGTGAAAATAACGTTCGGGTCCGTCAGACCTGCAGGCAACTTGAGGTGGGCTGGGAGGCAGAGGGATGTGTTGAGGAGAATGTTGTCCAGGTTGCGGTGTCGTTTCCAGAATTCGCCGTTCAAGTCATGGTCCCGGTCATCAACATCCGGCCGGTGGAGATGGAGGAGATTGCGACCAAACAAACATGCCATCAGGACGACACCGCCCATGGTGGAGATGCTACCGGCACCGGCAGGGGTCATGGATTCTGAGAGCGTCTGTGTTTGCTCCGGCCGGCTCATATTGTAGGCGTCTTCTGAAGCAGGCATGTTGCTCATAATATCCTTCTCATCGATAGTCATTGGCCAACCTGTGCCGATACTGGCGTACCTGTCTTCGGTAAAAGCCATCCAGAAGGTCCGTCTTCTTTCCTCCCTCTCAGTCCAGTCCCGGGGTGCCGGAATGCATTGCTTCACGTCCAACCCGGCGCCGTCCAGACGATGGAGTCCCATCATCTGACAGAGCCGCACAGCAGCCCCGGTACTCATCCAGGCTCTGGGGAAGTACATCATCTTGAACTCATACTCGGCAAGCAAGACGTGGGTCTGCGCATGGGCAACCGAGATCAAATGCTCCCCAAACCCTTTGACGTAATCGGCCTCGACGTACTTCCGGGCTCGCTGGTAGAACAGGTCCCTCAGATCGGCGAACTGGTCCGCTACCGAGCAAGCGAGCGTCCATATCGCATATCTGAGACACACCGGTGGGCGCTGGTTCGGCGCTCTGCACAAGATATCAGCTAATGTTGTTTGGGCAAAAAAAAAAAAAAAAAGGCGGCCCGCCATAGACAGAGAACTTACAAATTCATGGCTGCGAGATAGCGATATTTATGTATCATAGGCATGGAAGGGTGAACCTTCTCAAAGTATAGCTGATGACTGCACATTGCGATGTGTCAGTCTCTTGTTCCCCGAAGGTGAGGATCTCACGTGAGCAAGGGGCTTTCTCACAATTCATCGATGGACTCCTGAGGAGGGAGAGGCTCCTCCAAGCCTAGACCTATCATCTCCCAGGTGAAGCTGTTCTGTATTGGTATGGCATTGAAGTCAAAGGTGTCGCCGGCAGCCTGTGGAGGCTGGGGCGAGTTGTCTCCATTGAAGTTCCACTGGTCCATATCGCACCCGGCGGCAAGACTGATAGAAGGGTCATTGACGGTAAGAGTGGCAGGTGTGGAGAGGCTGTCGTTGACTTTGGGATCGGAGTTGACTGCGGCGGGAGCCACAATTTGCGCAACTGGCTTGGGGGCAGCGGGTGGATCTTGCGTCTTCAGCAGTGTCTCGACTTGTTCTGTAGCCTCAGATTTCCCGTCAGCAATTGATCATCAAGTGTCGCCTTGCCTTTCCAAGCAGAGGGACGGGAGCGGTAGCAGACGCACTCAGCCGCTCCTCCAGAGCCTTGACATATCCACGCTTGGGGCCGCTCTTCCGTCGGACCTCGTCGTAAGCACAGTCGTGACCCAACCTCGTACATGTGCTACAGCGTGGGCGATTCCCGTCGCACCTGAGCTTCCTCTTCCTACATATCATACAAGCCAGGCGCTTGGGCTTTGGGACGTCGGCATTGTTGGGGGGGTGGGGGGCCGAGGTGTTTGATGCCCCAGGGTCACTCGTTTCCACCCGCACGGTGAGGGTATCCTCTGCCTCCTCGATGCCATTCATGGCCGTGTCCGTGTCTGGCGACGTGGACATTGCGACCGTGCCACGGATCGGCCCGGGGGCTTGCGAGTGAACGGTGGGCGTGCCGCAGCGTCGGGTCGCGTTCGAGGTTGGGCAGCGGTAGATGCGATGAATGGGTGGTGTTTAGTCAGGCCTGACGACCTCGGGAGAGGAGGGTCGTGGACACCAGCCAGTTTGGGGTCCTCGGATTGTCGTGTCGATTTCCGGTAGGGGCCCGTCTGGGAGGGCCGGCTAGTGCGTATGTGATGGGGTGAGGTCTGGTAGGGCGGGGAGACGTTGCGAGCTGGGACACGTCGGTGACGATCTAATCTGCAATTGCTAGTAGGCGAGGCGAGGGAAAAAGGGCAAACAGGGGTTGGGCGTGTGCATGAAAAGTCCAAGATTTCCGCATTAAATTCGAGTATTCAAAGAATCAATGGTAGAGTAGAGGAAGAGTCAGGTCAAGTCAGAGCAAGTGAAGTCAAGTCAGATCTGCACTATGTAAGAAGGGGACAGGCACTTGAGCCGCGCCTCTCCAATCCGTCCATCCCTTTCAGCTGCAAGAGGAGGGAGAGGGAGCATGTGAGGGAGGGCGCTTGTGCGTGTGGGATTGCGACGGATGCGTCCTGAGGTGGGCTGCCTTGGGCCTTCCCCTTCCCAGATAATATCTATTCCCTCTTCTGCTGCTGGACCATGCCGGCCGGTACTCAGTGCTCACAGAGTGCTGGGCACGAGCAGAGGTTCCCTCGTTCCTTCAGACGCCAGCAGACGCCGTTCCACACTATAGAGGTAGACTAGTCTGGCCTAGCGGTCTCATTCTTGTTACCAGGCCCGTGGGCATGGGGAACAGGACTCATCGGTGGGCGGTACCGTTGCAGTCCGAATGTGACTCGGTTGATCGACAAAGCCTTCAAGACAGGGTAGCCAGTACCTGCCGGGCATGGCCTTCGGCCACTCAGTCTCTTGTAGAAGAAACATTGATTAATAATGCAGCCAGAGAGTGAAGGCTCCGAGGTTGTCTCTGTTGTCTAGCATTCTGCAGTAGCTCATCGTCCCCACTGCGCTGCGCTGCACTAGGACTCCAGACTACTACGTCGGTCGTCTCACGCCGTTGTCAATCAGTCTAGTCTATCTGCTTGTGTCTGGCAACAAAACACCACATGGCTTGACAAACATGAAGCAGCAGGCTTCCAGCCGCAGCCGCAGCCCCAACCACCATGGTTGCCCACCACCTGGAGGCACGCCATTTTCTTGAGGACACATCGCAGCCGTTGACTGGGCCTGGGCCTGAATCCTGACAGCTCTGGCCCATGCTCCGTTCTCATCCTTTCCCAGGTTTTCTCTCCAAGGTTGCCGTGGATGACGCGCTCATCTCACCCAAAGCCGTCTGCCTGTCCAGCCCAATGCCAATCATCCCATCCCATCCCTTTCCTTCCCATCCCTTCCCATCCTACTGCAGAAGTACCACGCTACTAGCTGCACGCACCTGCGCTGGCAATGCAGTTGCACACACCACGCCCAAGTCATGCTTCTTGAGGCGTCTCTGTCAACCCGCGATGCGAGCCCACATTTGCTGCTGCTACAGCTGCTGGCTGGCTGTAATGTAGAGCCCAGCTGCTTAATTCCAATTCACATGGCCAAGAGAGATTCTACGGACAGGCGAACGCTCTCTTGCGTGCACAGCCTCGAATGAAATTGAATCCGCCATCGACCAGGGCCTTTTCTTCTCGCTTACACGAGTGTCCACGCCAGCAAATGCAGCACATGCCGGCCAGTCTTTGGTCCGTCTTACTATTGACCCGCCTCTCACCGCCTCTCGTGCTTGTTTGGCCGTCCAAAGCTTGACGCAAAGCCCGAGTGTCTCGCTCCCGAACCCTGTTGTCTACTGTACTGCACTGCCCCTGTCCAGTGTCAACCATCACCGTCTCGCCTCCACTTTATCGGGGCCGAGCAAGCGGCGCTCCGGTCCTGGGTCGGAGGAGGCGTCGGGGTTTTGATGCGAATCTGCCCACTTCCCCGTGCCGAGCAGGAGATGAACGGGCAATGTTTAGACGTGACTATTTGGTTGTTGTTTCCCCCACAAAAGGGAAATCAACAGGATTGATCACGCCGATACACCCTGGCCTCATCTCCCTCTCTAGTCGCGTTCCAAGGTCCCCCAGCAGCTCCCACAAGGCCAGGCGTGTCACCGGACATGGCTGGCTCACTCGTCGGAGCACTCCGTCCAGGCGGCCGCAGCTGCACGCCCTCGCGGTGATTGGCCGCGCAGATAGTTGCACGCTCACGCACTGCTGAATAACCTGATTACTTCTTTTGTCCTGGTCGCTGTCCCAATGCGGCATAACCACCATGGAACCCAGGCAGGAGGTGACACCTCGTTGAACCTCGACCCGGCTTCACCACCTCCTCCTGCATGGAGACGCTGCTCCTCTGCCTGTAACCGGTGCAAAATCTGCTTCGCTGCAAGGATGCCGTCGCCACGGGGTTTGCCAGGTCTTATTCAGCTCGCCGGAGCACCAATGCGGGGCGAGGGACGAGAATGAGGGCGACGTATATGAGGATGACGGTCGGGCTGTTGCGTGTCGCCCTGGCTGAAGCAGACCCAACGCCCATTTTTCCGTCGACTGTGAGTGCCATATTCGCTTCTCAAGCAGATAACTCTTGAACAATGGAGGCGTATCCTGAAGACCGGCCATCCTTCACGTCTTTCTGGAGGAAAACGAAGGACGACTCGACAGCCCGGGAGCTCACCTTCGTCCAAAGCGACCCCAGCCAGTCGAATAGCAAAGGTGTGTGGACATTTTCTGTTCATGGCTGCTGCTGTCGCTCTTCTTATAATGCCCAGGCTTCGGCCCTGCTGTGACCCTCTGTACGGGGCCAAGAACGTGGAAAGCCTGCTGCGTGACACATTGTCTTGATTTGGTGACGAAGATTTGTCAACGCTACGCTCGGAATGGCCAACAGTCGACGCCCGGCCATAGGAATTGGGAAATCTGCATGTGACTTACTTGCGCCCCAAGAGATGTCCTGGGTACTCGTTGTTACATCCGCCAACCCAGGGCCACTCACCGACCCCACTGTTTCTTGTAGGCAAGGTTCAGGCAGTCAACAAGACCCGGCTAACACATGCACTCTCAGCACCGGAGCAGGTCCAAGAGTCGGGCCAGGTATCAAAGGACAAGCGGAGAATCCAGGTTCGCAAGGCGCAGGTGGCGCACCGCCAGCGCAAGGCGAAGTACGTCGAGCAGCTCGAGGCGGACATTGCTGGCATGCGAGACAAGATCTCCAATGCCGAGAGCGCACGGCAGATGTTACGTGACGAGAACGATGCCATTCGAGCCCAGCTCTCTGCAGCAGCAGCCGCCGCCGCCTCGGCATACGACCAGGCCACGGCTCCGGCGGTACAGCTGTCGTACATGCCACCGTACTTGCACGGCAATCGCCAGTATCAAAACCCGAGCCTCGGGCCCAGCCTTGGCATGGACCATTTTGACGGGATGAACTTGAACATGGACGGCGCCCTAGATACGTTGCCTCCATTCTACACGAGCGAGCCCTCTCCCTTCGCAAGCTCGGGTGTTGGGTCCTCTCTGGGCGGCTCGCCTCAGTTTCCGGCAAGAAGTGGAGGCAGCTCTCCATATGCCTACTTACAGGATATGTAAGAGGGCGCTCATGACACGGTCAAAATGGCTGTTGCAAAATAGAGATTGCAATTGGGACAAGTTTTTCAAAGGCATGGTCTGGCAGCGCTGGGAAATTGTTGGGAAACTATGGAGTAGGTGAATTGAAGCAAGAGGTACCATTCGTTCCAAGATACCAGGTAGTTGTACAAGCCGGCGGTGACATTTGCAATTATACCAAAGAGAAAGTCAACAGGCTGTCTTGTGCTAACCACCTCACTGGCTACAAAGCCTATCTCTTGAGGTTGGCTCATGGCATGTCACTGCATCGGGTAGAGACCCAGGAAATCTGAACCCACATTGGCCAGTCGTTTCCACAGGAGAGGCACACATGCAAGCCTTGAGTTCGATGAATGTGATTAGAATATATTTATTGAAAATGTCTTTGTGTGTCTGAACTCGGGCCCCTGTCCTAAGTCTTGACCCAGTTCACCCACTCACACCGACAACCCCCAGTGCCCCCGTCCACCCCGCCCCAGCTCAGATCGCCGTCCGGGAGGCGGGGGTTAACCAGCACGCCGCCGAAGCCGACGTCGTTGGTGAACAGCGTAGCGTCGGAGGCATTGACGTGCTGGTCGGGCTCGACGGCGTACGCAAACGTGGCCTTGAGGTCGACGCTGCCCCCGTGCGTGTCCTCGCCGAACGTCACGGGATATGGGAACGTGCCCGGCGTGGCCGCGGCGTCGTCGACGTCCGAGGACGGGCCGGTGCCGCCCATGAGGCGGGCCCCGCCTTTCCGCGTCCAGATCTTGACCACGAAGCGGGTCTGCGTCCACGTCGCCAGGTACCGGGCGTTGCTCTCGCGCGACCCGCCGCCCGCGTCCGCCGCCACGGCGCCGCTGTCTGTCTCGTTGCCGTCCATCGACGTCACGTAGATGGTCTTGTTGAAGTACGTGTAGAAGCCGTAGTGCTCCGTCGCGAGGCCGCGGTCAAACAGCCGGAGCGGCTGCTGCCGCGGGTACGGCCGCAGCTGCGCCGGCGCCCCCGTCCCGTCCGCGTTGAGCTGCGGCGCGGGCAGGAACTCGGTCAGGCTGTCTGAGCTGTCCGTGCCCGAGCCGATGCCGTTGCCTATGCCTCGCTTCTTCTTCTTCTCCCCCACGGCTGACGCGGCATTGGTCTCGGATGTCAGCATGTTGGGCCCGGCCGTTCCGCTCGTGTTGGTGAAGAAGCTGATGTAGAAGGGGGTGGGCTCGCCCGCTTTCTCGTCCGAGACGATCCTGTCCGTGGTGTTTCCAAGGAACCACATCTCCTGGAAGGACGGAGGGTCTGGTTGGGGCGCTATGCCGGTGTCATACAAGGTGGTTGCACGCTTATCAAGAGACGAGCCATCCTTCGTCTCTGCGTTGTTTACATTGGGATTGCTGAGATCACCACCCTGGATACTGCTGGCGGTGCTGGTGCTGGTGCTGGTGCTGGTGGCCGAGGCGGAGCTGGAAGCACTCGCCTCGGAGGTAGTAGAGGCAGTGGGCTGGGATGGAGTTGGCGGCGTGCCGTTGGGAATGTCCCATAACTGGCGGGTGTTGTTGTCGTATTGGATCTGGAAGATGAATCCAGGTTGGTCAGCACCATGAGGCTCATTTGCCGCCTGCTGCTCAGGAGGCAGCGAGCAACTCCACAGGGTCGAGGGCGCAGCGCAACCGGTGACGACTTGCGAGTTGTCAGAACCCATGACTGTGGCAAGACCGGTGGGAATTGGCGGGAAGTTGGTCAGATTCAGCCAGACGCTGTCGACCTCGGAGCCGCCAGTGGCGCCACCAGTGGTCGTGTTCCCAGCAGCCGAAGGACGGGCCACGCGGCGAGAGAGCTCAACACCCAGGACGACACCGAGGATGGTCAGCAGTAAGATCGCGAGGCAGATACCGCCGATCCAGACTCTCCTGCGCTGGCGGCCCTCACGGCCCGACCGCCCGTAACATCCTTCCTCGGGAATGCACCCGCGGCCCCTCCAGAAACCTCCGGCCTTGCGGGCAATGTAATCCTCCTTCTCATGTCTGCGCCTCGTCCGCTCTATCTTTGCGGCAGAGGAGTTGCCGTAATTTGCGAGGAAGTGGTCACCGGTCACATAGGTGCCTACTGCCCTGTCGGGCAACGGAGGACCTGTGGCGACTGCTGGTGTCAGCGGCACGTCGCTCAATTTTATGCCTCCCTGCGAGGTCATCGTCCCGTCGAGACCGGGGCTACCAGGCTGCGGTGATGGTGGATAGGTGGTGGCCAGCTCATGTCCGGGAGGGAACACGGCACGGAATCTGACGGGCTGAGACTGCTTAGTCGAGGGTGTTCGCTCGTATGGAGGTGGCAACTCCGTCGGGGCGTCGTTCTCCTCCATCATTACCCGAGCCTTCTCATTCCGGGACTCGCCTTCGTGAATGGATGTATTTGCGGACGCGCCAGCAGAAGAAGAAGAAGAAGCTATAGTTGGAGTCGGGACGCGGATGATGGGAACCGGTGATGGGTGCGGTCGCAGTGTCGCTGAGGATGCTGACGCGTTGTAGGCAGGGTGGTTTTCAAGATGGGCAACCCCTATCGTCCTCTTCTCATCTCGGCCCTTCCACCACTCATCTCCAGATGGACTTGGAGTCTCCTTGTCGCTCTTTGATGTTGGGCTAAAACGCTCGCGGAAAGGCGTGGTAAGATGATCCCACCAGCCAGATCGCGCACTTGTTGGTGCTGGGGAGACTTTGGATACGGCGGACGCAGGGGTTTTGTGGCCGTCCTCTTCGAACAAGGTCACCGGAGTAAAGTCGTCGTCATCGTCTTCGACATTAGATCTAGAGAGTCTGGCCTTGGCTGGATTCTTCAAGGACGCGGGCAGTGCTGGTACCGGGGGGACGCCTGACTGGCCAGATGTGATACCAGTGGCTTTTGAGTAAACACTCGAGATAGTCCGGTGGCGTGCCGGGGACATGCTATCCTCGGTATCCGGGGACCAAGCCGACTTTGCTGGCTGGTTGTAGAACGGGTTCGTCGAAGGCTTGTTCAAAGGCAGTCTACCCATTGGAGTGGCGACCACGGCGGTCTGGGGACTGATGTCCCTGTCGGCGGCGTCATCTTCAGGCAATGATATGCCAATGACTATCTTGCTGCTGACAGGAGTGCTTTCCGGTGCACACGTCGAGACTGAAGTGGTAGATGGGCTGTTCTTCAGCCAGGCCCAGTTTCCCATGGAGGCTGAGTTGGGCGATCCTTCCAGAGCCCTCAACGCACTGGCATCAACGAACTTTCCTGCCGCCGCCTGGCTGGAATAGGGGCCAGGCGCAGGCTTCACGAGCTGAGCAACATGATGTGGCCCTTTTCGAAACCTGGTCATGTCGGTGACCAACCTGATGCCTGCCTTTGCGTTTTGGTCCTTTTGCCGCTTGCGTGACTTGAGTCTTTGTATCCTTGGGGTTGAGGACCTAAGCTTTGACGATCGCGAGGCCGCGTGGGTGTGTGTTTTCGATGAAGGGGAAGAAGCAGATGCTGCTAACTGGGTGAAGGAGTCGTCTCCTACAGGAGTGGAAGGTTCATCATCTGTCCACTCCTCCCAGTCATCCCGCTGGTTCCCATGTTGTGGTCTTGTGGTAGCCATGGCGTTGTGCATGGCTCTGAGGTCCTCCATCTCGGGAGTGATGGTAAGTAGTGAGCGTGTGTCCGAACTGAATGTGAAGAGAATAAGGTGTCTCGTCAAGAGATCAAGGTCCCTGAGCTGGTAGCTGCAATATGGGCAGTATGAAGGGTAGTACCGTGTCTGGCGATATGGAACAAAAACAGGATAAAACCGGACGCTGAGGTGTACCGGACAGAGAAAGGTTTCAGGTCGAGTCCGAAGGAAGGCCAAAAAGGTACCCGAGGAATTAGTTGTTCAGTTAGATAGATGGTGTGGAGGAATATGTGTGTGGTGTTGACTGAGAAGGGTGTGTCAAGGCGGTTGTGGAAGAATGGGACGGGGGAAGGAGAACAATGGCAGCAGCCCAGCCTGTCGGTCAGAACAATAAAAGGACCATGACACGGGAGCGCCACACAATGAGTTGGGTTGAAAGAACAAGAAAAGAGGACAATGAGAAGTCGGAATGATCAAATTCACAACATGTTACCGTTGGATGAATATGGCACGGGCAGCCCGGACTTGACCAGTCGAGTGGTGGCAGAGGGCGTCGATGCCCTGCCCCGGCAACATGTGGACTGCAGGGACCGCATGTTTGACCGCGAAGCAGTTCTGACTGGCGTGACTGGCGTGACTGGCGCGGACTGGCCCTGCGATGGAATCTCGCCAGTCTACCTGCATCAACCTGCATCAATCCAAGACGGGGATCGACTGCACCTGACGGCGCTTAAGCGGATGCTGGGTTCTCTGGCAAGATTTTGGCCGTGCTGGGGTTCTGCAGTGGTAAGCGCTGGAGTCAGAGGACCCGGCCCCACAGAAAGTCTTGGGGTGTAAGATGATTGGCGAGGCGCTGCGCAGGGTCTCTGGACAAGCGCCCTCGGTTGCCAATCGGTCTGGCCCGGGACGGCCATGATGGCGCGCTGCCCTTCCCCTGCAGATGGGCCCCCTGCATATCGCTCCGGGTTCAGCCTGCTTTGGTATCAAACGTCGTGATGGTGAAATTGCGTGTCTGTCCGCTCGACACCACGACACCACAACACCACAACACCACAACCACCGCGTCAACAAGGGTGTCAGGCGTGCAACCTTGCAGTTTCGCGGCCAAGGGTGTGGTGTTGGACACATGCATGTGTTTTTGTCAAAGGTGATCGCTGCATCTGGGGTCGGCTGCTGCTCCCGTTCCGCGGCCCACTAACACCCTAGGGGTCAGGACCTGGCCAAGTATTCAACGCAACCTAGTCGAGAAAAAAGTTATTATTTGCACAGACAATTGTGCAATTAGGACAAATGGCAGGTGAGTGGATTGGAGCGTCTACTGTATTGTCAAATTAGTTTTTGCCTCAATCAATTGGCAACAGCCAACGGTGTCCACAACAGGCCTCTGGCAAGCGGCACACGGGCCCTGCCTTCCCATCACATTCACATTCTCATCGAAGCCCGCCCGCCCGCCCGCTTGGTTCCGTCGTCCTGTGTCGATTCTTGTCGCGGAGAAAACCAAGGTGATCTGGAAGACTGCCAGTATGGGACGCCTATCTTGTATGTAGGAGCTGGTTGAAGCCATTCAAAAGTGTATTTCTCCTACTTTATTACCTAGGACCCAGCCAGCCAGGACGGACATGGTAATAACCAACATGCCTCTCGCACACATGTTGGTCTCCACACTCATGCGTGCCCTCGATTTGGCCAGATCGGTCGGATCACGAGGTGGGGTTACGGAGACTACCGGCGTCAAGCTGAGGAAGTGAAGAATGCGATGCTGGCTTCGCGTCTATAGAGGCGCTTAACCCTGGCTGAGCTGAGCTCGATCCATCGACTCCCTTGCCCGGATCCGCTTTGGCCCACAGGCACAAATACAGCGGATTCGGTGTAGCAGACGGTGGTATCAGCTTTGCGCGTTCTTTAACTCATAAGTAACAGCTGCTGGCCGTGTGGTTGGGTGAGATACTGCGCGTGTTATGAGGACGAACAAGCTCAAAGGTGACCAACACAGCGAGTTTCGTTCCTCGACATGGTATTGGAATTCAGTCAAGTCCAACTGGTCTGTCAGGCCTGGTTGATCCTGCACCGAGAACGGCAAAACATGCCGTGTCAGGTAGGCGATCCTGGTCCGCTGTTAGAAAAGGTCTCTGGCCGTCTCAGTGCTAGCCCCATAGTCGTATCGAAGGGTGAGGGATCGGCAGGGAGCCCCAGCGGGAGGAAGCTTGAATTGCTTGGCGCAAGACTGGTGGATGCGAGATCCAAAGCATACAGGGCGTCGGGATTCCGATGTCTGCGCTGGGCTTCCGCGGCTCGAGGACACACCAGACTGGTGTCGCGAGCAGAGTATGTGAGACCTTGAGTTGCATGATCACCACATCCAGCACTCACCCACCGGTCGACCTTGGCACATTATCCTGTGCTTCAGCTACACGGAAACGATGGGATCCGCAGAATGCTGAAGCTGAGCAACTTGTCATATCATTCCACCGCGAAGCCAAGGATGGCATTTGCCGCTAGCTGCCCTTTCGGCATTGCCGTGCGAGGGGAACGACTTGCTTTGGAAGCCTGAGCGACAGAGAATAGAAGCCTAAGCGACAGAGAATAGGCGCGTCTGCAAACTTCGTTGCTGCGGTATAAAGACGTAGTGATCAATTTTAGCTCGAAGTGTACCCACCCGGAAGTCAATTAGTCGGATTGGTACAAGCATACATGTCATCTAGATAAGCCCTGCGGTCCTCTACTGGCGAGGGGTGGCTGATAGTGCTTGCTGCTCAAATGCGTTGGCCCACCTTGCAAATTCTAGTTGCTTTTTCCGTTTCTGAGCGGCTCCCACGCAGCAATGAGCCGCCATCGAACTCGTATCTCTGGCTCACGTGATGCTCCTTCTTGGCCGAAAGTAAGACAGACGGGCCTCGCCGCAGTTTGAGCACCCTGAGATGTTCCTCCCTTGCCAAGGTTGATGCCGTCTCTCTTGGCAGCCCTGGTGAGATGTAGGTCGCCTGGTCGCCCGGAATCATGTCGCTCAGGCGCCTCAGGAGGACATGTAGGTCGACGACTTCTTTTTGTAAAAGACAATGGTGCAGTATTGCGTAGATAGACAGGCCTTGGCCCATAGTTTTCGGCAGTTACAATGGCACAGTCATCCGTCTCTCTCGTTTCTGTCAGAGGATGTGGTAGTGCTGATTTGTAAGGTCATCTGCCAAGCCAAGCCAGATCGGATACGGCTGCGATTAGTGAGATTGAAAATCCGTATTCTCTTCAGACAAGCTGTCCCGTTACCCGCCACGCACTCCTGCCTAGGGCGGGACGACAATGAGAATTGAGACCAGCAGGAGAGAGTCCGGTGCATCTATGTCTGCGTCCGCATCTAGGTGTCCATGATGTTCGGTAGGTGGCAAGCAGTGTGGTAGAATGAAATAGACGCAGGAGGATGTAAAGCGGCCGTTGCATCTTGCTGTAGCACTACACACTAGATTGGTCGTCTGATGTATTTGGTGACGGCCTCTTGGACCCCTGAGATCGCAGAGAGCTGTCATTTAAAGTTATGGGTCTATTGCTGCGCGGCCTTTCCCCTTCCAGCCAAGTCAGTGCTCTTGTGCAATCTGGAATCTGTGATCCGTAATCTTTAATCTGCGTTCAATTATCTCATCAATGTGCCCTTCCTCCTGCCAATGTCCAAAAAAAAAAAAAAAAAGAGGAAGGGAAAAAAAAAACCATTACCCTCTCCTACACCCGTGAACTGCTGAGCCGCGTCCAACCGCTTCGCCTCTTGTCATTTGCGGCCACAAGCACCTGGCTCTGGGCTGCATACCAATCTACCGGCCCAGCTTGAGCAGCACCAGTCGGCCTGCGCCTGTCCCCCTTCATCGCATCGCCTCTAGACCCTGAAGGCACCACATTTTCTGCCCTTGCCCCCCACCCAGGAACCAACCGTGGGCCCGAGCCCGTCACAGTGACAGCTTTCCCCTGGCTCGCGGCGACAACTCTGTCGATCGCGCTGCAGCTCGATATTCTGTCCCATCTGTGACGGAGACACCTGTCGTGTCCAGGTTCCTCCTCGTTCGCTCGACGCGCCAACCCGATAGGGCACTTTGAGGTTGTGTATCTCGTCCCAGCCAGCATCAAATCATCGATCGACTCGATTCGAGCACGAGGCTAGCCACAAAGCGGATTGCAACCCCACGCCCGCCCTCTGCCCTCCCAATACGTCGCATCCTTGCCGTGACACCACGCGGGCAACTCCAACCTCCCTACCCACCGCTAGACTCCTTGGCTTTTTCGGCTGACCAGAAGGCAATCCTGCCCTCTGGTTGCTGCTCCCTTCGCCGTCAATCTGGCTCCCCCAAGATCTTCCGCTACCTCCTCCTCGGCTGAGGACAGACCGACCCCTTCGCATCACCGAAGACGCTCGTCTGCTTCGGGTGGCCTCAAAATATCCTTGGGGGGCGAAAAGCCCAGCCAGCTCTCCCCGATCCCAGGTACGTTGCTGTACCCCGTACCACAGTCCCGTGTCTTGTCGCAAGACACCCGCCCGCAGACCGCCGCCCCGCGCCCGTGATAGACAGCTAACTGCTTCGCTCTCGATGGCACAGGCACACCAGGCTTCCAAATGTCCCTCTCACGAAGTCCGTCCCCCCTTCCCGCGGGAGGATGGAGCAGCCCCGGGCTTGACATCAACACGAGCGGCCGATCCAGTCCTTCGACCGCCTTCCCAGGTTCCAATGGGAATCAGGTCGTGTGGGAGTCTGCGCGCACGAAGAATATGAGCAATGGCGGGTATCCCTCGTTCGCGACACAGAACCAGGGCTTCTTCACCCGACACATGCGGCGCATATCGAACAGCCTGCCTCAGTTCAATACGAGCACACACTATGCTGAGAAGGAGAAAATGCAGAGGGGGAAATGGGCGCCAGTTCAGTCCGTCCCACTATACGGCAGGATAAGGAACGTTCTGGCGCGCATGGGCCGAAAGTCGAAGCTGCGGGTGCTCTTTGGCTTACTACTGCTTCTTGCGATTTTCATCTTCTACCAATCTCGTACGTCTTCTCGGAGTCTATGGGCTCTGACATACATGCTGACGCACCACAGCTTTACTATACCATTGGCGCCGGACTGCATGGCTTGGTGGCGGAGAAAAGTATGTCATAATCCTGGCCGCCAATGTCGGGGGAGGTGTCATGGAATGGAAAGGCGCGAGAGAGTGGGCGATCGAGCGAGACAGCATGCGCAACAAAAAGAGGTATGTCGCAAGGTGGGGCTACGAGCTGGAGGTCGTCGACATGAGCACCAAGAAGCGTTACGCCCACGAGTGGCGGGAGAGCTGGGAGAAGGTCGACTTCGTCAGGAATGCGTTCGTGAAATACCCGAAGGCAGAGTGGTAAGTGCAGCATCATGCGCAGCGCAATTCAATCTCAGGCTGACCAGTCCACAGGGTGTGGTGGCTTGATCTCAACACTTATATCATGGAACCCTCATACTCTCTCCAGAGCCACATGTTCGATCAGCTGCAGAACAACGTTTACCGCGACATCAACGACTACAACCCTCTGAACATTTCGCATCCCCTGAACGACACCTACCTTGACGAGGACTTGCGTAGCCCTGAGGGTGATGGGGATATCAACTCTGTCAACTTCATACTCTCCCAAGACTGCGCTGGCTTCAACCTCGGCTCCTTCTTCGTACGACGTGGCCAGTGGACTGACCGACTACTTGACGTTTGGTGGGATCCGGTGGCTTACGAGCAGAAGCACATGGAGTGGGCCCACAAAGAACAGGATGCTCTGGAGCAGCTCTACCGAAGCCAGGCGTGGATCCGAGCCCACACGGCCTTCACCCCACAGAGAAAGATCAACAGCTTTCCTCCGGGTGCATGCTCCGAGAATGGGAACAACACCCGCGTCCACTACGACCAGAACGACCGCGACTTTGTCGTCAACATGGCAGGGTGCGAGTGGGGTAGAGATTGCTGGGGCGAGATGTACAACTACCGCGAGCTCAGCTACTGGCTGAACCGTAACCCGTGGGAACGGTTCAAAGAGGACTTCCTTGCTTCTTTTATCTACAAGATTAGTGGCAAGAAGGTCAAGCTCTGAGGACTTTTCCTCTCGCGGTGCACTGGCATTCGATTGCCAATTGTACCATGCAATCTAACACCTATCACCTGTGCCAGATCAGTCGAACTGATCTAGTCTCAACCATTCACCAGCCTACCTCTTGTCTACCTCCAACCGGGCTCCTTTGTCAGACAAAAACGCCCAATCGCCAGGCATTGTACTGCGATAGCTCAAACGGTTCAAAGGACGACATGCACAGCATCCGCATCTGTCTTGTTTTACAGCGCCGTGTATTACTATACCCCATCTCGTGTTACAATGGCGGAACCGAGATTCAGATATGAATATGACTTGCTTCTTTACCTTCCTCCTTATGATGACGGCCCCAGGGTTCGAAGAAACCCCGGTGGAGAACAGAGCCACGTTTCTGCATATGCATCTCACCAGGAGTATGACGAATTGTTGGATTGAGACACAGCAGGGAATGGATTGGAATCCGCTGTTGTCTCATCTAAAGAATCATGACCAGTTTGGGGTTTTTCAGTAAGGGGGGATTCATTTTAGACGGCACTAGGGATTTCGAGATGGCAACGGGATACCATATCAGAAAGAATGGATTTCCTCTAGACGCAGCACCCGCTTTTAGTTGTGCTTAGGTTGTCATGAATGTTCAATAGACTGGGACGACCACCCTCACATATCCACACGTACGTATCGCTTAGCAGGCATGCGGCCTAGAGTGGTAAGTATGGGCCTTCCAAGTCGACAGCCAGTTCACCAGACATCAATGTCTGTCGACCATCAACCCTCTTCCTATAGCCTTAAGCATTGGTGCTGTTACAGAACACCTCGCTCATGTGAAATAAGCAGACACTCCGCAGGCGAGCTTCGTTTCTTCTCATACAGAACTGACTGTGGATCCAACGTCGTTTGAACCCCCCACCCCCAACCAAACAGAATTATAAATCTTCCGCGTCTGTCGCAGGCGCACATGTGTTCCTTGCGGCAAAGAGAAAGTCATAGTACTTAGGTCTTGGTGGATATATACAGAGAGAACACATTCAGGGACAGTCAAATTGAGGGCAGGCTTCCTGATTTCTTTGGCTGGCACCTGGACAACAACAGTACACATATGTAAAGCTTTCTAGTAGCGTCTGGGATGCCGTCCTTTGGTGGTCTTCAGCCGGCCGGATACTACTCACTTGAAAAAGCTGAACCCTCTATATCTGTCTCTTTTTTTTTTTTTTCTATTTTTTCTATTTTTTAAAAAAATTGGTTCACTATTTGTGCCTTCACGATACCAGATGCAGAAAGCTGTGATTATTCGGGATGCCCTGCTAGCCCTCGTCACTAGCCTCGAGAACAGCAACGACGGGAAAAGTAGCCGGGTCGTCCAGGCTGTGCTTGATGATGTCTAGTTTATCTTGAGGTATCTGGCTGGACATTCGCTTGCGCTTTGAACACAGGTACGCGCCTTGCAGGTTTCTCAGATGAGCTCTAATGGTGCACGAGTTTTGTGCTCTTGATCTTTTGCCTATTTCACTGCCTCCTATACCAACTCCCCCTGTGGTCAGGTAGCTAGTATCTGGATACCTATTGATTCTCTGAACCAAAGCACCCATTCTTCTACTTATTGTGGATCTCTTTCCATCTGTATGGATGGAGGTGAGACTCTTCAAAAATTGGGCACTGAAGTAGCAGGGCAAACTTTGCTGGAATTCTCGATCTAGCAACCTTGAAGCTTGCTCACGTGGGACGAAGTGTGCACGTGGTTGCACCGCAGCTGAGCCGCAGTGGTGTTGGGAGATGGCCCTGGCCCTGGCCCTGGCCCTGGCCCTGGCCCTGGCCCTGGCCCTGGCCCGCCCGGACTTAGACCTCGGCCGGGCGGGCCAGGGGGCGTCGTTCAACAGGTGTCGACTACTCCCGAGGTTAATTCTTCAGCAGATCCCTTGCGCACGAGGCGGAAGCTGACCTTCCATCGACGGTGCAGAATTCCGGATCAGGATGCCTGCCACCCTACCACCTGCTGATAAAAGGTAGTCAGTCTACAATCATAATTAGATGGCCTGCAGGCCAACTGAATCCAGGTCTTTGTCCTACAAGCCAAGAGGCTAAAGGGCCACGAGCCCGCGGACGATGGTACGCCGAGACGTCTTGAAGGCGGCACACGATCGAGGTCGGCCGCTCCAGGTGAGTGAAGGTAAGCTGCCTATATATAATCGCACACACATTCGGAGCACCCCTCAACGACAATTTGCGAATGCCCTTCTTTTCTGCCTCTGCCTCTGCCTGCGTCTGTGCTGGCTCGTCCGACGACACCCTGAGACGCTTGGATCCTTGGCAGCTTAAGGTTTAGAGCCACAGCAGGCCCGCTGCGGGTCGCTGGTTCCGTCGTATTCTTCTGGCCGATGAGCTGTCCTTTTTGCTTCTGAACAGAGAAAATGCTCGCGTGGTGCCCATCACCATGTTTAGCACCCGCAGCACGAGGTCGTTGATATGGGCGCTCTTCATTGCCGTCGCGCTCCTCTATGTTGTATTGGAGCGGCCGCTGGCATGGGGTGGCATATCTGGCCCAGGGCCAGATCCCATTGCTGGGGGCGTGACGGACGGAGAGGCGACTGCACCGCTATCCAGTGGTGACAGTCTCATTTTAGAAGAGTCTCCGTATCCGGACCAGAAGACACCAGAGTCCTCGGGAGTAAACCCGCCAGAGAAACCCCAAGGCAATGGTAACAATGGCGAAGATGGCTACGATTCCAACCGCCCGACAAGTCCTGAAGATATCCCGCCTCCGGCCTCAGTCAACCCCGGTGAAGGTGGAGCAGAGGCCCCAAAACCGACGGTGGACTGTCCTGTGAGCTTTGAAAGTTATATGAACAGCCAGCCGGGTCCCAAGTCCACAGGAAGGCGCCAATTTCCACTCGTCCGCCCGCCTCCAGAGTGTCGAACTTTTGTTGTACCAGAACTGGAAGAATACATCACAAAGATGGAGACGGTAATCAAGGATCCAGACCTGTATCGACTGTTCCAGAACAGCTTCCCGAACACGCTCGACACCATGGTCAAGTGGCACGGCTACAAGCAAGAGGACGGCGTCGATACTACGGAGGAGCTTAGCTACATCAGTAAGTAAACTCAGCAAGAGACCCGTTCCCTCACCGGGGCTCTCGAGGACGACTTTGTTTTGAGTGCGAAGCATCAGACGTCAAAATCACTTGACAAATCATGATCCTTGTCGATGACTTGCTCTTCTTTCCCTACAGTCACCTCTGCTTGTGGGATCATCTCACTGACGCGCTTTTAGTCACGGGAGATATCGATGCCATGTGGCTACGCGACAGCGCAAGCCAGCTGTACTCGTACCTACGCTTTCTCTCGCCCGAGGCCTCTTCAGTCAACGGCAACATCAATAGCCTGAACTCGCTCTGGCGGGGTCTGATCAACTCGCATAGTCGCTATATAATCATATCGCCATACTGCCACTCCTTCCAGCCACCGCCCGAGTCTGGGATTCCACCTACTGTAAACGGCGCCTATCACCAAAACAAACCTTCGCCGGCCTACGACCCGTCCCAAGTCTTTGACTGCAAGTGGGAGCTCGACAGCCTCGCCTCCTTCCTCCAGGTCAGCTCCGGCTACTATGAGCGCACCAAGGACCTGGCCTTCTTCGGAAGGTACAACTGGGTGGACGCTGTGAAGGCAGCCGTCGACGCCGCTGCAGCAATGACCGTGGGGACCTACGACGATGAGGGCCGCGTGCTGCCCTCGGCGTGGACCTTCACCGGCTGGACAAACAGGGGCTCGGAGACGCTCACCAACGACGGGCTGGGCAACCCGAGCAAGACGAATGGCATGGTGCGGACCGCCTTCCGCCCCAGCGACGACGCGACCATCTTCCAGTTCCTAGTGCCGGCCAACATGATGTTCGCCAAGTACCTGGAGGAGGCATCCGTCATAATGGAGGGGCTCGCGGACGGCGGCACCGGCATCCCGGGGGTGGACGCCGAGAGGGCGGAGCTGGCGGCGAGCCTGACCTCGGGCATGCGCGAGCTCGCCGCCGGGATCCGCTCTGGTGTCGACCGTGACGCCATCGTCGAGCACCGCGACTTTGGCGAGATCTTTGCGTACGAGTGCGACGGCTTCGGCGGCGTGAACCTCATGGACGACGCCAACGTCCCGAGCCTGCTGGCGATGCCGCTGTTCCGGTACGCGCAGCCGCGCTTCAAGCTGCCCGACGGCATGAAGGCCGGGCGGGACTACGCCAAGGTCTACCAGAACACAAGGCGCTTCGCGCTGTCGCTCGCCAACCCCTACTATGCCAAGGGCCCCGCGATATCTGCTGTCGGCGGCCCGCACCTGGGGCCCGGAAAGGCATGGCCCATGGCGGCCCTAGTTGCTGGGATGACAGCCTTTGACGAGGATACTGGACTCGTTGGGGCCGGGGGGCAGGGAGGCGTGGAGGAGGTGGTTGCGGAGCAGCTGGGCATGGTTCTGGACAGCACGTCTGGCAGGGGTGTAATCCACGAGACTGTGAACTCGTGGAATGGGAATGCCTACACGCGCGCGTGGTTTGGCTGGGCGAATGGCTTGATGGGCGAGCTGATCATCAGGATTGAAGAGTGGGAGACGAAGGCCAAGACGACTAGCGGGAATGGCTTACTCGGCAGGAGTTGGCAGTAATCTCAAAATTGATGGGTAGTGACAATCACTTCTACGTAAGATTCTTGCAACGGATAAATGGCATGCTTCAATACCGGAACACATATAGCTTCAAATGTTCGTAGGGGATCCCAATCATTTGAATATAACTTGGCCTATATATGCCCTGTCCTGTAGGATAGCCTGTGTTTGCCGTTTGTGGAATAATCTTCTATGACATAATTCCCATGGGATAATCTTCCATCTTCCAAGTTCCGTGGGGATAGCCTTCGTTAGCATAACCTCCTTTGGCATAACCTCCTTTGGCATAACCTCCTTTGGCATAATTTGTAAGATGGCTTCAACATGGTATGACTTGTTGTCCGTCCTTCTACGCTTCATCTATGTACTTTTGGGTACGTCAGATAGAGCATGTATAGTCATCAGCGTCCAAAAAAAGCCTTGCGAGAACCAAAGCCGATCATGAGGCAAACGTCGTTAGCCGCCGAACGCCCTTTCGGTGCGGACAGGGTTTTGATAGTAGGCTAGGTTGAAATCGAAACTCGAGGAGCTTGAGGACGGGCAGGGCCCAGACAGCCTCCTTCCAGACCAGAAGCCGGAGCTCGGCCGAAAGTTTGGGGAAAGGATGGAAGGTTCCGTCACCGTTGCCGACGTCGCCGCTGTTGAGACAGTAGTCCGTACCTGGCCAACATTCGGGGTGCTTGCAAATGGTAGAGCTCAAGTTCCGGTGACGATGCGTGTTGGAACTTTAGAACGCTCTCCTATTAGCAAGTTTGTTACAGTCACGCGAAGGAAGCCTCTTCACTCAGAACTATTCACATCACTTTGGTCTCACCAAATCGTCCAAGGTCTCAAGGTAGCCAGAAATCCCTGAGGATTGGTATATTCTCTGAGTAATGCATCGCACTATGTACTTTCGTCGTCCTGAGGGATCCTCGACAAATCCTCTCCAGGGAAAGAAAGCTCAGAGCCAGTAAAGATCCAAATAAGAAATGCCCATCCGTGCAAACAAGTGGTATCAAAATGGCATATTGCCCAAGGTTGTAGAACCAGAAGAAGAGAAAAGAACCCCCCCCCCCCAACACACACACACCTATCCCCCATCCTTTTGTCCATTCACGCCAGGTAAATGACGACAAGGGAGTACGAAAAGCGGCTTCTGGCCACTTTTAATTAGGCCTTGAACTCGCGTGGCATGAAGCGCATGCCTCTCTTTGCAGAATAAGCTGTGGGAGCGGCCCCAGAGCCCGTCGTTGTAGGGGTGGCCGCAGCACCGCCAGACTTTGAGTAGACTTTGATTGAGTTGAAGAGCCCTGTTGAGGATTAGCTACTGGGCTTTTCCACTCAAGAAAAAATGGGGAAAGAAAACTTACAGTATGCATCTACGAAGGCACTGGGATTTTGTGCTGCGTATTCCTCGCAGGTGGCTGCCTTTGCGGAACACTCTGCATCCTCGGACCATTTCAGGCCGGCCCATTGACCACACTACAAATCTAGTATTAGCATCTATCAAAGAAGAAGCAATCAGAAGTAAGAAGGGAGAGGGGTTTTACTCACGAAATCTGTGTTGATGGTGATCCAGTGCTCTTTGAAGTTGTTGTCGATGTCGCAAGTGCTTCCGCCCACGAAGCTGGCGAGAGGAGTACCGAACGAGGAAGGGTCGACGGTCGTGTTAGAGGACGCGATCTTTTTCTGGATCGTGCTGTTCCTGGGAAAGAACCACACCGAGATGGCCTGGCTGTCCCACTGCATTGCGTAAATGCCGCCACCCGCTGCGTTCAGGCCTTTGCCGAAGTTGTTGGTGCTGTTGGTCGTCTGGGGGCAGCCAGTCCCACCGCTGCCGGCGTTGCAGTCAGCGGTCTCACTGAACTGCGTGCCGGCAACGGTCTGCCCCTTGGTCATGGTGCAAGTTGGACCTGTGTGGAGGGTCACCTGGTTGGACTGCTGGCTGTTCACGCCCTCAATAATGTCGATCTCGCCCTTATTGGGCCACTCCGCATTATAGCTCCAAAGTGCCGGCCAAACTGAACAACCTATTTGATAATATAATTAGCATGGATTAATATTAATTAAATAATTTTTACGGTGGGAATTCTTGGTCAGCACATGTGTGTTCCAAGACTCACTAGCACGTTTTTTGGTAGTAGGAGAGGGCAGGTCCAACCGGTTTTACTTACCCACAGGCATGTGCACGACGTCTGCAACCAGAAGCATCTGGGTGTAGGTCTTCTTGCTGGTCACGCGAGTGCTGGCACGGCCATTCACGGGGTTTGCGGCTGTGTGGTCGCTTCCCACGTAGATCATGTCTTGGTGGAAGCCCGCTAGTCTCTGGGAGGCAGCATTGACCTTGTTCTGGTACTGGACAAAGCCCTCGGTGGGGTCTGCCTCAGAGAAGAAGTTGAACGAGTCGAAAAAGTTGGATTGGTCGTAGTTGTCAGTGAGGGTGTAGGCCGCTGCCGCCACCAGCTGGACGGCAGCAAGCAGGGCGAAGACTGTAGTCGCGAACGAAGGCATCCTGCCAAAAAGATATGTACAGCGTCGAAAGTGAGAAGGGGCAAAGCGGACGAGACTGGAGCAGACTGGAGCAGTCGCGACTTGAGGTGAAATACTCGAGTCCGAGGCTTGCCCTTTTGTATGGCTGTGACTGCTTGCCCTTCGAAGAAGGGGACCCTGAGGCAGAAGCAAGTCTGAATCAAGTGACAGGGTGAATCAGACTAGGTCTGGAGCTTAGATGACGAAGACCCAAGGGAGACAAATCAGCTGTTCAGGCTGGTCTGTCACCAAGTAGGCCTGAAGTATGGATTTGCAACGAGGTCACTGGGTGAAATGATTGTAGAAGTTGGGAAGGGGGGGAGGGGCCCAAGGCTATTGTCGGGCCTGCAACAATAGCTCTCTGCCTGAACAATGAAGGTCGGTGTCAAGCACGACAATACAGTAAGGAAGGGAACCTCGACCAGTCAAGGTCAACGCCGTGTGAAGGAGTGACGGCGGAGGAAAGGGAGAGTTGAGAGATCAGATGGTACCAGCCACGCGGGACCAATTCAATCGACGATACAGCCTGGGGTGAGAGTCTCGACCTGACGAGAACTACAGCCATGTGCCTCCGGCGGGAATGTGCCGTTAAATATCCTGCACAAGCAAACCACACACAGAATGAGTGGACACGGCTGGACTTGGATGGTCCAGATGCCCTTCCAGGCCACATGTGGGCAAGTGGGCAAGTGTGGCAAGGGGGAGACGGGGGAGACGGGGTGACGGGGTGACAAGCGACGAGGCGACTAGGTGACAAGGGATGGCGCGCAGATCTGCCGGGGAGCCGCACCACCAGATGCAGGGGAGGGGGGGGAGACGAGTGGGTAACATCGCTTGACGCCCGCCTCTTGCCTTGTCTGTTGATCGCCTCTTGCCTGCTACTCGCCAATCTAGGCGACAGCGCAATCTGGCTGAGACTGCAACCTGGGAACCGGGGCCCTTCTTCTTTCGGGCCGTTGATGGGGCCGGGCATATCACACCAGATGAAGGACACGGGGGACATGAGAGGGCAAGGGATGTGGTTCGTCCACGGTGGGTTCTACAATGCTGTGTTGGTGGCCGAGTGATGAGACATGACAGGTGCGGTGAGCTGCTTGACATGAAAAGGAATATCGCATCTGAATCTGAGGTGGGCCAGCCACTCAGAATGCCACACATAGAGGCGCACGAGAGGGTGCCGGTAGATGGGCTTGCGCGTGCCGGCGCGGCTGGGGTCCCGAATGCACCAGACGAGCTGACGAGCTGCATGAGAAACATTTGAGACAGGGTACAAAGCCAAGCACTGGCTCTATTCCCTTTGGGACGATCGACGGTCAAACAGTGTCAGGGGTCGGCTATTTGTGAGACCTGCCTAATAAGCGCGGGCATTGGTAGACTAGCGCACACAAGGTCATATATCTGGCTCGGCCGGGGTTTTGCTTGTATGAGAGTGCAAACCCGCCGGCAGTGAGCCTGTTGATGTCCACAGGGCTCAGCATGGCCCAAGGGGGGAAACACCTGGCATGTTGAGATTTTCCAAGCCGCTCTGTTGGGTAGAACCAGGTGCTGAATGCTGTAGACCCGTAGGGCCGTGTTGGCAGTGACCGAGTCAAACCCCCCTCAGAGGCCGGTTGTGCAAAGTTGATCGTTGGCCACGAGGCCCGCAGTCTGGGGTTGAGATCGGTCCACAGGCAGATGGACAGCTCCATAAAACAGGCTGAAGTGGGATGCGGACAGGTCCAGTGGGGTGGGCGGGTGAGCGAGCGAGCGAGCGCGAGTGAGCTCACTCGTGAGGTGGAGGTGAGGTTCAAGTTCAGGGAGGTCGTGTTTGGAAAAGGTTAACGGCTCGGCCCCTTCGGCCGGCTGATTGGATGGGGCTGGGTGCACGCCAGGCACGTCAACGGCATTGGCGCAGTGAGGCTAGGGATATGCCTGTAGTTGCCCCACGTCTCACAGGCACCGCAGTACCTGTGGTGCACCAGACTGGCCAGATAGCTCGTGGCCAACTGATCTGCAAGACGCACATGCTGGTGAAACATGAGAGCTTCGAGTGTTTCGAAACATCCGTCTGCCCCCCCTCTATCACACAGATCCTTTTCCTCTCCGCAGTCGGGAGTGGCAAAGCAAGCTGGAGTCGCCCCCTTTTTTTTTTCTATTTCTTTTTTCTATGGATGCTTGTGTGCTGCCCTCTTTCCACACCCAGGCTGCCAGGCGGGATAGCCAGGATAGATAGATAACTAAATAGATAGTCTACCTAGACCCCCGTCGCGAAGGGTGGAGATGATGGTGTCCCTCGGTGGATCCCCTTTCCAGGATCCAGACTGCCACATCGACTGGCAGCCAACGGATCCGGGCATCTGGTAAGCGTTTATTAGAAGCTTCTCACCCTATTAGACGCCGGTTTGCAGGCTTGAAACAGCTTGACATCCTGCACCCTGCACCCTGCACCCTGTGCCGCCCTGCGTGTCCGCGCGATTTACTCCTGTCTCTGACGGTGAGAGCCGTACCCCGGTCGCCCTCTCCTTTTTCCTCCTTAGCCATCTGCCTGTCGGCTTTGCGTTTCCCGCACCACTATTCGCGATGTGCTATGCATACGCAGCAAAAGGTTTATCAACCATTCATTCCCTGTGTAATTCGTTGACAGCGTACCAATTCTAATGCTATGCACACCGTGAAAGCCAACCTGGACGCCGGGCTTGTCTTGATATCCAAATGCCTCCCTCGTAAATACCCAGGCAGCCATATATCCAAAAGGCCAGTATGTATGCCAGTTATTAGCGCATCCTTCGTGAACTCATTACTCGGTCGACAACTCTTCGCTGCTGCTGCCACTCCCGCTCTCACCAGACTCCTCTTTCCTTGCCTCGACTTCGGTTGACGCCAAATCGTGATCCGCAACCTTCTCGCCTCTCTTCCGATCGTCCACCCACTGCTCAACCTCTTCACAACCCTTAGGTACCCGACATCTCGCCCGCTCGTTTTCGGGACACGTCCGCCAGAGCGTCTCCCTCACCTCACAAAACACTTCACGTTCGGCATCCATGGCCCATATGACATCTAGGTGCTCATACTCCGGGATCACCTTGCTATGGACCAGGCGCGCGTGAGGCTCGCGGCCCCGCTCGAACCGGCGGAGGAGCTTATCCCCATCCACCAAGTTGTCGCGACCACAGACCCAGAAAGCCATCGGCGGGCTTTGCGAGTTGTACCACGCAGAAGATCCCTTTGGCCTTCGGTGGTGGTGGCGCGGTCGGTGGGTTGGCGAGCGTGGTTCGTTTGAGCTGATCTCAGGGGGCACGGTAGCAACCGGATTCTGAGACTCGTCCTCATCTTCGCGCTCTTCGGCGCGCCATTCTTCCTTCGTGGCGAGGATGCATTTCTGTGCGGTGACATTAGCCTAGGAATGGTGCAAAGGGAACCGGACCACCACAGGCGACGGTAACTATTGACTCACATGCTTTGCGAAGCACTCGCGCCCCAGCCACCATCTCATCGATTCTGCGCTGACGTAGACAGGGGCGAATTGGAAGAGCCTGTCCCTGAGTCCGCGGTCCCATCTGGTGTCCGTCCAGTCGAAAAGGAAGGAAAACACCTTGTAGCCCAGCCAACCGTAGAGCCTCGAGGGCAGCATCGCATGCATGGTCAACATGAACGGTATAAAGGCGTGTATACCAAACATCATCCTGAACATCGCCGGAGTGATCACCCGCATGAATTTGAAATACATCTTCCCAATCAGCGGGCCAGCATAGGCCGCTGGTGCGAGGGCGCAGAACACAGAAAGCTTCTCCCCCAGCTCCGGCCTCTGCTCCTTCGCTAACGCGACGAACGTCTCGGTCGTGCCCTGCGAGTGGGCTATCAAGCCGATCTTTGAGAACCCGGTCTCGAATTGCACACGGGAGGTCAGCGCAGGCAAGTCAAAGACCCCCATCTGCCGAATATTCCAGCACCACATGCGCGGGTCGGAATACTCCAGAAGCACGTGCTTGGGCTTAAATCCGCAGCGGTTGTTGCCGAGCCAGACGTCGTACCCTGACTTGCATAGCCAGAAGGCGAGCGACTGGTCGTCATTCACGCAGTACGCCCCGGCTGACTGCAACAGGCCGTGGATGAGCAGCACTGGGTACTTCCGAGGCGCGTTGGGGTCCTTCAATGCCCTACCTCGCCGCCTCTTCCCCGTGAAGGGGTCGGGACCCCGGGGCAGGCGCTCTTTGGGGTCCAATTGCTCGTACTCGCGGGGATCATAGACGTGCCATAGGTCGATGATGAATCCGTCCTCGGTCTGTACCTCGAATTCCTCAACATCAAGGCCGACCCGTCGCGCGTAATAGCCCACGTCGCACTTGATGGGGTCGGAACCACCTTCTGTGGGAACATAACCATCGTCATCCAGTGGGCTATCATTATCGGTTATACGTCGTTCCTGGGAGGTGCGGCGCTTCCACTTTCGCGCCTCCTGTTTTCTCGCCTCCCGTCGGCGGATTTCCTCCTCGTAAAAAGGGCGATCTTTGTCCGGATCTCGAAACGTAAGTCTGAACCAGGCATATCTCGCGACGAGCGGGATGCTTGTGAACAGGGATCCCAGTACTATGACTCCGAGGAATGAAAGGCTGAGGAAAAACGAAGACGCCCGGAATGCCGAGCAATGGATATCTCGCAGTATCGATGACGGCCCGTATAGCGGCAAGGGGGGAAACAGTGGGTTGGTATGTGAAGGTGGTTTTGCTTTCCGCAAAGAGCCCTCAGATGACTTTTGCACCGACTTCCCATTTCGCACGGAGGGGACGTTGAGTAGTTTGTGCGCTTCGCTTGGTTCGTGGGAGCCGTGGGCTTCGAGGGTCTCATCCGTGCGGCCATCTTTTTGGACGCGCAAGGGTGCGGACTGATTATGCTCCAGCTCGTCCTTCAGCATGTTTAACTTGTGCGCCTCTTCTAGTGGAACCCCTGGCAACCTGTGTCCATCAGCCGTGGCGATGACGGGGTCTCTAGGTGTGACGAAGAGAGCCTCGGCGGCGACATCCTCTGAATCGGTCTCCTCTGGATTCTTATGCGATAGTTTCTGTGCTTGCTTTGCAAACTCGACGGCGGAGTGAGCTGACGACGTCGAGCTCGAGCCGGTCTTGTCGTTCCCGGTCATTGCTGTCGGTCGAGCTTGCGATCGGTTTCAAGCAAGGCAGAGGGGCGAGGGAGAGGGGGAGGGGATGAACGGGAGCCCAGGGGGCGAGAGCCAGGGAAAGGCAGGACAAGAAAAGCGTATATAGTGACAGACGGAAAAGACGTCATGAGATATACAAAGACTATTATTATTTAGCTCAGGGACCAGTGTTCTGGGACCGGTGTTCAGGATAGCGGCCGTGTAACGCGTTGGTCTAGGTGCGCGGGAGAAAAAGAAAGGGAGAAGACGATCCCCTGACTACCTAGGTACTTGGGTACTAAGTACACACAGAACGAGAGGGACGCGGACCACTCATTTCCCGGGGGCGCTTGTCCCGGATCAGTGAAGGACGGCTGAAAGGAAAAGGGGAGAAGAGACGTTGGAACGACACGAGGATGGCGCTCGAAAAGAGCGCGTGCGTTTGGTATGTAATAGTCCGTAGTAGAGGAACAATGTAGTCTAAATACGATAGTTCTATTGTAGTCCAATGGTCGGTCCAAAGTGGGTGCGTCATCATGCAGGGGGCGTCGAAATCTTGCAGGCGCCTCGCCTCGCTGTCGCTAGCCACCTCAGGCATGTGAAGATCAAGCCACATTTGGCGGCGGCGGTGTGTGTGCGCGTGCCACGGGTCAGCACAGAAAAGAACGACAAGAAAACAGACCATCCGCCATTGATTAGGATGTCGGCGAAGGGACGAAGTCAGGTTGTCATTAGAGTCATTGTCGTTGGGACGTCGGATTTGGACGGACCAAGGACGAGTACAGTGCTGACGGCAGCACGTTTCAAAGCATCGAGTGCAGAGAAAAGACGAACGCAATCCAGAATGGAACGGGTCACACCAATAGGTACCTACCTACCTAGGTAGGTAGGTAGGTAGATAGATAGTCCGTTACTGGGCTATCTGCTGAAGACTACCAAAGTGGCAGAGTTTATCAGGCTACATGGATATGGATGGGGGGACTTGGCTTGTCGTACACAGTACGTACTGTAGTCTAAATCCCATTAGCAACCACAACACACGGACATTTCTTGTTTGCCAGCTGCTCTCGCTTCGGCGCGTGTTGGAGTGTGGAGTTTTGGCCGGCTGCGCTTTCTGCAGGCCGCCTTGCCGAGGTTCTCCAGGACAATCAGCAGGGGTCCACGGCCCTCGTCACCGTCCCTCCACGCCGAACAATTGACTCCGTATCGGCTTGTTGCTAAGCTATCTTGTCTACAGCTCGACAACTTGGTATTGGAGACCTCTGCGCCGTCCCCTGGATCAACCCAAGTCCAATGCGCCGCGTGGTTTCCTGACCTACCTCCTGACCTACCTCCTGTCTTCATCCTCGAGCAAAACCATGAGCTCCTAACAGCAAGCTCCATAGCTGTGCGCTGCGGGGCCGACGTCTATCGCCATCCTCACCCGGGTCCAGCCTCTTGACATACCTACTGCAGCTGCGACTGCCTCGGCCTCGGCCTCTCACCCTCCAACCCCCTCTCTCCTACAATTCCTGGCGACCATGGCTTCACTGGCAGATGTCGACTTGTCCCACTCCCATCGGAAGCGCAAGAGGAGGCGCAGGCACGACAAGCCTGCCATTGCCGCACGCCTTGTTCTCGACGATCATGTCAAGGGCGACGTGGGCATCTTGTCCGAGGATCTATTCGCCGAACTGTTCCCACATTTGAATCATGGTAGCCTTCCTGAAGCCCTTGGGTACTGATGCTCCATCCGCTAACGTGAGTTGCTACTGCTTTAGAGATCCAACATGGCCAGGACGGCCCCCTCATCCCCGATGTGCTACACGTTGCCCTGGCCCCGTGGGCACCCAACGCATCTGCTGAGGCCACCAACTGGACCATAGTTCCTGTGACTCAGTCTTCTGCCCTCGCACACTCGACCCTCCAGTTCTCTCCCTCCTCTTTGGCCCTCCAGAGCTTTGCGACAAACCTCCAACAAGTTGCGCCATCCAAGCTGTCCAGCCATAGCCGAAGTGGAATAGAAATCTTGGTGCTGGATGTGGTGGCGTTGTCGCTGGATACTGTCTTCGTGAGCCTTGAGGGCGAGCTTGCGAAAAGGTTGGAAGACGGAGAGGGAACCTTCTTCCGGGACCATCCCGATGCGACCTCTGCCCAACTCAAGGGCAAGGGCACTGCAGTCGAGTCAACCCCGGAACGTCGCCTAAAGGCTGCGATACGCATAGCTCTTGGCACATTAAAAGTCGTTCATGCCGGGGACCTGTTTCCACTGCCTCTCCAACCCCACGCCATAACCCACGTGCCACCGAACCCGGGCAAGGTGACGCTTTGTGAGCCAGTTGCTCAAGGAGTATTGTCCCCTTCGACTAAGATCATTGTTTCCAGAGGGCGCATTCACTCCAAAGATAGCCGCACTCCTTCCGCCATGTCTTCGTCGCAGAAGCTTAACGGGGTTGCAGAAGATGACGACGACACCGCAAACGACCAGTTTTACTCGGCTGCGGAGGAACGATACAAGACAGGGACCGAGGTTCAGACCGAAGAATCCGATGTCATCACTGAGACGGAAGAGTCAGAACTTTCCTTGGATGAGAACGATGATTTGTCAGACGATTCAATGGACGACATGATTTCCCTCCAGGCCCCGGCCTTGCCCGCAACGGCTGCCAGCGGTATGTCGACAATAGCTGCCGGAACGCCAATGACACTGGGTCGTGGAAGAAAACCCAACGGTGTCAGCACGCCTGGTTCTGTCTTCTCAACCTTTACTGCCACCACTGCCAGGCTCGACCGGCCCCGTGGACGCCTGTTCAAAGCACAGGGACTCATGAAGCCCATTCCACCAGAGCTTCTCCATCCGAAAGTTGTCCCAGCAGACGATGAGGAGGCACGTGTATATGTCGACATCAGCAACTTGACAAGAATCGGCTGTTTCTCTGGCGACTGGGTGAGATTAGAAGCTGCGCAGGAGCCACCTGCGAATGGCTTTGGTCATTTCGGCCTCGGGAGTTTTGGTGACATAGGCCAGGACGAACCAGACTGGCGGCCTGTCAGGGTTTTTGGACTTCCAGAGGGGTACTCGCAACGACCTGTAACGAGGATTGTACACTCCAAAAATGAGGGAAGGCGACCATCCTTCTTTGAGTCGCAATTACAAAAACCGTCAAGCCCTGCGGTCTATATATCACCAGTCTTGTTAGCGAATCTGGACTCTCCAGCCTATTTGCGCATAGCACCTTTGAAAAGGGGGTCTCCCGTCTTGGCGAAGAACCCCTTGTCCAAGTTGACCGGTTCGTCACAACCACCATATGCTCGCGAGGTCACTTTGCGGCATGTCCGGACTCCCAAGTCAGTGGAGAGAGATGTACAGTCGGCTGTTATGGCTGGCATCAAGTGCTATTTCGAAAAGAAATCAAGGATAGTAAAGAGTGGCGACTTGATCGCATTTCCTATCGATACGCAGCTCGGAAGAACACTCCAGGAATCTGGCATCGATAACCTCGCTATTGATGACATCTTGTCTTTGGCAGCATCGAATCCAGCCAGTCGAAAACAAAGCCTCAACTTTGACGAGGTGGTGTGGTTTAAGGTCACACATATCGTCACTTTGAAACGGGAAGGCCCTGAGGAAGAGCTGGAAGGGGATACATGGGGCTCAGTCGCATGTATCGACATATCTATGACCCTTTTGCGACAAACAGGTTCTGTAACCAGTCGCATACCGGGCGTCAGAGACAGCACATGGAGATATTATCTCGGCCTGAAAAAGCCGCCAGATCGAGCCTTCCAGTCTGCACCCATGGCAATCATGGAACCAGAGCGGCCACAAGTGTCGCCCCTGCGGAATCGCCTGCGTGAACTTCTAGCGGCAGCTACTAGCCAGAGAGCGATGCAGCTAAACATGCCACCACTGGCGATCTTGCTGGTCTCCACACAGAGGAACATTGGGAAAGCCACCGTTGCAGGCGATGCATGCCTCGACATTGGTCTTCACACCTTTGTGTTGGACGCGTATGATATCGTAAACGAATCTGGCTCAGGAGGCAGCGATGTGAAAACGGAAGGCTTCTTGAAGAGTCGAGCCGAGCGGGCCATGAGTTGCGGGCCTGAATGCTGCTCTCTATTGATCAGACACATTGAGGCTCTCACTGCTGATAGAATGGTGTCGTCGATGGAAGAGATCCTGGCCGATGTCAGAGTCATCATTGCTACTACAACCGAAGTCGACAAGGTACCCGATGGCGTAAGAGGGCTGTTCACTCACGAGCTCGAAATGAGAGCCCCAGACGAGGCTGAGCGAGAGGTAATATTGAGAAGCGTCATCGATGACCGAGGTATTTCTCTTGGTCCTGATGTCGACTTGAGCAGCGTCGCACTCAAGACCGCTGCTTTAGTCGCAGGAGACCTGGTTGATGTCGTTGAACGAGCCTTGGTTGCTCAGCGATCACGCCTCGAGAAGCTCACCGCCCAAGCGACAGACACAAACACCAAGCTCACCGTCCGTGACATACAAGTCGCCGGCGGTGCTGCCTCACGCGGTCTGACACCAGCTGATTTCGACGTCGCCGTGGAAGCGGCGCGCAAGAACTTCGCAGATGCAATCGGAGCACCCAAGATTCCAAACGTGACATGGGATGATGTTGGAGGCCTGGAAAACGTCAAAGATACCGTTTCAGAAACCATACAACTCCCTCTCGAGAGGCCTGAGCTGTTCGCCAAGGGCATGAAGAAGCGCAGTGGCATCCTATTCTATGGACCCCCCGGTACAGGCAAGACGCTGCTTGCGAAGGCTATCGCGACAGAGTACAGCCTCAATTTCTTCAGTGTCAAGGGCCCCGAGCTGCTGAACATGTACATCGGTGAGTCGGAGGCCAACGTGCGGCGGGTGTTCCAAAGAGCAAGGGACGCTCGGCCGTGTGTGGTGTTCTTCGATGAGCTGGACTCCGTGGCGCCGAAGAGAGGCAATCAGGGAGATAGCGGCGGTGTCATGGATCGCATTGTGAGTCAACTTCTGGCGGAGCTGGATGGAATGTCGAGCGGCGAGGACAGTGCTGGAGGCGTGTTTGTCATCGGCGCCACCAACCGGCCTGATCTCTTGGACTCTGCGCTGCTGAGGCCCGGGCGATTCGACAAGATGCTGTACCTGGGTGTATCCGACACGCACGAGAAGCAATTGAGGATTTTGGAAGCACTGACGCGCAAGTAAGTGGACACCAGGGCTTCACTCATCTGAGCAGAGAAACTGACGAACTACCGACAGATTCACCCTCCATCCAACAGTCACCCTGCGCGCCGTCGCCGAGAAGCTTCCATTTACGTACACAGGTGCAGACTTCTACGCGCTGTGCAGTGACGCCATGCTCAAGGCTGTGACGAGACAGGCGGGCAAAGTGGATGCCAAGATCGCGGCTCTCAACGCCGAGGCCGAGGCCGAGGGCAAGAAGCAGACCATCTCGACGGCCAACTTCTTCGACCACCACGCCACGCCGCAGGACGTCGCCGTGATGGTGACCGAGGAGGACTTCATGGATGCGCACAGAGAGCTAATCCCCAGCGTGAGCGCGGGCGAGCTTGCGCACTACGAGCGGGTCAGAGCCACCTTCGAGGGCGGCCGTGAGTCTAACGGCGGGGCAGGCACGAATGCAGAGAAACAGAGGCCCGTGCCGCTCAACTTAGGGCAGAGGTCGGTGTCGACTGCTGCCGCGCCGCGAAGTGCGCGAGGCAAAGGCAAGTCGGTGGCTGCTGGCAAGGGGAAGGGTAAAGCCGTCGCTCTGGGCAGTGACGGCGAAGATGCCGAGTACGAGGACGACTATGGGGCCGAAGCCGAGCAAGATGAAGGAGGCGGGGCGAATGGGGTCAGCAGGAACAAGGGCAAGGGGAAGGCGGTTGCTGGGTTCCAAGACGGGACAGCTAGTGATGACGAGGGGCTGTATGACTGAGAGTGTTTCGATCCGGCCTTGGTGAAGGGTGTTAGTGGAGGAGTAAATATGAGAATGCCTAAAAGTTGTCCATATAGCTCCAAGGGCTTTGATATTCTGGGTATGACTCTCCCATGGTCCACACTCTGCCTGACAGTGCATGCTTGAGTGACAGCAGGATGCCAATTGCGATACTCTTTTGCTGTTGATTCATCACGTAGTCGTTGCCTGGTAATTTAGCTGATATGTTTCCCCCATTGGTCACAGACGCTGTCATTGAGCTGAGTGCTGTTTGCAGCAGGCGAAGAGCTATAGGAGGCAGAGGGAGATAAAATTCAGAGCCCAGAAAACCAAACCAGTGATGCCTTACAAAGCTCACATTATCAAGAAAGCCCGGTAACACAAATGGTAACTCTGACCACCTAATTAATTACCGCTGTCCCAGGCAGGCACGGGCAATCAAATTTCCCTGTTCAAAAGTGCATGTAGAACATGCCCAGTCCCGTACTCCTTGCTACTGGCATCAACGCCTGTTTGAGCACAGATGTGCCAAGATTGTGTCATGATTTTTGCATTCTGTTTGACCTGCAATGATCATGCCTTGCTCCCGGCCTCCTCCTTTGCCTCAACGGCCTTATCTGCCACATCCTCCTCATCCTCATCCTCAGGCTCCTCCTTGAGAGTCTCCTGACCCTCCACCTTCTCGATCTCCTCCGCGCTCGCACTCGCGACCCTGGCGCCCGCGAACGTCTCCTCGACCGACCCGGCCGGCGCCTTCCATGTCCCCGTCGTGGGGCTCTGGACCGTCTGCAGCGCGGCGCCCAGGCTTGCGTCCCCGCCGGTCTTCCATGCGCCGGTGGTAGGCGACTGCAGGCCTGCGCCGGTGGTGGCGGCGGAGGATGTGGATGCTGCGACGGACAGCTGCGACATGTGCTTTGTCGGTGGCTCTGCCGACTCTCCCGCCGGCGTCGTCGCGGTGGCAGACGTCGGCTGCTCGTCCTTGGCCGCACCTGCCTCCTCGCCGCCCGCCTCTGCCTTCTTGCCGTGGACCTTCTCCCTCAGGGCCTCCAGCTTGGCCTTCTTCGCCTTTGCCGCCGCCTCCTTGGCCTTGGCCGCGGCCTCCTCTGCGACACTCCTCGTGGCGACCTTCACCTGGTTGTTGTTGTTGTTGTTGTTGTTGTTGTTGTTGTTGTTGTTGTTGTTGTTGTTCGACGAGTTCTTCACGGCCTGGGCGATCTTGTTCGCGTTCTGCTCCGCGGGGCTCTTGACCCGCTCGGGCGGCGGTGGCGGGTTGAGCATGGCGGGGGGGTAGGGCGTCTTGTCGGCAGGCTGCTTGTACTTGGGCACGGGGGCGACGGAGCCCTTCTTGGGCTGCGTGAACTCGTCGTAGTAGATCTTGACGTGCTGCTTCAGCTCGCCGTATTCGTTCCACTCCTCGATCTCGACGATGTCCTACGTCGGAGAAACGTCCAGACCGTTAGCTAGCCATCCTGCCCGCGTGGTTGAGCCGGGGAAGGAGAGCGTATGTAGAGGGGACGGGCAGACTCACGCCGAGCACCATGCCCGTCTGTACAAGCCCAGGCAGCCTCCGTGGCCGGCCGTCTGCGGCCTTGCCTGCGCGGCGGCCCCAGAGCATGCGCGCCTTCTCATCGGTGGCGACGTCGAGGGCCTTGAAGGGAACGCGGTTGGCGCGCAGGATGGTCTCGAGGCGCGAGGTGGCTGTGATGATGTGCCGGTTCCCGGCGGTCAGAGAGGTGTAGATGTACAGGGCTGGGTCGGTGCTGTAGTTCTTTGTGCCTGTTTTCTTGACCACCTTTTTCACTGGGGCCGGAGCCGGGGCTGGGGCATCGGCCGAAGCTTCTGCCGCCGTCTCAGTCGCCGTTGATCCCTGTGCTGCTTCCTGTGCCGGGGCTGCTGCTGCTGCTGCTGCTGCTGCTGGAGCTGGTGTTGGGTCTGGGACAGCCGTGCTGCTGCTTGCTGCTGCTTCCTCGGACGCCATGCTGGGTGGTATGATGCTTTCTGTGGGCTGTCTTCAAGGCAGATAGATGATCCTGTGAGATGGTCCTGGGTTCTGCGGTTATCGTTGGAAACGTGGCACTCGGTTGGGTGTTCCTTTCAGGGTGGTCAATGTATGGAATGGAATGGGAGCCGGGGGGGGGGCAGGAAGAGACAGATGGGCAAGGGTGGGAAGGTTGGGATGGGACGGGAGGGGCCACTTCGGAGAGCTCTGGGCTCAGAGAGATCAGAGATGGCCAGCTTCAGCGTATGACCGTGTGGATCCTGCGTTTCACCAAGGGGCCGGCCAGTGGTGTTGGCCTTGTTCTGCCTGGAGGCAAGATACAATCTACAGTTTCTCGGCTCTGTCCGCCCTAACCTAAGCTACTACGGTACTCCCAAAACATGCATGCCTTAGGTGGCTATTGATTCCTCCTGCTGTGCTATTGAGGGCTGTTCCTCTGCTGCCCTCCGATCGCCTTATCGATACAGTATATGCCAGATGCCACTGCAGGTATGACGTACTCAGGGGTCCAAATTGTCAACCTCGGCACGCCCGGGGGGGGCATTTACTGTATCTACTATGCATTTGCAATGCACCACTACTACATTTGAACCCTCTGGCCTTAGGTAGTCTACCCAAGTACACTAACGCCTACTCGAGCAAATCGTATCCAATGATGTGCTCTGCAGCAGAGAAGAAGAAGCTCATCAAAGCACGATGGCCTTCAACTCGGCGTGGCCGGTACCTCTGTGAGACAATTTGAGCCCGTCCGCTTGAAAGCCACAGTCGTCGAAGTGGGACCATTTTTCCGTTGCTCTGGCCTTAGACCTTGACCCAAGGATCGTCAATGTGTAGGTTTGGATCGAGAGAGGCTTTCAGCACAAGGCTCAGCAGCAGCAGATGCTGCAATCATCCGCTCAGAGGCACCTGTCAGGGAGTGCATCCTCCAGATGTATGGTTGAGGTCTGTCAGACCAGCATACCAACAAGACATGATTGTCTCCAGGGAGGGCCCATTATGCACACAACTGTGCCACAATTGGGCCACTTTGAGGCTGCGACTGATGCGTATTCGGTCACCGTATAACATGCTATTGTGGTTGCGGAGTGGTATAAGAACACGCCCAAAAATGCCGGATGTCTATATCCTGTTTCCGTTGCTCCATGACAATGTCGGACACCCAAATCAGCTTTTGAACTGAAAATGTGCCTCCTGGTTCCTCCTACCAAGGGCTCCAAAGGCCCTAAGAACGCAAAATCCAAGGGCAGCCCACCGGCCAAACCTGCCCCCATTCCTACCATGCCCACACACAGCCGGATGCCTCAGTCCAAAACATGCGCCTCCCCAGCGTCGTCTGCCGTGCGCCAAGCAGAATCCCTGATCGATCACCTCAAAGAAAGATATCCAGGTGACCACAGCACCTGGGAACAGTACAGCTACGACCTCGATCTGCGCCACTTGGATGAGCATATGCATGCCCAGTTTGGTCAGGCGAAATCTGCAACCGAAAATGTCGGCAAAGATGTCAAAGCAATACAGGAGCGGCTAGACCAGATGGAGGAGACCCTGAAGGGGACCGATGAGGCTGCCAAAGCAGCCAAGGAGTTGGGAGAGGAAACGAAGAAGAGACGAGCCGCGAAGGCGGACGAACAGAGGCAGATGAGAGAACAGGCGGCAAACAGTGAGCTTGAGCGCCTGAGGGGGCTCGTAGCGAGGCAGGACACGGAGAAGGAGGAAAGGAAGCTTCAGCAGACCCAGAAGGAGGGGCTCCATGAAGCGGATGTTGTGAAGATACTCGATGAACGCGACATGCGGCGAGAGTTGGACAGACTGAGAGACCTCCAGCAAGGTGCTGTGCTCAGGCATGACAAAGGCTGCCTTGGGCAGGTTGACCTTGTCAAGATCCTCGATCAACGTGATCACGACCGAGAGTATGCGAGACTTCAGGCACTCGAGAGCCAGAGCCCAAAAGACGTCAAGCAGGTAAGTAGTTGGCATATCAGGATGACGGCCCCTAGCGACGATTGCTATGAGCCACGGTCCTTCCATGCGAGCGCCCATCCACCGGTCATGAGTCGTCCATGTCGACTGACTCTCCTCTTGCAGAACGATCCAATTATGCAGGAAGTCCGGTTCCGCGAGATATTGGAGGAGTTCCAACAGCGAAAAGAGTTTGAAAGACTCAAGGCCTTCGAGACGGAGGCCCTGCAGCACAGGGCAAGCAACCATCCGAAGCCAGGCGACACAGCAACCACGAGCCTTGCGGAGATTGAGCGAGTGATCGAAAAGATACTTGAGAGTCATGACCTGAAGCGACGCCTTGAGAGGAGTTCCAGGAATCCGAGGGCTGGGCAGAGACGGGACACATTGCCCTCGCAACCTGACCGCGAGGCCGAGACCCAGCGCACGATTGATCAGATCCTGGAGACGCTTCTGCAGCACGTCGACCAGGCGACGGAGCTGCTGGAGCGCCTGCTGTACAAGACAGAGCACGACAGCCGCAGCGACCGCCACCACATTCTGACCGAAGTCCTCGGGTACGTGGACGAGTACCTGCTGCCTGAGCGGCATGGCGAGTCTGCACGGTCTGGATTTTACCAACATCACCAACACCTCGGTGGCACCGATTGCAGGTTTGAATCTGAAGCACACAGTACGCGCCGTCACTCCCACAACATCCGTACCTCGCCTCCTCCTCTAGATCGTCAGCCTATTCCTGGAGCATCAGGGCGCTGGCAGCCCATTCGCCTCCGACCTCGAGCCGTCAGACCAACCACGCGTTTCTGGGAGCCCGAGCCTCGTTGCTGGCACGGGAATCCGCAGTTCTGAGGTTTCACATCCTTCGCAACGTTACCCGGCGATCCTGCTGTGTGCACAGTTGAGATGGACTGGCACATGACCACGTCGGCTTCCCTCCTCGAGTTGTCACACGTCCAGACAGGGGTTGAATAGCCGAGTCAACTTGAAAGGACTTTCGATGTGCCTCGCCGAATCGTGCAGTACAGCAGCGGTGTCCAGCCGGAGCATTCGGTTGCCTGGGGAAGGGACGGGAAGTGGTGGACCTGACCGCTGTTTGAGACGGCCAATTTTGGGCAAAGCATCCGACGTTGTCCCTTATGGTAGCATAGTCGCAAATAAAACGCCTCCTGGACTCAAATCTGGACTTTGTAGAATAGGAGTCGGTGGGGTCCCAAGCCCAAGAGAGATTGGGATGGGGCTTGTCGTGCGCAGAAACCACGGTGTGACCTCTGCGACCAGAGGACTGATAGTCAAGCTCGACCAGAAGCTTAAACGCGTGTATAAAGCCTTATCGGGGCTCTTGGGCCTGATCGTCTCCCTGCAGGTGGCGTCCGCCCTATCATTTGGCGCGGGACGATGCCCTCGGGGCGACAATGTCTTGGACGACAGACTCACCTGGTGCCACCGCCTGCTTGGGACAATACGAAAAGCCACGCAGCTTGGCCGACCTTTTCATGCCGAGGAATGGTTCTATCGGGCTTCGATTCCGCCATTATCGTTAGTCCCAAGATAGACTTGACGTGTCCCGGCCTATCGTCGCGGCCAGTGGAGGTGGATTGCGCCCCGCCACCCAGAAGGTATTGGCGATGGTCTTCCCATCCGGATGTCTTGATGTAACGTGGGTTTGTCACCTTGATGTGTTGCCTATAGTCGTCCCGCAGGCATCACACGCTTTGGACTCCCCAGACGCATGGTTCCGAAACGCTCGTGGGCTGCAAAAGCTGCAGAAGCAGAGATGCCGCAGGTGCATATTGGCCATTTATTGCGCATTGCTCGAGTCAATGTCGGCGTGTTTTTGGTCTGAGTTTTCGGCAAGGCTCCTGGTGTCGGACCCCTGTCGTCTGCATCCTCAGAGCTTGCAGATCTGTATATTGACAGCCAATGGCTGTGGTTTGTTCCTGAAAACAATGGAGCCCAGCCGCACGGGCAGCCCCAGGGCCCCATCGCCAATACCACGATATCCTCCAGCGTCCTTCCCCCCAATAAGGTAGTGGATCCCCGAATGCGGGGCTGGCATTGGCCAGAGCATCTCAGGTCCCACTTGCCTGACAACGTCAACCCGCTCGGATGAAATTGCGCGCTTCCTCCTGCGATGGCCCGGCCCAGCAGAGGGCCTCGAGAGGGCGTACAACCTGGGACAGCGTAGAAAAAGGAGGCGCACCTGCCCCATCCCGCCCACACGCGACACACGCGGTCCCTGCTCCCTGCTTCCATCCCGCAATATCAACCTCATCGTCTTTCCTGCCTCGGCCGCACCGTCGTCGCTCTCGCTCCTTTCTTTCCCCAGCCAGCACTCACTTCACAAGTCCTCTCGCTCAGCTTGCCTCGCGCAGCCTTCCACTCGCTATTCACCACTTACGACTCGACCGACGCACGATCACGAAGACCACTCACTCATTCGACATACTCTTGAAATCTCTCGATAAGAAGGAAGAATCAGGACATCAGATCACAACCACCGCAACCACCGCAACCACCGCAACCACAACATCCTCTCAAGATGCACATCTCAAACATCCTCCTGACCGTCCTGGCCGCCGGCGCCTCGGTTGTCTCCGCTCAGGACTCGACCACGGTCATGACCACCTCTCTGACAAAGAGCGTGACCCTCACAAAGGTCTCCGCGACCAGCAGCAGCACACTAATCGAGTCCTCGTCCGTCCTGAACACGAGCGTGCCCGTCGCAACCCCTACCACTTCCACCTACTTCCCTCTGGGCAACTCGACCGCCCTCAACCCCACCGGAACCGGCGTCATGCACACCTCCACCAAGGCCTCTGCCACCGCCACCGACTCCACCGGCTCGACCGGGAGCGCCACCGGCTCGGCTGCCGCGAGCTCCTCCAGCTCTGCCGCCGCCGGCGTGCAGACCCTCCAGGGTGGTCTGCTCCTCGGCGCCCTTGGAGCCGTGGCCATGCTCGTCTAAGGCAGGGCTCGCTGGTCGGGCTCCGTCCCATCAGTCAAATCATGTTGCGCATGCTAGCTAGCCAGACTCAGCTCAGGCATCGACTTAATCCTTCGCTTCGGCCTTCACGTCAGCCATGGGGTCAATGATAAGCGTTTTTAATTCTCGAGGGGACGGGACGTTTGGGGTTTCTTGGTCGGTGGGGGAGAGGAACGACAAGACTTGTGATACCACGATTCATCTTTTTCTTTGCCTCTTTGTTTTTCTGTGTTCTCTTCCCATCTATCCTTCTTGTTGGATTCATCATCAGCTGGCTACTGGCTGGCGCGATCCCACCTTTTTTCGTCGTAAATTGGTCTATTACTCGCCATAGAACGCTGGAAAAGAGAAAAGTTTTGGTTTCGAATACCCTTTCACTCACCTGAGAGGGGAGGAACCGTCACGGAGATATACGTTGGCCGGCAAATAGTTCAAGGGCTTCATGTTGCATAGTTAGTACCTTTCCCGTGCACAGCGGGATTGAACATACTGTACTCGACACGAAATGATGATCTACTATCAAGGCCTTTTGGCCTGCGCACTCCGCACGCCACTTTCACTCCTCGCCATGCTTGATGAATCATCACCTCGTCTTCTAACTTGGGGACCGGGCACGCGAGGTCCACCTCAGTTGTGAGTTCGCCGGGGGATCTGATATATTTGCTACGCTTCAGGGTGCTCAGGCGCCTCAGAAGCTGGCAGGTCAGGATGGCGAACAGGGTTCTCCTTGCTCAAATAATTGTCTGAGATCCATCTGACAAGTACTGTGGGTTGGATGTGACACATTGAGCCTTCTGGAGGCGCAAGGTTGTGTGCAGACTGAGTTATATCATGATTTGGACCAGGGCCTCCACCTCAAACGTAGCTTGCCTCCTTCGCTTTTGATGGAATGATAAATTATATATGATTATTTGACTGCTCTTTGTTTCTCTAACTCTCCCTCCCACAGGAAAAAAAAACCGTCTTGCCCGCCATGACCTCGAATATGATATGCAGAATGCCCAGTACTTGAGAACATTGAGAGGTGAGCTGGCTACCTCCTCGATTATCGCCACAAATGGAAGTCGAAAACACCTGAGCAGTTGCCGTTCCATATCATAATTGTGTTGAGAAGGCCTGCCAGCCAGCCACACTCCTCCTCACAAAGAAGACCCTACACCATGCACATATCCTTTCGCCCAAGGGGTTCCCGGAGGACTTTTTCAGTGGCTCTCCCCTCGTTTCCCAACTTGTCGAACTGTACAAGCGGTCGATATCCTCTCTCACAGGCGCTCTTGACACTGGAATATCAATGATATCCTCTGGAAGTCCGAGCAGAGCAGCTCTCCTTTCCCACCATTTGTTCCAGGAGCCTCATCAACGTGTGGACTCCGCAGCAACACAACTTTCTCGGCGGACGCCCGGTCGGATGGGTACGACTTTCTTCTGCTATCTCGACACTCATTTGCGGGACGACTGCCACAAATCCATCCGACGCATTCGTTTTTCTTCCCTAAAGATTGTTGCCCACTGTCGGGTGCGGACACTTGTTCGCTTTGCACAGATCGCACAGGTCGACACCGGACGTTGTTCTATAAGGGCAACCCAAGGAATGGTGATCACACCACTTATCGCTCATGCGATTGGTGGGTTGCTGGATATCGTGCCTCATCTGGCCAAGGCCTCTGGTGGTTAAGGCCGGGGAGAGTCGTATGGCGCTTGGCTCCGGCAAGGCTTCCTGCTTTGGTGGGCTTGTGCCTGTTTTTCGAAGTGTGATCAGTCACAAGATACCGTGCTTGATGGGTTCGTTCACGATCTACTGACTGGTTTAGGGAGAGGTTATTATGAAACGGCTAGACGCTGACGATTCTAGCCTCGCCGGAGAAACGAAGCCTCTGAGGAAAGTGTTGCGGTCTACGGATGCCACGATGCTGTTCAACTAGGAAACGTCCTCAACTATATCAGGGATTGAGACCCCTGTCGTCGACTGAGCTTGGGCCCTTCATTCTATCCGACATGTTGTACCTGGCATGTATGGTGGGTGTCACTGATGGCGCAGGTGACCAGTGTCAGGACGGCAAATTTCCACATCCTGCTGCAGACCACGGTACGACATGGGACAGCCTGAAACGCACGCACCCACGACTCTTTGCCCCAGCAGCTCGGTACGCGCATCCCATCTCGAGGGTGTCTGGCAGCTCGTGGCGCCGTCTTGTCTTGCAAAGACTGACTCTTCGCCCGAGGCTCCACGAAGAAGAAAGAGGCCGGCGGGCGGCTCCCTTCGTCTAGATGCATCTGGTACTCAAGCAAGCGAAGTCTACGGGCAACCCGAACAGCTACGTGCCATTCTCGGTCGTGTGACCAAATATCTCGGGCATCACAGTGCTGACGACGCGTAGTAGCTGACACTGTACGTCCAAGACAGGATCCCTCAGTGCCGCCGCCTCGGTCTGAGGAAGCCCGAGGCGACAGTCCATGCACGGGAAATCTTGCCTATAACCAACGCACACGCGGAGCTCATACTGTATCGCGGGACGGCGTCAGCTACTTTTTTTTCCTTTTTTTATCTTTCTTCTCTACTCGCAGCGAGGCGCGCTGCCAGGGTTTTCGACGTTCCCTCTTTGGGATCGACCAGCATTGCAGATCGGTCGGCGGGTCCAATGGTCCTGCATTCTTCTAAAAGCCCAATACGGTACAGCATTGGTGCACACCGAGCCTCGTTTGCTCGATCCTACGGTGGCATCGAAATGAGTAGCGGTGAACCTTGTTCAAAGTCAAGTCCCAAGATAGAGGGCGACTAACCGATTCGGCGGTGTCACTTTCACCCTCTGGATATCTGTGATCCTGCTATGCAGGACGCAGGGAACAGACACGGCTTGCGCTCGAGGTTCCAGAGGTCGAGATGGTGTGAGGGCCCATAGGCAAGTTGACCGGTGAGCCCAAGTGCCTGGATCTTCCAGAAGTGTGGGTGGCAGCGAGGAATGCCCAGCCGACAGGTCCCAAGCGCCGGCATCGCCTGTTCCTGCCCTATGTTGCAACGGCGCTCGAGGATCTCCCGAGTCGTCCCATTCCCTCTACTAAGGCGGGCTGTTACGATTCACGCAGAGCTTTCGGGCCGTCCCTCTGCGCCGCTAGCTCAGGCCACTCGCTGTCTGGCGGCTCAACGGTCACAGCAATGACACCTCCTCGGACGCGGGCCAATCCTTGGGGACGCGGCTCGCGTCACAGGATATGGCCGGGTTCTGCGGGAGAGACAAGGTCGGGGAACGCGAGCTGTCAGCCTTCAGGCCTCGAAGGCAAATAAAAAGCAATTCATGTTTCAGTGAGAGGAAGGTCTGGTCTCTCCCGGTTCCACGGTACGGCCTGCCAGTGTACCCACCGCGGTGGAAACGGCCGACCCTCTGGCGTGTCAGTGCCACGCTACAACGCTGTGTACTGCGACGGAGAAGGAGAAGGAGAAAAAAAAAATTAAAAGCCCAAAGTCCGAGGATGGGACGTTGTGGATATCGTTCGTACAACACAATGCAAAAAGCACGTGGACTGCTAATGACGTGCAGGAAGAGACTTTTTCTTCCCGCCGCGTCTTGAGTGAGTCTAGCGTGGCCCATCACGCGGCCTGGCGGCTTGGGTCAAGGACATCTACTGGTTGCACTGCGCGTGTAAGAGAGCATCGATAAATTTGGTGGTAGCGAGTTTCGATCGTCCTGTGTGCATCAACAAGGGACGTGGTATTCGCGTGCGGCCCTGGAGCAAGCTGGCGGGCGATCCTGCGGGCTGTTTCAACGACGGGTTGGCAAGTCGGGGGTGGACCTCGCTGGTGCAACATTGGGATCTCTGCCTCTCCCTCTCTCGGTTGAAGCCAGACCCGGGCAACGGCAGCGGTTGCGGCATGGGGCCGGAACATGCAAGCGGAGAAACAACCCTGACAGGAAATTGAGGTACTGACTCGAATAGAAAGGGTCGGGTGTTAGTTGGGTTGCACGGTGTTCAATCCATGGGCCCGGCAATAGATGGGCTGCAGCACTTGGGAAATGACGAAGGAGCTTCTTTGTTGTAGCCAAAGTATAGACACATGCGGGACGTGAAACAAAGTGTTGGCGAACCACTATAGATTTAGAGGCCTGCAGGTGAGGCGGCCCCTAGCTTCTGGACTAGACTGCATGGGTACCCACCTGGCAGCCTGGCTGCCTGGACGTCGCTAGGTTATTAGACCCTTGGCACTGCCTTGGGCCTCGGCAGGCTGACCTGCATGCAGAAACAGTGGATGCAGTGACGAATTGGCCGCCTCCCTCCCGCTCGGGTCAGGGTCTAGTTGCTGACACCACTGCAAGCCGGCCGGCGCAATCCTCCCAAAATCTGGCCTATGAACCTACGAGTACGGTACTTTTGGCTACAGCAAGTAGCTAAGTAGCCCAGCCATCCAAGATGACCGCAGCAGGCGGCTAGGTGGAGGCGGAGTCGGAGGCGGGTCGGCCTTGTGACAGGCCGGCTGGCCCGTCGCGGTGGTCTCAACCCGCAAGGTTCCAAGGCTGGTTGGCCTGCGCCCTCAGCTGGAGGGTCAACCTCGCCTCCCGAGGCCCTGGAATGGCGCGCTTTGAAGGGGGCGCATTCGCCATTCACCCATCATGCCGCAATCTCGGCTGCTTCCTGTCGGCCGCCCGTGACTGGCGTGATGGACGACCCTTCCTCATATAACCCAACCCAGTCACTCACCTAGTATTAACTTTGCCCTCCTTCTGCCACTTTTGCACTCTCTAGCACCTCATCGCAAAACATCAACCTCCTGCAGGACAGCAACACAACATCATGTCTGCAAATGATTATTACTCTGGTGGCGGTGGTGGCGACCACCAGCAACAACAGTACGGTGGGCAGGGCTATGGAGGACAGCAAGGTTACAACCCCCAGCAGGTATACGATATCCCCTTCCCCCATGTCCGTCTGCGGATATGACAGACTCGACAGATCCTCACTAACACTCGGAACTCTAGGGCTACGCTCCTTCCCACTCTCCCTACAACCAGGGCGGATACAACCCGCCTGCGCAGCAAAGCTACAGCTCTGCTCCCCAACCTCACGGCGGCTACGGCGGAAGCCCCGCCCCTTACCAGCAACACCAGCAACAGGGCTACGGCGGCCCGCCCCAGCAACCGCAGTACGCCCCACAGCACGGCCGCCAGTCCCAGGGCTCCTACGGCGCGCCATATGGCCAGCAACAACAGTACGGCCACAACTCACAGGACTCCGGTGCCCCATACGGCCAACACGGAGGAGGCGTCCCGGGCCAGCCTGGGCAGCAGGAAGACAGGGGCATCATGGGGACCATGTTGGGAGCCGGCGCGGCCGGATTTGCCGCTAACTCAGCCGGCGGTGGCGCGCTTGCCTCGGTCGGCGCAGCCCTGGTCGGCGCAATCGCGGGGAACAAACTTGAGAACAAGTTTGACAAGAAGAAGAAGGACAAAAAGAACAAGAAGGAGAAGAAGCACGGCCACCAAAAGCGGAGGGGCAGCCATAGCAGCTCCTCTTCGAGCAGTGATTCCGATTAGTTTATGAGTGGGGGGCGGGCGGGCGGCAGGGATGCGGCTAGGATCTCGTCCGCTGTTCGCCCAAGGGGATTGGGTAGTTCAGGCTTGATCATCGCACTTTGTTGCGAATTGAAGACCCTGGCCTGGTACGGACTCAGGAGTGTTGGCAGGTGGCCGTCACAGAACGTCTTACAGGAACCTAAGAACAATTCGTGTCTCACGGCTTTTGGTCTGCCTCAAATTTGACAACTTTAAACTTCTTCCTTCAACCCCTCTCAAAATCACAGCCTGACTGAGTGATATGTGTCGCTGTCTCTGCCACGAGGCTGTAGACGTTTGTGTAACACCAGCTTTGGCCGTATAGTCAGCATTGGAAGCACGGAGCTGCATAACACACATGGTAGACCAAATGTATACCCTCTCTCTATCAGTCGCTAAACACTGGTAAGGCAATCAAGGCATTACATACAAAGCTAACTGGTAGTGACGATTGATAGCAGTCTAATACCTCCAGAGCTGCATTAGTGACTACAGTTCTTCAGGATAAGCCACAAACTACATAAAGTGTGCCTGTGTCAACATTAGCATATAGGAAAGCAGTCTATACAATACTTGATCGCAAGGCCACTTGTCCAAATAGTGCAAGATGATAGACTTGAGGTGCATGCATAATGTGAAAGTTAATTGATAAATCTTATAATAGTCAACATTAGTCCGTTATAAAGATATACATAACAAATAGTTGCAGCCTCCTAATAGTATTAAACATCGGTTTTAACTCTTTCACTAGAAATATCTATCCTATATTTTAAGGACAGATGTATCTTTAGCCGAGGCGCATTACAATCTAATACGGACTTCTGCAGCCGAGCCCAATACTTCTATTGCTAACCAATTGCTAGTGGCATCTAGTAACCAGAAAGATGCCATCTATTACCCCTCCTTAATATGACATTTTTGCATCTCCTAGAAAGTGAGTCAAGTCTGTTTCCAAAGGCAAATATTGCACCGATTTAAGATATGTGGGACACCCTCCTACAGGATAAATAAGCTTGGATATAACCCCTGCTAGAATAGCCTTCGGTGGAAAACCCTGTTGAAAATGGTTGAGGCCAGAGTAGTTGGTTACAACATATGATAGAGAGAAACTTCGCACGGACAAATGTGCGTGGGAGTAGGCTAATCGAGGTTCTAATGCAACATTGAATCGGATTTACCGGGCACTTAGTCTTGGAAAGTTGCCCCAGGGTGTGTGCTCTCATCTAGATTATTCGACATAGAGGCACGAGAGAGGGACTTCTCATCTTCGCTCACGATATGTGCGATCTCTCTGCCGGGCTGTCATGGCTAAATGCGCCAACAGCCTGATGACTTTGTCCGATGCGACTTAGTTACCAACGTCACTGTCTTGTTGACTCCCTCGCCCAAGTAAACATATCTCCAAAAGCGGAATGGGTATTTCAAGTGGTCCTCATTCCGCTCCCCTGACAATGTTTTGGTTGCAGCCACTGCCTTTACATGGTGTTTACCGCACATTCACAACGGCTGTGGCTTGCATACTGGTCAGCCTCCTGGGACCCGGATCAGGAGTGTTGTCCGGGCCCCAAACAGGAGCCCCTCACCACACTGACAAGATCCCTGCACTCTACCTAGCAGCGTGTGATCGCCACACAGCCATATTCCGCTGGGACAACATATATTGCACCAACGGAAAGCATTTGAGTTATGTAAAAACAAATAAAAATTATCCCCCTCCTTCTGCGAGCGTCTTTGTGGCTGTTGTGAGACGCGAGCCGCGGGGCCCAGGCCTTGCAGGGCAGGCTTGTATGCTCGGGCCTTGCTTCGACGAGCCCCCGTGCTGTGGTATCATAAGCTTTTTGGGTGACGAAAGACCCATGTGCCGAGGAACGCTTGCACTCGGAGGTCTCTAGTTCCTGCGTAGGTAAAGAGCCACCGGAGCGAACACGACGCGTCCACCAACGAGCTAAAAATGCACAGCTTCTGAAGACGGTCCAGGAGGCCTATGTCGACGAAAAGAAACGATGAAGTGGAACTGGACCACTGCAGCGGCGTTATACGTCGTGAACTGGGTAAAGGATCAACATGTCAAAAATCCATACGCGGTTAATGCTGAGGCAGACAGGCTCTGGGAACCGAGATGGACAAAGAACCACATGTTCGCCTGCGGCTTGACATGACTGCGAGCCGCGGGGCTCGACTCCATAGACTACACAGTAACGTCTGCTAGTCCCAGGGGTTCGTCTCAAATCATTGGATGAACATTTGGCACAATACACCACTTGTCAGCATCTCCAGAATCTCGGACCAACTGCCACATGGGCCCTCGAGCACACCGAGCCTCCAAGGTTGACCCAAGTCTTCCCCGCATTCTGCGGATGGAAAGGCCCATGACCCATAACGGAAATACATGTGCACAGTCTAGGCTCGTCCGACAACACCCAGTATGGCCAATGATCCGGCCCAGGGCAGGTGTTGGAACTGACCTCCGGCCGAGTGCGCAGGCAAGTGTCGACCGCCTCAGCATGCTCGAGTCTCCGGCTGCGACCTTGGGTCGCATTCGCAATGGCGACAGACCGGGCCAAGCATTTGCATCAGCATCACAAGTCAGTCCGAAGCAACATAGGCCGAGGATGCAGCTGGGTAGGTCCGGAGGCGTGTGTGCGATCATGACCAGTTGACATGGCCCAGCTACATGGCCACTGAGAATATTTATATGCGCTCCGGAGCCTCCTCTCATCACCCTCTCGCTGAGCCTCCGGACTGTCCCTCCATCTTGAAAAGCACCGATTGTAATTAAGAAAAACACGGCCTTTGCATCCAAATACCACCAGGAAACCTGTCAAAATGGTCAACTTCGCCTCTGTTCTCGTCTTTGCCACGGCCATCACGGCCCTTCCTTCCCTCATCCGCCGTGATGCCGCAGAGACGCTTGCGAATCTCGAAAGCATCGACGCATCAACCAAGAACCTGACCAACACCGTCACTACCTGGGACGGATCCCTCCTCGGGGCTCTGGGCATCCAGTCTGACGCCACGGCCGTCGGTGTAAGTCTTCCCTGTCGCCGCTTTCATACACCCAGGCATCAAGACTGACAAGTCCATAGACCCAGATCGACAACGCCAACACGGCTGCTGCCAGTGAGGCCCAGGCCTCAAGCGCGGACTCGCAGACCATCATCACCTATGTCACCGGGACTCTCAGCCCCGACATCCAGGCTTCCCTGAACGCCCTGACCGCCCGCAAGGCCGACTTCGCGTCCCTGGGCATAACCTCCATCGTCCTGTCCACGCTTCAGAGCCTCCAGTCCAAGTCGGCCACCCTGGGCACAACGCTCGTCAACATTGCGTCCGCCGACCAGAAATCCGCGGCACAGGCTGCCGCCAACGCGATCAATGCTGCGTTTGCTGCTGCCGTAACGGCGTTCTCGTCTTGATTCACTGTCCACTGTGTGCTGTGTTGAGAACAGAAAGATTGACAAGTGATTTCTCCAAGATAACACATGTACATAAGTAAATACATACTTAGCAGCTAGCTGGTGGGCCAGACAGTACCGTAGGTGTGGCCAGGAAAAGGAGGATAAATACACTCATTTCGCTCCGCCAGTTCCAGAGTTTGATGAAAGAGTATTAGAATTCGAACGTAGCTGCCATTCTGACTGTCAGCTCAACTACGGCATCCGAGTGCTGCAATGGCAGTAATTGTTCTTGTCATGATGGGAGCATGAGGGGTGGAAATTTGAATACCGAGGTGAATGTTGCCAAGGACAGAGCTTCGGAGAAGGTCCAGGCGATCTGCCAAGCTCTACTGTAGGCTCGCCGGGTGGGCCGAACAGGGCCCTCCCGTCTTCACATGCACGTGCAGTAGCATCCAGTGTGCCTGAATTGGGTGGCGTGTGGGGAACACCCCTGCAAAATGTAACGTCTCGCTCCAAGACTCCGAACCGAGATACAGTATGGCGAGGAGACTGTCTCTGGAACCAAGATAACCCCATGAAGCCAGCAGGGGCTGCAGAGGCTGCAGGCCAGGCTCTGCCGACACACGATCCAGAATGTGTCGTCAGTATCGAGGCTAGCTGACCAGAGGCCGACTGTTGAGAAAGATGACATGTATGTACATCAGGGAAATTTCCTGCTTACATGCCTAGGTAACATTCCCTTTTTTTCTTCTTTTTTTTTTCCTTTCTCTTTTTTTTTCTCGTTCTTTTTTCTTCTTCCAAATAAAGATTTAAACCCGATCATTTATGCGACTGTACCCGTACTGCCCAAGTGTGAGTGATGTTCGGATCCAACCTGCATATGGTCAGGCAAGACTAAGCATTCACCCTAACCGCTTGATTCCAAGGCGTGCCACACAAATTCAATGCAGCTACTTCTCGGACTGTACGGACGCCTTTTTTCTCCCTCGAGAATAACTCAATCGGTCAAACAAAGCAGATCTGGGAATATCGGGTGTACACTGAGCATGTGCATATAGTATACAGAAGCAATTCATGGCCGATGATGACACAACTTCGACAATTCGCGAAATAAATGAAGAAAAGAAGAAGAAAAAGGCCATTGCTACTAAGAGCGTAAACAAGTAAGACTGAGCTACCAAACTTCTTCAACACTCAATAAATCGTTCCCTTCATTTCAATACCAGCTACTTGGCCCTCCCCACAGAGAGCCTCTAGCATCGGATCCCTCATCATATTCCCACCCCCGCCGGAGCTCATTCGGGTCATGAGCACCGCTCCTAGGATACCCAGATTCTGCGTCACTACAATGATAATCGCTTCTCGGTTTGCAGCCGAAACAGCATTCTGATTAGTGACCTACCTTATCTCGGCTCTGTCGCGTATAGGCCCAGGAATTACCCACCCGCGGGTACCTATAGGTACCCGCGCACAGACTTCGGGTCCTTAAACCCGAATACGTACCAAATTACCCAGAATTAGGTAATTACCCGAAACCTAGTTTTACCCGGATAAAAGTAAAATTCTCTAAATTACTTACCTAATTATCTAATTACTTTATTATTACTAATAATATAACTAGATAGAATTTTATTTTATTTACTATTTTATTCCCTTAATTTTCTTTTCTTTAAATAAATACCCTAGCGTTTTATTTTATTCCGCTTTTCTTAAGCTTTATAGCGCCTTTTTTTTTCCTTATTAACTTACTTATTCTTTTTTTTTAATATAAGATCTAACTTAGCTATAGTAATAATATCCTTAACCTTACCTATAAAGTTAAATTATATATATTTAAGGTTTTTCTAGCCCCTTATAGTATAATTTAGCTTTTTAATATAATAAATTTTATAAAACTTATCTTTATTTTACTATTATATTTTAATTATTTCTTTATTATTAATATATAATATAAGAAATACCTTAATATTATTTAAGAATAAATTATACTAATTATTTTTAAAAAGATTATTAATAAAGCTTTAAGTTTTTTTAAAGATAGTTATAAAAGGAAAGGTGCTAAAGATATTAGCAGCTATATTAGTAAGATAAGGGTATTTTTACTTATTCTTTTATTATTATTAACTAGCTAAATTACCCTTATTTTTTCTTATTTTATTTTTAATCTTATTTTTAAATAAAGGTTTTAAAACTTACTTTTAATAAGGAATTCCTTAATCTTTTTTTATATTTACTTTTTATATATTTACTAAATAGTTTATTACTTTTAAGGGCTATTTAATAAGCGTTTAATAAAATTACTTAAATTTTTTTATAATTATTAATTTAAAGGCTTAATAGAATCTTTTAAGCGATATTAAGAATATATATTAATAAATTTCTACTTAAAATATATTTTAACTTAATTTAGCCTTTTAGAAATATTAAGAAATTAAAAATAATATTACCTTTTATTAATATTACTTATTAAAGGTAGGGATAAAAGAATAGCTATACTAAATAGATTATTATTTATAAATTTAGATATATATTTATTAAGCTTTAAATAAATAGTAGTTAAGGTAAAAAGAAATTACTTTATTAATATATCTTCTTATTTAAATTTCGATAAATAAATTCGCTTATAATCCGAAAGCTATTTTTATATTAAAGCTAAATAAGAAAAAATAGTATTAAATATATATTTTATCTTATTTTTAAAGATATTAGTAAGGTATAAGATAGGAAGGATATATTTAATAAAACTTTAAAAAAGATCCTAATTCCGGTTAAAAAATCGATAATATTTAAGATATTTCTTATTATTTTTATCTTTTTTATATTTAAAGAAGTTATTAATAAAGGCTAAGATTATTACTTTTAGCTTTCTAGCTTATAATATAATACTAATTATAAAGCTTTATTATATATATATATTTAAAGTTAACTTAAATACTTTAGAATTATTACTTATAGATCTTTTAATTTTTTAAAAGCGATATTACCTTTAGGTATTAATATTAATATAGATTATAAGCTAATAGATTTATTAGGTATTAGTTAAAGTAAGATAAAAAGTAAAATAATTAAATATTAACCCGGTAAAAAGCCTATTTAGCATTTTTTTTATTATCTTTTAAGATATTTAAAATAAGTGGCTTTAAATCCTTTAACCGATATTTTTTAATTTTAGCTATTATTTTAGCTTAAGAAATATATATTTCTTTATAAAATATACCTTTAATAAGCTAAAGTATATAGCTAATATAAGAAAGCTATAAAATTAGCTAAATTTAATAATTAAAGAATAAGGTATTATTAATTCTTTATATTATATTATAAGCAGAAAAGTTTTTAATATTATTAGCTATAATTATTAATACCTTTTTTTAAAAACTAAGCTGGATAATAGTTATTACTATAAAGTTTATTATTTTCGATTTAATTAATAAATTATTATATTTTTAAATATTAATTAATAAATAATATAAATTTTAATTCTTATTTATAAATATAGCTATAATACCTTATAAAGCCTACTTTAATAACTTATAAGATTATTTATTAATAATAAGTAATATTTTAGTATTAGGTTTATAAGAAATAAGCTAGTTTTTATTAAACTTTATAATTATAATATATAAGGCTAAATATAATATTTTAGGGTTAGGCAGGGCTAAATAAAATAGATTATTAAATTAATATTAATACTAAAATATAGAATTTTTAACTCGATTTATCTCTTTACCTATATTAATAAAAAGAGTTATAATATATTTTTTCCGGGTATTTTTATTATAAGTAATAATAGGAAATAATTATATTTAAAAATATTAATATATAAACTTAAAGTAAGATAAAAAGTAAGATAATTTAAATATATTAGTATATTATACTTATTTTTCTAAATAAAATTTAATTTATTACCTATATTTCCTAATTAATCTATTTATAACTCTTATATCTTATTATTATTAAGTAAAGGCAATAATATATATTTTTTAAAGTATAGATATTTATTAAAAGATAATATACTATAATTATAAAAGAATAAATACTTTAAATAATCTTTATACCGCTTATAAATAATAATAGGTATATTACCTTTTATTAAAGCGCCTTAATTAAAGATATTTTATATTTTAAATAACCTTCTTTATTATTTATAAAGATATTTTTAAGCTAATTATTGCTAATTAGTTAATAATTATAGTCTATTATATTATTAGTTATCTAGCTATAATTAAAAAAAAAACTATTTAAAAAATAATTTTTTTATATTAATAATATATTAAAAGATAAACTTTATTTTTTTAATTATTTTAAATATACGGAAAGAAACCTTATTATTCTTATAATTTATACCTATTAATATATAATTAATAAAGAAAGAGCTAAATAGATTATTGCTATTATTAAATTATTAAAAGGGATTAAAGTCTTAAAAAAGGTTAGAGTTTTAAAAGGGGTTAAAGTCTTAAAAGGGGTTAAAATCTTAATTACTAATAGATTAAAAGTTATTTAAATAATATTAATTATTATTAAACTTATTATTAAAAGTATATTAAAACTTTATTTAAAAATATCTTTTCCTAAGAAATTTAATAAATATTTTAGAATATAATAAAAAGCTAATAAAAAATAATAAAGTAAAGTAATAATAAGTTTAATAATAAAAGAGAAAGAAAGTAAAATAAGAAATAGGATAGCCCTTATAATATATAAAAAACTTTTAAGCTATACTATTTTAAGTTAAATTTTAAATAATATAGGCTAAACCTAAAGGATATCTATATATATAAATAGCTATTACCCCTTTTTAAAATATATCTGCTTTTTATTTTGCTTATAATATTTTTATAGATTATTATAATACCTTTTACTTTATTTAATAAGATATTAAAAAATAATTATAATAGCTATAGCTATCCCTTTTTAATTAGTTTCTTTTCTTTTATTATAAAATCCCCTTTATAAAATAAAATTATTCGATTTTTACCTAATAGAAATAATATTTCTAGCTTAAAACTATTACCTTATAAAAGGGTTTTTAAAGTAGCCTTATTATAATAAACTATATAAAAATACCTAAGAAAGCAGCTAATAAATATTAAGTAAAAGGCTATATAAAAAGTATTTAAGGGTAATAAAAGAATTAAAAAGAAAAAGGTATAGCCTTAGGCTATATTTAAAATAGAAATAAGCCGAAGAGTTAGATATAAATATAAATACTAATTAAAATAAGATAAAAAGTAAAATAAATATTAATAATTAATTTAGATTAAGTATTAAAAAAGATTAAATATTTTTAATATATAATAGATTTAATTTTGCTATTTATAATATTTAATCGGCTTATTTAAAAGATTATTAAGGAAAATAATAAGAAATAGTCTTTTTAGTAATAGAAAATAGCTTTTAAAGCACTTTAAAAAGCTATAAAGCAATATTTTATTAAAATATTTATAGGTAAATATTTATACCTAATTATATTACCTTTTTACTTATATAAGCTTAGCTTTTATTTACTATATTATTTATATAAAATAAGTAATAATAATTAGCTAGGATATTAAGCTTTTAAGGCGTATATATAAGAAGTTAAATATTTCTTTTTTTAATAAAATCTAATTTAATATAATATAATTATATTTAATATATTTATTTTACTTCTTATCCTACTTTTCTATTATAATAATTTAAATAGTAATTTAGCAATTTAAATATATATCCTTTCTTTATTTAAAATCTTTATTACTATTTACTATATTATCTATAGCTATTAAAGATATAATTGCTATTTCTTTTAATAATATATTACGATTAATAAGTATTAGATTATTACTTATATAGGCTTAATAATAGGAATTTATTTTTTTATATATATAGTTTTTAAATATAACCTAAAAACCTGCCTTATATTTTAAAATTTATAATATATTAAATAAAAAAAGAATAATACCTTAAAGAAGTAATTTATTTTTTATTATCTAAATATAGTAATCTTAATTTATAGCTAAATATAAAAAAAATATAGATTATCTAATATATTTAATTATTTTTAAAATAAAATAGTTTTATAGGTAAAGTTATTATATTTATTTAGCTATAAAAGCTATAATACTATATAATTTATACTTAATATAAATAATTTAATTATATTTAATACTAAAGGTTAAAAATAAATTAAGAAAAAATAATTAAAACTTTAAAAAATTTATTTTATAGTTTTATTAAGGTATTTAATTTAGGAATATTTTTAAGCCTTTTTTAATAAACCTTTTTTCTAAAGCTTTTTAAATTTTAATAACTATTTACTAGCTATATATAGCAAATTATATAATAAAACTACCTTTAGTAAAATAAAAAACTTCTATTTATAAGGATAATCTATAACCTAAAAGCGTTATAATATTATAGGTAAGAATTTATTTATATTTTATATATATTAATTATTAATTTATATATTATAGAGATTAATATAAAATAGCCTTTTAAACTTCCTATAATATTTTTAAACCCTTTTATTATATAATTTACTAGCCCTATAAAATAAGTTTACTAATAAAAAAACCTTAATTTATTTAAGCTATTATTTAATAAATTTATTATAAGATTAGATATAGGCTAAGATAGCAGTAGGATATTTATTAAACTTATAAAGCTTAATATATAGCTTTTAAAGGGTTTTCTATTAGTATTTTTTAAAAATATAAACTTATTTCTTCTTATATTTCTATAATAAAATAAGTTAAAGATTAAATAAAATATAGAGTAAAATAAACTTTATTAAAAAAGGTTTTAATATAAGTAAACCTTTTTAGGATATAATATAAAAATTTAAGTTTATTAGGGTATATTTATTTTTTATAAATATTCTTTAGCTAAGCTATAAGATTTTTAATTTTAAGCTTAAGTTTTATTTAAAGCTTTTTTAAATAAAATTAAGATCTTATTATAATATAACTTAAGCTACCTATAAAATTAATAAGATATTTTATAACTATCTTCCGCTAATCTACTATATTAGTATTAATATAAAATAGGTTATAGGTTTTTTTAATAAATATATTTATTTAAGATATATTTATTAGAAGTTTTTTACTTATAATAGCTTTTTTATTATCTTATATTTTATTATTATCTATTTTAATCTTATTTTTATATTTAAAATCTTTTATTTAAAGCCTTAAGCGATTACCGATATCTTTAAAATATATACCCTTTTTTCGGCTATAGATATAATTAGCTTAGCCTAATAAAATAAAATAAAAAGTAAAATAAATATATTAAAAATTATTTATTTTCCTTTTAATTTCCTTTTTTTATTAATACTTTTCTATATTATTTATATTAATATATTTAGGTTTTATTTTAAGATTTTATTTTTTATAATTAATATTATACTTAAAATTATCTTAAGTATACTTAAATTTAGCTTAATTATAATTTATTTTAATAAGCTATTAGCGTTTTTTAACTATATAAATATTTTCAGAATATTTTCCCTTAGCCTTTTGCTTTTTAAATGCTATTTTATTATATATATAATATCTAAATATAGGGATAAAAGGAAAGTTTTAATAGCTATAGGTTATAGTTAAGGGGTAAATTAAAACGCTAAGTTTATAGCTATAATAGTTAATATTAGCTATTACTTTATATTAATTAAATTAGGTTAGCGTATTTTTAGTATATAGCTACCTTATTAATATTTATACCTATTAATCTACTAATAAATCTACTTAATTATATATTATTATAATAGTTATTTAATATTTAAACATTTTATTTTTTATTTTACCTTATATTTAAAGATAATATAAATTAATCGACGCTTTTTAATTAATTATTATAATAATAAAACTAAATTTAATAGTAAATATCTTAAAATTAGAAATAAGGATATATATCTTTTTTAAGCTAGCGGTAGATTATTAAAAAAAAGTATTATATAAAAAGCCTTATATAAATAAGTTTAAGGTAATAATACCGGTATTAAGAGATTTTATAAATATAAGCTTAAAAATAAGCTATATATCCTTTACTTTTTTAAAATTATTAATTTAATTTATATAAGCGGTTATATTATAAAAAATTTAATATTATTAGAAATTTTATAAACTTTTACTTTTTAAAGCACCTTTTTAAAAACTTTATTATAAAATTATATAAAACTTTTTCTCTCTTAATATCTGCTTTTAAAAGTTTACCCTTATTGCCCTTTAAAAGGTTATAAAGGATTACCTTATTTATTATTTAAATAATAATATTTTATTTTACTTTTTATTTTACTTTTTATATTATTAACTATTTTAGCTGCTAATATTACTATAATTTATATAAAATGCGTTATTATTATACTAAAAGATTTAAAGCTTATTAAGTAGCTTATTTCTATTATAAAAGGTTATTATAAAGGTATAGTTTAAAGGTTAGAAACTTTTAAATAAGAATAGGCACTATAACGCCTAATTATAACCTAAAACTTTAAAGATTTTTTAAACGGTATTATAAGTATTAAAAAAAAAAAGTTTAAAAGTTTATAGCTAAAAACTTTATAGCCGGAAACTTTATAGCTAAAAACTTTATAGCCTATAGGTTTTATATAGCTAATAAATTATAAAGCCTTTAAGTTACTTATAGATTTTAATTTAAATCTTAATCTATATTAAGAGAATTAAGGCTTGGTAATATAAGGCAGAATAATACTAATTAAATTAAAACTAGAATTTATATAGAAACGGAAGATTATTAAGATTATATAGTAATTAGAAATACCTAATTATAGGTAATTACCTATCGGGTACCTAACCCGAACGTTTGGGTTAGGTACCCGATAGGTAATTACCCATAACTGGGTATTTCCTGGGCCTAGTTGTGTGCTAACTTGATTGTTAAAGTCCATTATCATGTAGAACTTCAAGTCCAGGAATGTCTGGGTTGCTTAGGTGCCGCATCTAGTGTCGAATTTCGTCGTTGGCCCCGGCCGTACTTCTGATAACGCAGTGTGTGGTAGACTGAAAGCTGGTAGACTTTGGAGACGAGGCACTCATGCTTATCCTACATCTGGCTGTAAGAGATGACTTTCGAGCGGACTGACTTCATACAAATCAGTGAGCCACCCTGGCACCCAAAGGTATGGGCTGCGCTAGGCTGGGGCACTGACGAGATCCCCCCATGACGCGCCAGTGCATAATGTTACTTTCCAGGAGAAACAAGGCAGCAGTGACTGGCCACAGAATGAGGCGTTCGAGTCTCATTCTCTCTCCGCCCTGCACCAAGTGGCTCACTTAGTCTTCTTACTTGGTGTATTGGTTATAGCCGGTTGGAAATCAACTTGACAACATTCCGCGATCGTTAGCTTCGAGTGAGCCAGCTTCAAGAGCTAGTGGCCATAGGCTTTGTAATCGCTTCTGTAACACGGCATTGGTGAGACGCTTTGGCGTACAACTGCTGTCCAATGGGGCTTGCTTCCAGACAGGGGATCACTCATCATACTGCCGAGCCACGACTAATCCATATATCGACATCAAATCGAAAAGTCGATGTGCCGAGTTACTACAGACATATAAGATATCGGAAATGTTCCCAATAATGTAAAGTGCCTTTGAAAGTTTCAAGTGCAAAAAGAACCTTCCCCACCCCAGCAACAAGATCTCAGGTCCAACCTGCACCGCAGCACCGTCGAGCAAGATGTCTGCCTCATACCCAGGCAAAATCCCCAACTGGCTCGAGTACAACAAAACTTTCGCGACGGAAGTGTTCCCAACCTTGCCTCAGCCATGGCACATGGCTCAGCGCCGGATCCTCGCCAAACAAAGCGGCAAGACGACCTTGGTCCGTAAGTCATACTCCCGAATACTGTGCCCTGTGACCCAGGTCTTGCCTAATCATCGCGGTGCAATCACCCCAGTGACCTGCCTTGACCCCCGTTGCGTCCCAGAGACTTTCTTCGGCCCCGAATTTGACGGCGGGGTGATTCGAAATGCTGGCGGCCGGGCGACCGACGATGCGGTCCGAAGCCTGACCTTGTTGCGGGGGTTGGCCGGCCTCAAGAATGTGGTTGTCATCCATCACACTGGTAAGCGGTGTGCATATATGCGTTCTCTTCAGACTTCGGAACCGGGCTTATATGCTCACAAACATGATACAGATTGTGGTGTCATGCACGTGACGCCCGAAGAAGTAGTCGAGACGGTGGCGAAGGAAGGCCAGGAGGCCGCGCGCGCGGCCGAGGGAATTGACTACAAACTGTTCAAGTTTGATGAGTTCGAGGAGTCCATCAGGGAAGATGTCCGCCTGTTGAGGAATGCAAAGTCTCTTGCCGGAGTAGACATCTTTGGGTTCAAGCTGGACACTTTTACTGGGAAGATCGAGCCCGTCGAGGTTTGAAATCAGAATATCTCAGGCCTAGCAGCCGTGAATTCCTCAGAGATCATATTTTAGAGTACCTCCAGTTTGAGATTTAGTGCTAGACCTCTTTTGTCTGCTTGCAAAGTCTTACTTTCTTTGAATACCACACTCCTTTTCCCCCTTTGACCAACACAATGCCCCTCGACTTTGTTTTCTCGCATACACAAGAGGCTTCTAATGACTGCCCCATAATTCACTTTAGAATAAAGCTTTAATAATGGTTTTAGTGCTCAAGAGCCTCGTAAATTTTCAATATTATATACCTAACCATCCCCACTTTTTCAAGCCATTCGAGAATGTAGGAACTATCAAGGGCATTATGCCCAAGTTGAAAATCAGGTTGCTACCTTTATTGTCAAGATTATAGAATATTAGTACAGGTATTTCGCTGGGGACTCCAGGCGGGGGTAGGTCAGGTACACTCAATTCTCGACTTATTCTGTAAATTGATGTAGAGTAAATCTTGATAGTTGGGACCTCGGGAGGGCGTTAGACTAAAGATAACTTCAGGCCAGATGAGACGGTATTCACGCCGTGACGGCTCAGAGGCACGAATTGGCAGTAAAATCTGTTAATTCTGATTTAAGCATTGGCTGCAGAAAAGAAGCCTTCGCCAATTACGCTACAGCCTACAGCATGCCTATTTATGGCGGGCAGTGGGCAGATAAGATAAGCCTATCGATAAGTATAGTGCGCGACAGGGCTTACTATCCGAAAACCCCTATAGACCCTAATTTCCGCTTATCTATATATACCCTCCGTCGCTTATTTATATTACCTAATAGGGCAAATTTATAATATATAATTTAGCAGTATTATATATTAAACTATATTTCGGTATATATTAAAACTAAAAAATTTATATAAATCCGTATAATTCCTTTCTCCTCCTATATTAATACTTTTAAAGCAATCTTAGCTATATAGGTCCTTATATTAGTTATTATTCCTTATTATTATTTATTATTTAAAATAACTCCCCTTATACCCCCTTTTAGGCTTATAGCTAAGTGCCTAATTATATAAAAGCTTTATATTAAAATAAGGGCTATATATTTATATTAGCGTTATTATCTAAACTATAAACTCTTACTTCTAGATATAATCGATTTTATTACCTTTTTATAACTTTTGTAAAGCGCTATTAGCCCTATATAATCGGATATAGGTTAGGTTAATAACCTCTATCTAAATATATTACGTAATATAGCCGGAAGCTTTTATATAACTTTAAGGCTTATAATTTTAGGCCTTAATTTAATTAGTTTCCTTATAATATTTATAAAAACCATTATTTAAAACCGCTATAAAAGTAAAAAAGAGATAAAAAAGCTTAAAAATACCCTATTAGCTATAATTACGCTTTAACTCTTTATTATTAATTATATTATAAAGAAAACTAAAGGGCTATATATTTATAATTATATCTAAATTAATAAATTTATTAAATGCTAAATCTAATTACTTACATTTAATTAATAATACTTATTATTTAAATAGCTTATTTATAAACTTTTTAAATACCTTTATATTAACCTTAAAGCATTTATTAAAAACTAGCGTATTATCTAATTAATAATAACTAGCAATAATATAAATATAGTTAAGCTTATTATAAATAGGGAATCTTTAGTTAGCCTTTATATAATTATAAATATATTTAGTATTAAAAAGATTAAGAATAATAGTAAGGATAAGTATACTATTATACTTTTATAAGATTAAAAAGTTAAGTATAAAGAAGAATTATTTAAAAGTAGAAAGGGAAAGAGAAGTATATTATTATATAAGCTAGTATAATATAGTATAGTAAAGCTTAAAGATTAAACTAATATTATTATAATTAAATAGCAGGTTTAAAATAATTAAAAGTAGAATAGCTTAAATTTTATAAAGTAAAAGGATATTAAAAACTAATTAATACTTATTAAGTCTAAATAGTTATTAATTAACTCGAATAGCTAGAAAAACTCCTTATTTATTAAATAAAAAAAGCTTATTATAAGCTATACCTTTAATACTATCTTTTATATAAGCTAATAATAATATATAAATAAAATTAAAAAAGCGTAAACAGGTTTAAAGCTTAATAATTTAAGCTATTCCCTTTATTATAAATATATATAGAATTATCTATATAAAAAGCCCTTTTATATTTAATAATATAGATTTATAGGTAAGGGAGTTAAATAAAAAGAAATTACTTAATTTAATTAATATAAAGTAATATATAAATTTAATTATAAAATTTTAATATTTATTTCTATATTAGATTCTATATTAAGTTAATCTATATTAACTTCTCTATTTTATAACTATATATAAAGATAAGTAAAGCCGCTAATTTATAATTTAATTAAATTAACCTTTAATTTTAATTCCTTATTAATATATTCCTAAAATCTATGCTTAAGTATCTTATATTATTAAATAAATAGTATTAATTAAATCTTATTAGTTAACCTTTTAAATATACCTTTAATTAAATTTATTATATTATTATAAACCTTTATTATTTCTGGATTTAAATATTTATCTAGATTTATACTATCCTAATTAATAATATTAATTAACTTTTAAAGAATAGTATTAGATATAGGGCACTTATAATTCTTAATCTTCTCCCTATTTAAAAGATAATAAAAAACCTATAGCTTTTTAAGTATAATATAAGGCTAAAATTTCTATTTATAAATATAATAGAAATTTTAAAGCTATATAAACTTAAAAAACTTATAATAAATCCGGGGTAAATATATATAAAGCAATATAATATATTATATAAGATTATACTTATCTTATAAGCCTAATTTCTCTAGCTATTAAAAAAAAGTCTTTATTTATTAAATATTATATTTATTTAAATATATATAAAGCTAAATTTACTTTCTAAAATTATAAACGCCCCTTATATAAACTTCCCTATTATCGCTTAATCTTAATATTATATATACTTTTATTATATACCTAGTATTTATAAAAAGTAAGGTTTAATCGAGCTTATTTAAGTTAAGTAGCCTTTAATATATTACTATTTTCGGCTAATAATATTAAAGTAGGTTAAATAAAATATAAAAGAATTTAATAATTATTAAAGAGTATTACTTAGTAATAATATAGCTATAATATTATATAAGGTTATATAAGTTTTTCTATAAGGTTACTATTTTATAATAAATAATAATAAGCCTTAATAATAAATTTAATTTCCCTTTTATAATCTATATATATTAGTAAAGGTATATATTAATACTTTATAATTATTTAAATATACTATATAAAAATAATCCGGGCTATAATTATAAAAATATTATAATAAAACTATATAATAAACCTTAAATAAGTATTAATACTAATATAATACTTAATACTATAGTATAATAGCTTTATATATCTATTAATTAACTATATAAAGTTAAGATTAAAATATATAAACCTACCCTAGCATTTATATACCTTTAAATAGCGTTTTTTAAGCCCGTTTAAATAAAATATTAAATAAATTTAAAAAAGTATATCTTTTAAAATATCGATTATTTATTATTAAAGGTATATATATAATATATTCCTTTTAATCCTAATAGCAAGGTTCTCACTATATTACTTTTTTTTAAAAAATATATATAAATAGTTATATATATTCTTAATTTCCTTTAAATTATATCGTTAAAAGATATATAGCTATTACCGAATATATTTAATTCTAGTTAAGGTTATAAGCTAGCTTTTTTTCTTAGTTAAGTATTAAAGAAATTTTTAATTTAATAACCTTTACTTAAAGTAAAAAGTAGCAATTCGGGCTTATAAGCCAGCAGTATTAACTATATAACCTTATTAAGGCTTAATAAACTATTTTTTAAAATAATCGTATAATATAATCTTTTTAATTAAGATATTATAAACTTTTTAAAGTTTAATAAGAATAGTAATAATAGATTTTTAAGCTTATATTTGCTTTTTAATCTATATATAGTATTAATTAAGATTAATATAAGGTTAAGGCATAATAATTAAAGGATTAAGGGGTTAATAAGTTAAAAAAAGAGGAGAAAAAAAAAAAAGAGAAAAAAAAAGAAAAAAATCGATAAAAAGCGGGGTAAAAAGGTAATTATAAATAATAAAAATTTACTAATATAAGATTAATAATTATATATCTTTATAAAAGGAAATATTATACTAGGTAAATAAATATTAATTACCTTTATATAAAATAATTTAAATAATTATAAAGAATATTATTATTATTATAAGTATTTAATAATTTAAGAGCATTATATAAAAAAACTAAAATAATATTAAATATACTTATTTATACCCTTTTAAATATATCTAACCCTATTAAAACCTATTTATATATACTTAAGCCTATCTATATTTAGGGATTTATAGCTAAGGCTAACCTAGCTTAAAAAGCTCCTATCTATATTTAAAGATTTATAATTAAAGCTAACCTAGCTTAAAAAACTTTTATATATATCTAGAGATTTATAATTAAGGCTAACCTAGCTTAAAAAACTCCTATCTATACCTATCTATACCTAATAGGAACATCTTAGAATAATAAAGGAATAAATTAGAAAAGACTAGATCTATAGAAAATAGGTATGCAGGGCCTCTTTTAAAGCATTAGCATATTACCCCGCCCGTCGAAACGGGCCCTCGGGGCCCTTTAAAGCTCTTAGGGCTTCCGGGTCATTTTAAGTTCTAATAGATACCATACGTAAAAAGAAGGCACTATCCGTAATATAGCGGTATATTTCTTCCTTCCTATTCTAAGGTCCTAAGTTTACTTCCAGGTATAGCTATTCTTTTCTTTTTTTTTTATTTCTTGCTATAATTGCTATCGCTTTTCTCCCTATAGCTAATATCCCCTATATCGTTTAAATCTGCCCTACTTATTTCCCAATCCCCAGATTTTAATTAGCTTCGGGTAATACTACCCTTATAGCCCTTACTACCCTTATAGCCCTTTATAAGCCAGTTAAAGGGGAGGTTTTCGGAGCTAGTAAAGGGGTCGCTTTTGCTTTTAGGGCTAGCAACAGGGTTGCTTTCGCTTTCGGATAAATTAAAGCGGTCGGACTAATAATCGTTAGATTTTAAGGGCAAGTTTAAATAAAGCAGGGCCGAAGAAGCACGCTTAAAAGTATCTCCTTTAAACTATACTAAAGCAATGCTAAAAGGAAAACTATTAAAAACTTTTTAAGGTTTAACCCTTAACTAAAGCTAAGGGGAAACTATTATTAAAATTTAGGCAATAGGGTAAAATTATAACGCTTTAGTAGTAATAACTATTTAAGCCTTAATTAGCTATAAGGAATAAGGTTTATAAATAAAAGAAAAAATATATATTATAAGCTTAATATAGCTTTTAAAAAAATAATTACAATTTCAGCATTTTATCTCTTTTCGATTAAAAATACTTTATAAAGAGGAAGATAGGGCGCTAGAAGCCCTATTAGCAAAGGGTGCTAAACCTTAGTTTTAGCGCTTATTCTATAAATACTTTAATACGCTTAGTTTTAAAAAACGTCTCGCTATTTAGCTATAATACGCTTAATTTTAAAAAGCAGCTCGCCGATTAGGGCTATTTAGTGCTAAATTATAGCTACTATTTAATAGAAATATCTTTTAAAATAATAAAGGAATAAATTAGAAGAGACTAAATCTATAGAAAATAGGTATACAGGGCCTCTTTTAAAGCATTAGTATATTACCCCGCCTATCGAAATAGGCCCTCGGGGCCCTTTAAAGCTCCCGGGGCTTCCGGGCCATTTTAGGTCCTAATAATACCTATCTATACCTATCTATACCTATCTATACCTATCTATAAATATAAATGCCTAATAATTCCGGTAAGAGGTATATATCTATATATACCCCTATTAATTAAACTCCTTACTATACTAAAATATAAAACTTAGTTTAAATTAGGTATAAGCTAATTAAGGTTAATCGGGGTTAATTAATAATTATCTTTGCTCGGAGCACCTCTATATATAGCTGTATATTAAGCCTATTAGTTCTTAAACATAGTATAATAACCTATCTCTTACTAAATCTTAGCTAAAAGCTATATTAAGGTCTCATTAGGTATAAACTAAATCTAACCATTAATAAAAAGCCTTACTTAAAACTATATAGGGTTATATACTTATATTTAAAGCCGAATAAATAAGCTAGTATTAGTTATATAGCTGCTAGGCGATATATAGCCCAGTATAAATCTTAGGTAATAAGTAAGTTTAATATAACGAGAAATATTAAAATTAATCTTAATATACTTTTAATTAAACCTATAAAAGGGCTAATTAAGCTTATAAAAGGGCTAATTAAGCTTATAAAAGGGCTAAAGAGTTTTATAGAAAGGTTAATTATACTTATAAAAAGGCTAATTATATTTATAAAAAGGCTAATTATATTTATAAAAGGGCTAAAAAGTTTTATAAAAGGGCTAAATAGATTTATACCGCTTAAAAGCTAGCTTCTTATTATTAAAGCTATTAGAATTATTAGTAAATAACTCGATATACTATATCTTAGCCGTATATTTAGCTTTACCGGTATTAATTATAATTTTTCTTATTTTTATATATTAATAAGCTATTATATAAGGCTGGATTAATATATACCTTATAAACTATAATCTTTAATAATTAATTTAAATTAGCAATTAATATAAGCGCCTAAAAAGTAGCTATTCTTTTTATATATATAGTTACTAAAGGGCCTAATATATAAGATAGCGTAATAGATCTTATATTTAATAGGTTTAATATTATTACTCTTAAGCATTTTAATAAAAAGGTATCCGGTAATAGTAAAGAACTATTATTAGCATATAGGCTTAAATATATAATTTATAATATTTCCTTTAATAATAATAAGCTTTATTTAAAATAGGCATTAAATCTCTTATAATTATATTAATACCTTAAAATATAATACTATATATAAATATATATAGCTATATATACTATTTCTTTTTTAGCCTTTATAATAAAGCGGTTAATATTATTAAACTTAGCATTTAAGATAATATTAAAGTAATATAAGGTGGCTTTATATATATTTATATCCTTAATAATTTATTTCGGGGCTTTAAAAAGCGTATAACCTTTATAAAACTATAATATAAGCTATATAAACTTATTTTAATAAGCTTAAAAGGCCTTTTATTTTTTATAAATCTATTTAAATATATTCTTTACCTAATTAGCCTTATTAAATTTAGTAAGGTCTTTAAATATAATTATTTTACCCTTTTTATTAAAGCTTTTATTTATAGGGCCTTAATTAAAATCCTTAAGATTATAGCTATTATTAACGTTTATAATAAGCTAATTATAAGTAATAAAGGATTAATTAATTATATTAGAATTTATTTAATTTTAAATAAAGCTTAATAGGCCTAATTTAGCCTTTAAGAAATATTATTTATCTTTAGATAATAAGGTAAAGCCGGTATTTATAAAAATATAGGCTAAAAGACTTATATAGAGCTATTAATAAAAGATTAATTAGCGCTATCGCCTTTTTAGCAGCCCCTTTTATTATTAGGCTTACTACCGGGTATACTGGATATATTAAATATACCGGGTATTATTAAGCTTATCTTATTTATATATCCTTATTAAGGCCTATATAGTATTAGTAAATAATATAGAAATCTATATAATAATTAAAACCTATAATTCTTTAAAGCCTAGATAAAGTAATAAAAAATATAATATAAATTATTATTATTATTGTAAAATTAATCTTAGCTAATTTTAATATAATAGTTATTAAAAAAGTTAATTTATATATACTTTCAAGAGTAATAAATTAAATAGAATAGGTAGTATAAGTTATAAGAGGTATATATAGATAGTTAGTTATATACCGTTTATAGTATTATAAGAAGAAGGGAAGAAAGGGGCCTATAGGTTAACTGCTATAAGTTTTTTATTAGTAATAGGTAGGGTAAGGGCTTATCCCTGCCCTTTAATTAGCTGCACTAAGTAAACTAAACTATATAGGCCTATAGGAAATAACGGCTATAGCTTATTAATTAATTATATATTTTGCTTTTATTAGGTATATAGGTATATGATTTTAATTGCGCAGGCCGGTATAGCTGTAAGGTCTATAGGGGTTTCCGGATAGTAAGCCCTGTCGCGCACCATAATAAGGGCTGCTATGCAGCCCTACGCTAGCGTTCGGCCCAACGCCCTTACACCAGACATCTAAAGGGCCGCAATTCGATCTCGCGTCACCGCATTTTTGAGGCCTTGGCCACATGCGTTCCTTTGTTCCATCTGTTCGGCTAACGTTTCAATCTAATTCATTGTGATACTTGTTTACCTACTATCTGCTTCTAAAGAGACTGCTCATAGCTTCGTTTTTAAAGTATATGTATAGATTAAGAATAACCGTCTATAGACTTTAGCAAGAAAATATTAAAGTGGTGCTAAGACTTCTATTTCACACAAAATGAAGGGTTAACAATAAATTGATAGGAGACATGTCTTATGATTTAATTTCTAGGTATAAACTTCTGTAGTTTGATAGAACTTGCAACGGGGTACATTCAAAGAGAAAGCTCTATAGTACCTACCATTAAGTAGTCTCCATCACGTTTGTATTTGAATACAAAAATCTTATAAATGGCGGGCGCAGCCGCGGGTTTCCCAATAAGTGAGATTATCGAATAGCATTACTTGTTCCAATACCACACCTGCACCTCACCACTAGCCCAAAGCAGAACATTTGACCATCTCCTTTGACAAGCCATGGCGGCTCGCTCAAATCAGCACGCCCTTGTTCTGCTTCTTGTCGACATTGTAGTTCTTCCAGACCGCAATACTGGGGATGGCAAGGATCAGGATGGCAGTGGCGGCGATACAGCTCTGCTTCTGGTAGTAGCCCCAGGCAGAATCGATGGCGTTGCGGATAGGGCTCCCGACGGGGTAGGTTATCTGCGAGAGGTACCCGCCGAGGTAGATGGTGGTGTAGTCTGCCTTGTTCTCGGCGGGGAGCGCGTTGCGCAGCGCCTGGGGGAAGGTGTTGGCGTAGATTGCCCCGGTGGTGGCAAAGCCGATGGCTCCTCCAATGTTCGAGAAGAGGCCGATCAGGGACAGCAGCATGGGCACGCCGTCGCGGTCGGAGGCCGCCATGACGGCCATGTCCTGGCTGATAACGAGGGTGCCGCCGGCGAAGGCGATGAAGATCTGGCACATGACCAGGTAGCCAATACCCTGATCGGCGCCACGGAAGTGGATCATGAGCCCGGCACCGAGCATCATCAACGGCAGTCCGAAGAACAAGGCCGTGTATTTGAAGTGCCTGGTCTGTCGCACCCAGATACCGAAGACGACACCCCAAAATGTGGACCCGACGTTGTAGATCTGACCCATGTAGCCGGCCATGGCAACGTCGAGGTTGTACACAACCATGGTGAAGGCCTGGTAGTACAGGTCCCACGAGTAGAAGCTGAAGTACAAGATAGCGGAGAGGCAGCAGGCGCCAGTTACTGTGCGGCTCCTGAATAGCTCCCACCGGATGAAATGGTGACGAGCAAAGTACCGCTCCCAGACGTAGAAGGCTGGGAATAGGCAGATACCGACGACGATCATGGCAATGAATTTGGCCGAGGTATAGCCTGCCTTCCCATACTGCTCCAGGGAAAAGGGCAGCAGGAAGAGAATGAAAGCAGCCATGAGGATCGCACAGCCAACGACGTCGAACTCGTGGAAGTAGTGAGCCAAGGACTGGACAAAGCTGCGACCACTCTTCTCACGCTTGAAAAGGCCCATCTTCTCGGCCTTGAGGGCGTAGAACTTGAAGACGAGAGCCAGAGGCGTGAAGACGAAGAACATGACGATGGTGAAAGCGCCGTAGCCCCACCGCCAGGTTGTCGTGTTCAGGAAACTCTGAGCAACCAATGGCGCGGTGAAGGCGGTGCAGATGAAGGGCGTGCCGACAAAGGCAAAGGCAAAGGCTCGGTTCCGGAGCCCGGAGGTGTCAGCGACAAAGACATCCAGGATCAGGTAGATGGCATCGTAGCCAACCCAGTAGAGGACGTAGCCAGCGGCGTAGGAGTCGGGGCCGGTGCTGGTGGCAATAACAATCATGCCAATCAGGTAGACGCAGACGAAGAAGAAGAAGCCCTCGGCACGGCCCCAGATGTTGAGCAGCTTGGCGATGGGAAGCTTGATGACACCGCCGACGACGGTGGCGAGGATGTTGGCGGTTTCAATCTGGGGCGCGGACATGAAGTTGGCGTAGGCGGTCAGGTTGAAAACGGTGGTGGTGCCCTGCTGGAGTGCCAGCATGAAGAAGCACACCCATATCCAGCCGTAGGTGGCGTACAGAGCCCATCTGGGCCAGACGAGAGCGGCGGCCTCGGCCTTCTGCACACCGAGGGCGGCATCGGCGGTGACGTGGTCGGGGTCGGCCTGGATCTTCTTCTCATTGAGCTCCTCCAAGCTGACCCTCGAGGACGGGCTGATGTCGGCCTCGGGGGCCCGGGGCTGCTCAACATCATGCTGCTTCTTGACGTCGTCAGTTGGTGAGCCGTCGCGCTCGGTTGATGCGACAATGTTGGTGTCGTGAGGCTGCTTGAACTTGTCGAGGAACCTCATCGTGGGCAGCGATTCGCGTTCTGAAGATGCTCATGCTCGAGTCAGTCGAGACCGGACGCAGTTGGCTGCAATGGCGAGCATCATGCCACACGGCGACACTGGGATTCAGGCAGATTAGTTCCTCACCTCGATCTTTAAAGGCCTGCTGCCAGACTGGCCATGCAAAAAAGAAACAGAACAGGCAGAGGCAAGTTGGGAGAACTGGATCAGAGTATGTGACGATGAAGAGAAGAGACAGGAAGTGGAATCTGAACCCTGGCGTGAATTCACGACGAAAAGAGAAGGATGGGCCAGAGGGTGGGTGGACTAAATGACCACCATGTGATGATCTGATCTCATACTTGTACTACCGTGTAATCCACGCTTCAAAGCTCTGTCCCACACACCCAGGGCTGCCAGGCTATCGGCCTCGGGACAGGCACCGTTTGAATTTTCCTCCCGACTAATGATGGACCGGGAAGGTCCAGTAGTCCAGTAGTCCAGGATGCCGCCTGCCACGAAAAACCGTGCTGCAGCGTGCTGCAGCGTGCTGCCCAGTCATGGCGGACATGGCGGACATAGGCTTGCAACGCTCCCCACCTCCCACTGCAGGTGCTGGGAAGGAGGTCGAAGGGTCTTGGGGGGCCTGGTCCAATGAGTGGGCGAGTGGAGGGCTGCCGAAGACGGCATGGCGGCCTATGCAAGGGAGGCAGAGCCTGCGAGGCCTGAATTATCAGATCACGGCCCAGGCCTTGAGTGGTCAGTCCAGCAGGCTAGTCTGGCTAGTCTGGCGCTGTTGATCTGATAAGATTAGATGCCCCCAGTAGGCAAGGTGCCTCCTTGCCCGAATCGATGAGACCAGGAGCATAGTCTGGTTCATCATTGCGGATCCCACTAGCTATATTCGCTAGCACATGCAGATATTTCCTGCCGACCATCCTTCTCAAAGGAACAGCCCCGAGGACCCCTGACGACCTTCCCAGAATTGTGCCTGTGGGTGTGTCCGTTACCGCCGAGTCGCCTGAGGATGCGAGGATGCGCAGGCTTCTGACGGACCGACTGGGCTGGGAAGCCTGGTGGTGGCAAAGGAAGCTTGTAGGCCTCGCCTCCTGCATAGGCTTCTGCACTGGCACATTGGCAGACCACATTGGCAGTGACTGGCAAGGTCTTCTCTTGGCACGTGGCACGCTTCTCGCCGCCACCAATGTCAAACATCCACAATCCCATCGGACCACCTGCAAATACTTTCGAGATGAACACGCCTGTGACCGTGGATCGGCGCCTTGCTGAACATGGGCAAGCGTCCGTTCTTGCCGGTCCGGAAGGAGTCTTTTATCGATCGAAAACAGTCCCTGCGGTAACGTGGTGTTGTTACATGGCAGAAAAGCGCGTGACTGTGTGCAGCTGCAGAGGGAACCCATCAAACTGGGCACAGTATTTATTCAAGGTCATCGAGACAAATAAGCTTGATTTAAGAGGACAATAGCCCCGACGGAGTGGGAACACGAGATATGGCCCCCACGGCGATCAAGGAATGCAGCGCCTCGTGGTCCATTCCTTGACTCGGAACTACCACTGCAGTCAGCCCAGCTGAGTGCTGCGAATCAACGCCCAGAAACGAACATACAGACGCTTCTGCGAATTTCGCACCTCCCAATGCCCAGCTTCGGCTTGTACGACAATGGGCTCGCCGACGCGTCAGCCCCAAGTTCGGCATCGCTAAGCCCACTAGGTTTATTTTGAATAATGGAATCGTCTGTGTGGCATACATGGTAGATATGCTTTCAAGGGTCTCTCCGCCTTCGGACCTGCTCGGATTTAGGCGACCTCAAGTGATGCATCTGGGCCGGTCACCAACACCCACATGGCAGACAGCTCGCCGAGTATCGGTAATAACAGTGATCATGGTGTCATACGACCAATGTAAATGGCGCAATTCCTTGGGTTGGCTAAAAAAAAACCAAAAAAAAACTTACCAGCTTGCGTGCCGATAAAATCTTCTACCGCGAGTCCGGGGTTGATCGCCCGAACGTACGAGGCCTAGGGACAGGCGTTCCGACCTGGCCCGGGGACAGCCAGCGGCTCACATCTTGATGTTAACGCCACCACGATGGAATCACGACCCAGACAGGCTTTGCTTATACATGCTGTAGTACTTTTACAGCCTTGAAGAATCAGTCCGATTTTGCGGTGGACACCATGACCGAGCACGAGGCGGCCTAGTAGTGAGCGGCAGGGTCAAGTGTTGTAGAGTGTGTTGAGCCTCGAGGATAAAGGCTCGAGAGTAGGCAATATTTGAATTATATGCGCTCACTTCATAGGGTGAAGCTTGTCCGTGAGACTGTGCTGTTCACGAGAGCTGACTCCGGGGCCTTCGATGACCTCGGAACTTCCTGTTAAAGTTCCCTCGCCCGGACTGCGTGTAGGTCAACCTTACCACCCACCCCCAGCGCATGTTTGGGAGTTGTGGGGATTTGCGCAGAGAATTCCAGACCTCTTAGAGCTGGTATGTTTGGTTGTAAATTCAAGATCAACAAATCTTCAATGTTACTGCTTCGAAGCCAAGTCCTGCGCTGCAATGGGAAGTGCTCACGTCGTATGGTGTACAGTCGGCAGCCCCGCAACGCCTCTCCTAGACCTAATTACGGAGCCAAAGAGGTGGATCTGGAAAATTGGGGATAAATTCTTTAACTCGAGTAGAAGAGCGTGCGATCTTGTGCGTTCGAATTTAAAGAAAGTTCGCTGAAGTCAGGTGTGTCATCCGGGAACTCTGACGTGACGATATGGTGGTGACAGTGTGGCTATCTTTAGTCAAGAATGATGGAGTGGGTGAAGACGGGGAAGCACTCCTCAGGAAAAGGAAATGAAACGTTGAAAGAAAGTAGACATTGGAAGACGCGTGTATTTGCGTGTTGTTGAGACAAAGTAGCCGGCCTTGCTGTGTAATAAGTGAGCTTCCTTAGAGGACGGCGTAATGCCTGGTCTGTCTGGCATGCTACCTTGGTACAATTTAGAAGTACGGAGTACCGGATGTAACAACGCAGTGCATAATATGTGCAGACGAGCTAAGCAGACAGGTGCCTTTGTAAACCCTAGGTACATACTGAGAACGCAACCGACAGCTCCAATAGGAAGGACAACCATACCAACGCATTTGCCATCGCCTCGCCATCGCCTCGCCATCGCCTCGCCATCGCCTCGCCACAGCCACACACAAAATCAGAGATCCCATCAGATTGCACTTTTAGGATATGGCTGCACGTTCAAGTTGTTCCATTGTGACAATTTTGGATATTCCTGATCAACTCAGCAACCACATCCCCATCACACCCTTGCCTACACCACAACGCCCCACCCACGGCCCCCAAACTCTCTCGCTCCCACGTTCCAGACTTTTGACGATGCTAAATGCTTTTCACTCAAACCAAACACCTCTACTCCTTCAGGTTAACGACACAACGGATGCAGTCGCCCGCTTTCATGTCGTTGAAGGCCTGTGGAGAAAATTTGTTAGTCTGCTATCACCCACGAAGCACTACACAGACAGGCGCTTGGCCACTTACCTGGTTGATGTTGGTCAATGGCTGGCGGTGGGTGATGAATTCGTCGACCTTCAGACTGCCGTCGAGATAGTCCTGGACGAGACCAGGGAGCTGGCTGCGACCCTTGACACCGCCAAAGGCGCAGCCCTTCCAGACACGACCGGTGACCAGCTGGAAGGGACGTGTTGAGATCTCCTGGCCGGCGGCAGCGACACCGATGATGATGCTCTCGCCCCAGCCCTTGTGGCAAGCCTCAAGGGCAGCACGCATGACACCGACGTTGCCGGTGCAATCGAAGGTGTAGTCACAACCTCCATCCGTCAGCTCGATCAGCTTGTCCTGGATTGTCTGGCCGTTCAGTTTCGTTGGGTTCACGAAGTCAGTGGCACCGAACTTCTTGGCCCAGTCCTGCTTGGCATCGTTCACATCCACCACAATAATCTTGGAGGCTCCGTTCTTGACAGCGCCCTGGATGACCGATAGGCCGACACAGCCAGCGCCGAAGATGGCCACTGTGGCGCCCTTCTCGAGACCGCCCTTGCCGGCCGTGATGGTTGCAGCGCCGTAGCCGGTGGTGATGCCGCAGCCCAGCAGACACGTGCGGTCCATTGGGGCCTTATCCTGAGTGATGGCAACGACCGAGATGTCGGCCACGACGGTATATTGAGAGAATGTTGATGTGCCCATGAAGTGCAGCAACTCCTTGCCCTTGGCCCTAAACCGGGACGTGCCATCGGGCATGACACCCTTGCCCTGTGTTGCTCGGATCTTGCCGCAGAGGTTGGTCTTCCCGCTCTTGCAGAACTTGCACTCCTTGCACTCGGGTGTGCTATTTCCCGCCATGTTAGCCCAGGACCTCGAGAAGCACCGATGGGTGCAGGCTGCCAAGCCGAAGCGGAACGCCGAAACTTTCCGAGCTGGCCGGCCAGGACCGTGTCCCCACTTTCCGCCCCGACTGAACCAAGGAGCTCGGGCGCCAGTTGTCAACCGGGGCCCAGGCGGGGTCGAAACCAGAAATTGTAATGCGATGGTGAAGGGCTGCAGGAGCGGATTGAAGGTATGGTGCTTACTAGAGCGCAACGACGTGGTCGCCAGGCTTCACGTTGGTGACACCCTCGCCTACAGACTCGACAATACCAGCACCCTCATGACCCAGGACGATGGGGAAGGCTCCCTCGGGGTCCTTGCCGGACAGAGTGTAGGCATCTGTGTGGCAGACACCAGTGTAATAGACCTCAATACGGACTTCGTGGGCTTTTGGGGGCAAGACTTCGATGTCTTCGATGGAGAGGTCCTTGCCGGCTTCCCAAGCGACGGCGGCCTGTTGTCTGTTGTCAGTATGACGGTTCGCCGCTGTCCCGTCTAGCTCCAGGGAGACCGACCTTGCAAGTGATTGTCTAGAGAACCGGCGTTAGCAAAATAGTCCGAGAGCGACGCGAGCTCCCCGAGACGGTGGGTGCTCACCTTTCCAACGGTATCGGCAGGCATTTTGTATGTGATTCGAGTTGTGTTTTGTTGTGCGGGAGAGTGGTGTGGTATGGTGTGAGCGGAAAAAGTCTCAGATCATAAAGAGGAGTGGACTTTTGCTTTATTAGTAGTGGCAGGCCAAGATACGATGTCGGCAAGATCATGGATCTATGACCCCGTTGTCGCGCCTGAGAGGGTGGGGCTCCGTACGTACCACATAGTCTATTACACAGTACCATCAACCTGCACGGTAATTTCTAAGTCCTCGAGACTCGCCAGCCCCGCACCAGCAATTCTTCACCTACGAACACTCACTGGCAGACCGGCTGCAATGCCGTTTCGCCCCCCAGATATCAATTGGCCTTGAGCTGCCTTTCGCCCTTGCCCGCCCTCTCGGTGCCTGACTGGCGCCGTGCAGCAACTTGCGGCGAAGGTTGCCTGTGACGTATCCATGGCGGGGTAGCTTGCCCGGCATGCGCCAGGCTGGTACGGTATTCGGGATGTCGGCGTTCTGTGCTGTGCCCAGTGGTGGCTGCCCGCCCAGGCGATGAAGCTTAGTAAGGATTGCCTCCGGGTGTCCTGGGGCGCAACTTTCTCCGCAGGAACAGGATAACAGTGAGCAGATTGCACCATTCATCAGTGGAGCCGGCGACTTCAGCCTTAACTTGATTTCCCCATCGTCATGATAACAGTAAAGCCGTCCCCAACAAGGCTGCAGACTTGACATGCTCGTTTGGCGCTTTGCCACTTCTGTTCACTGGGCTATGCCTGTTCATTGGGCTGTAGCATCATTTAGGTCATGGGATGTGTGTTGCACGGGAGGCTGAGATGGCTAACTCTACCCTTTGGCTTCCCAACTTTGGTTTGGCGTAGAAGCGCCAGCAGCAAGCTTGGGGTGATTAAAGAGGTTGGTCTCTGCCCAAGTTGCGGAATCGTCCTGATTTTCCAGATGAATCGCAAAGACGACGGCTTTGCCAAGTTCTCAGACCTTGCAGTCGACTTGCGCTGTCAAATATGGGAGGGGAAAAAAATTAATGCCCTCGCACGGCATTCACCGGGTTGAATGCGATCCTGTCCTCATTGACAGTACCGACGACCAGAGCGGCAGCAAAATCCTTCGGCTAGCTCTCCGACTGACACGCCCTCAGTTTCGAGGCACTGATCTTTAGCAACAGGCCTCTTACACAGATGATCCTCCGCGAAACCTGCAAGAAATCCCGGGGCGAGGTAACTGAGGCTTCCCTGATACTTTCAGTGGCGGTGGCCCACCCTTCAGTTTTCGACATGAACTGGTCGGCATTGGGTCGGCATTTGTCTACGATACGTTGGAAAGCTTCAAACCCTTCAAGGCGTACGCTTCGAATTCCAAGAGGATTGGAACAAGCTCGTCCGTCAGCTGGCTCTGCGCGGCGGGACCTGCCAGCGGTGGTTTGCTCACCTGCGTTGCCCAGCAGAGAGGGCTTATGTGAGAATCGGCCTACCATTGCGTCCGTCAACAGATTCATGGCACTCCTCGTGAACTGCACCAACTCAGGCAACTCGTTCTCACAAGGCCAGACGCAGTCGGCTTTGGCTCATGGGCAAAGCTACCTCAAGATCGAGGCGCCCTTACTGAGAGCCTAGCTGAGTGCTATGCAGGTACGACATGCCCTGAATATATACACAACGACATGTGGTCGAGCTGTTTCGCCGAGACTAGGTCAAATATGAGGCACCTCATCCTCGACGACGCTCCAGAATCCGTTACTCATCGTGAATGAAACATGTGGCCAATACTAATTACCCGATGCTCAGGAATCAAGAGATGTCGGAAATGGTACACATCAGCCCTGAGCTCCGGCGGCTCTGCAAAGAATTTGAGTATATCGGAGACGAGGCTGGAACGAGTTTCGAGCAAAACGGCTCCGATATTTAATAGGCTACCTAGATCCACACATTTGGTTGAGGGATATTTGACCATTCGACAATGCCATTTCCCAGTGTTCATGGAACCAGTTAAACAGAAATTATCGATGGCATTAGGAATCGAGGTCATGCTGCATGAAATGCGTGTGAGTGTGTTTGTAGGGTGAGATTCACCTGCTAGCAAAAATTAACACAACGAAGCCTTCAAACTTACACATACTTCAGATTTTTGTGCTGTGTCACCTCAGAATATCCGCTACTGGGACATGTTCGAGACATGCGTGTGTGACTGTTCTGCGGCAAGCCATATACATCCATGTGCGAGTACTGTGAGATTGGCCAGCTCCTCGCACACATCTCCTCACCAATGCCTTCAAGCCGCCATCTAGCTGCGAAACGCCGGTCTCCACGACGCCAATTGGCTTTTATCAGGCTTCCAGACTTTTCTGGCTTGTCGACATACTAATGCATAGACGGTCACACAGCTCCGGAACCTGGGAGGCGCGCCCTGAGACCGCAATATCCAAGACCCCTGCGACGTATCAGATACAGAGCGCCACGAGCAATCCCTTCTCGATAACCACCACCCAGGCTTACATCTGCAGCCCCTGAATTTTGATAATCTGACAGTGCCCTAACCCTCGACCCCCTGATTTTAACTTTGAGGACCCCCTGAGGGCATTTTTGTGGGCCTCCCCACCGCGCAGAAGCCGCGTGTCACGGCCAATGGAAGCCGTGAGAATTGTGGTCTCCTTGCTGCATTCTTTCGTCGGGGGGCCGACAGGCGGTCAAAAGGTCGTCTGGACCACCGCGCGCGAGTTGGGAGTGGGCTCGTGCTATATACCCTTTATTAGTGTGCTCACAATGAGACTGTCTCAAGGTAAAGTACCCCCCTCCTCACGACGGGCGGCCGTCGACGATCTGCAAAAACCCACCTGACAAACGGACGGCGACCACGCAGCATCCAAGACGTATCTTGATCTTCCGACATTTGGGGAGCCAGGCGAGTATAGCATCGTGATCTGCGCAGACGACGATGAGTATGCCGGGAGGACCAAGGTTTTGCAGAAGGTTTTTTGTTAACCCACACTACCCTTTTCTCACCCGAACCCATCCCTCCGCTAACACATGGTCCATAGTTCGTGACCAACGATGATCCTGGTAACGGCCCGGATGAAGATGGGCGCTGCCGCAAGCTGATGGACGTCTCGGGCGCGGCCACGGCAGTCGAGCTCCTGGAGCTGGGGCCCCAGACAGACTCGGCGATGCTCCGGTACCAGGTCGAGTATGCAGATGCTTTCGCATTTGTCTTCAGCCTCTACTCATCCAAGACTCTTGAGACTGCACAGAAGCTGCATGACAAGGTCGAGGGTGCCGCGAGGAATCATCACAACATCATCACCATGTCCGATTATGAGAGGCCCGGGATGAAGGTGCCCGTGTTCCTGATAGGGAACAGAGACGAGGACCTGGCTCCTCCGCAGGGTGAGTCGCACGACACAGCCCCCGCTGTTGCAGCAAGGAGACCATCGCTGACTTGGCTGGATGCTTGACGGTAGACGTAGAGGAGGGCGATTTCTCACCAACCGCGTTCAACGAGAACGCCGAGGCAGAGCTGAAGGCACTGAGAGAGAAAGGGCGAGCCATGGCCCAGGAATGGAAGTGTGCCTACTTCGAGGTCGACACGTCCTCGAGCGGGGAGCATGGCGTCGACGAGGCGATTACTGGCATTTCACACATCATCAAGGCGGCAGAGAGGCCGTCCACCTCGTCCACAGCGTCGTTCCGGACCCCGATGAAGCCGCCCAAGCAGTACAGGATACGGCGCTTACTAGGAAGGATGAGCAGGATGACGAGCTTCAGTAATTGAGACATGTGGGCTTTTCTTTGGGCTGAGGCAGTGCTTGAATCTGGCGGGAACAATTTTTTTTCTTCTTCTTAGTAATTAATGGCATCGGAAAGCAGCAGCACCTGGTTGGTAAACTTAGGAGGAGTTCCGGAGTGCGGTCAAGCATGTATGTACACGGGGAATATCACCGAAGGCCTGACACTGCAAGACATTGAAATTGCACATCCTCGTGTGCAATGAAATCACACGTGTATACAGCAGACTACATATTGGGCTCGGGAACGAGGAACCCCGTCCCTGCGCCCCGAATGCAGGGATCAGCAGTAGATTGGCTGCCCAGGGTTCCGAGGGTGCCTCATTCAGGGGCTCGACGTCGTCGCCCGCACGCTTGATCTAATTTATTAGTTTCCCGGGTGTCTGTTTATAAGTGGACTTTGTCGTTAGACCGCACGCGCTTATTGGTTTTCCCCATAGAGTTGTTGCAAATGAGCCATCAGGTGAGGTCAGAGAACAGTCAGGATTTGACTGTATACCAAATTTACAATGCATATTCACCAAGCCGGCCCATCCGAATGGCCGTCTTAGCGCCTGCGAGGGCGATCTCCAAAGCGGCAGTGCAAGATCCACCGGGCTCACCGCTGTCGTCGACAAAATCAAAAGCCACGTCTGCCGCACCCGGGTGAGCTGAGATCTTTGCCCGGACTTCCAACATCTGATAGTCCAGCCTCAGCACAGCACCGCACCGCACCGCACCGATCGCGGGATCCCCCACGCCTTCACAACTTGTGGGACTTCGGGAGAAAACAGGAAAGACGAGAGAGCCACATCCACACACACACACACACACACACACACACACCTACCTCTCCCCACGACTTGAACATGGAACGCTCTGATTCTTGGCCGGTGGCCCAGGCCCCACCAGACACGCAAGCTGGGGCGGGCATCGACATCGGCGACGTGGGGGAGACGCTGTCGTTCCTGCGATGCTTCGACACCATCTTCCTGGTCGACGACTCGGCGGCGATGGGGCCGTACTGGGCGGACGTCAAGGCGCTGCTGGAGCGCATCACGCCCATATGCGCCAAGTACGACCCGGACGGGATAGACCTGTTCTTCCTGAACCACCGGCCCAAGGGCCTGCTGTCCAGCATGTCCTTCCGGAAGTCTGGGTACCGCCGCATCGGCGGCAACACGGCCGACACGGTGGCCGAGGTCTTCGGGCGGGTCAAGCCGGGCGGGAAGTGCAACATGGGCGCGCGGCTGACCAAGCTCTTCCACTGGTATCACGGCATGCTGAAGCAGGACGAGGAGGGCGCGGCGCTCAACCTGATCGTGATCACGGCCGGGGCGTTTGACGACGACATCAGGGCGCCGCTGATCCACGTCGCCAAGAGCCTCGACGAGATGGGGGTGCCGGAGCACCAGGTCGGCGTGCAGCTCTTCCAGATCGGCAAGCCCACCCTCGAGGTGGCGCAGATGTTTGAGTACCTGGACGACCAGATGCACAAGGAGGCCCACACGCGCGACATTGTCGACACCACGACGTGGACCGGGAAGCCGGGCTCGCTGTCCACCGACGACCTGCTCAAGGTTGTGCTGGGCGCCGTGGTCAAGAAGCTGGACGAGCGCAGCAAGGGGATGGAACTCAACAGCGCCGTGCCGGCCCGGCGCTTCGACGGTGATGTCCAGTGAGCCGTGCACCGGTCAGTCGGTGACGGGTCCAAGCTGAAGGAAGTACATGTAGGGGCCCCATCTAGAAGGGCCCGCTCGGCAGGACAGACGCGGCCTGCAGGGGATAGAGGCACGCACTCACAACCAGATTGCAGCTCCAATTCTGGAGCTGCACGGAGCTGCACGGAGCTGCACGGAGCTGCACGACCGGGCGAGCCGTCCCACGGTTGCTTGCAGGGGGGAAGAGCCGTCGCATACGCACCCTATTTCTGAGGTCGTTGACCTCATCGTCACCACTGTGCCTAGGGTCTGGGCGCGCTAGGCAACTCTAGTCTGCCCTGGGCTCCGACTTCAGGCCACAACGCTGCGGCAACTGAGCCAGAGGACATGATAGCTGTACCTCAATCAATGTAGTAAAACGACAGCAGTCGAGCTCCCCCCCCTTCCCCCCCAACCCCCGGCTTTGCACCATCTCAGAAGAATCAAAAAATACCCAGCTGCCTTACCCAACCAAACAAATAAACCCCAGTGTGCGATCATGTCTTTCCTCCGTTCTCCCGCCCTCACCAACCTCCTCGGCCTTGCCAACCTGTCTGCCCTAGGAGCAGCGACATTCCATCTCAAATCACTGCACACGAGGAACCTCGAGGAGCACCAAGACCACGAGGCCCGGATGGACGGGCTCGAGGGGACGCTGCGCGGCCACATTGGGCTGATCGAGGACTCGCTCGAGCGCCTCGAGGGCCAGAAGATGAAGGGGATGAGCGAGAAGGCCCAGAGGCTGTACATGGCGAGGGGGCGGGAGGACGAGGGAGCGTCGTAGATCGCCAAGAAGCGTCTGACGGCCCACGCCCCGCGGCCTGGGGGCCCGCGAACCGTTTCGGCTGTGCCACTCGCCCCGGGGGGAAACATTGTCAGCAGACTAATAATGGGCTGGCTCGTCGACACCGGCCTGCGCCGTTTTGAGACGTCGAGGATCTACACTGGGGCCTACCTCGTCTTGCTCGTCTATCTCGGAAACGTCTGGAACGCCTTGGCAGCCGGAGTTCGATCTCGAATTTAATGAGACACGGCAGAGACAGTGGCACATCGCAACGCCTGGTGTATTTCGATCTCCAGCCTGAGACTGGAAGCCTTGTCAAAGTATACAGAGCGGACTTCGTTCATCGCCGACAGTGTACATGACATTGACTCTCAATGAAAATTGGAAGCATATTTCACGAATTGGTTTTTTTTTAAAGGGCTCTGGAGATTTGGTTGCAGATATGCCTGGTATTGTTATCCTGCGCTGTGACCTGCGCATCTCATCATGATCTAGCTAATCATAAGGCTTCTTTGTACATTGTCTCCCATTCCTCCAACTCAACAACAGATTTGAAACGCCCAGAAAGAGAAGCTCTGCCCGAGCATATTCCCTAACCTATGATTTACAAGTGGCACCAGGATTTCACGGGTTTGGCAACAAAGCGACTCTCCTGCTCATGAGGCCAGCGACCTAGAACTCGCGCCTGAGCTTGCCGTTGGTGCCGCGGCGGACGGCGGCGGAGGGGGCGGCAGCAGCAGCGCTGGAGGAGGCGGCACCGGCGCTGCCCGAGGGGCTCGCGCCGGAGGAGCCACCGACCTCGCAGCCGGAGCCGGTGAGGGGCGCGAAGGGGCCGTCCCCCTCCTTGAAGACGACGTCACCGGGGTTGTCAAAGGTGTAGTCGCTGCCCTCGGTGGTGGTGCAGCTGTTGACACTGGGAACGTTGGCGACGGCCATGTTGGGCAGCTTGTCGAAGTTGGACGCGTCGCCGCCGGTGCCCGTGAGCTCGACGGCGGCGCAGTTCATGTAGAACTCGCGCACGCCGCCGCTCTTGTTCATCCAGGTCCAGGCGAGCGTGGCCTTGCCGGCGGGGATGTCGGCGGGCACGGTGAAGTTGTACTTGTCGGGGACCGCGAGGTTGGCGTCCGCGGGCGTCAGGTTGCCGGTCTGGCCGCGGGCGGGGCAGCCGCCCTCGTACGAGGTGATGACCTTCCAGGCAGAGCTGGCGCTGGGTGCCGTGTCGTATGTCAGGGAGATCTGGCAAGAGCCACCGGCGTGGACGGTGGAGCCCTTGAAGGCGAGGTTTGGAGACGAGCCCAGCTCCATGGTGTTGGCCTGCCCGCTGGTCTTGCCCTGGCAGGGGAAGGGGTTGGAGTCCCCGATGGGGGAGTTGATGGAGCCATCGAAGGGGACGGGGTCGGAGATGACGATGTGGGCGGAGGCGGCGGCGGCCAGGATGGCAAGGATCTGGATCGAGGACAGCATCTTGAGGGAATGTGGTTGGATTGATCGTACCGGACGAAATCTAAGTGGTGTGATATAAAGACGGTGGTGGACTTGAAAAGTCTGGTAATGAAAGTGAGTGAGAGAATGAATGATGCAACGCGCCAGGCGTGTGAAATTAGTGAGTATGATGGGGTGAGTAGTAGAAGAGATGCTGTGATGATGAGGATGGCATGAGAGTGGTGTGACGGAAGAGGTGAAGCCATTCTTATAGTCCTCGATCGCCCATCAACATCACGGGCTGCCCTGAGGGCGGGAGCATTCCTGTGGGATACGATGTTGTTCTTGGCATGCCGCCACGGGGCCTGTGAGATGCTGTTTTGGTGTTGACGGCGCGGCCATACCAAGTCAAACCAGGCAACTGATGACACGTGCGGTGCGAGGAGCCTCATTGGCCCAGAGCACCCCAGCAGCGATCTGATGAGACGATGCCATCTCAGCCCTCTGTAAAGAGGCCGCATCTCGCTCCGTGGGGTTTGATGCCGCTTTGGTGCCGCCCATGGTGATTGGCTTTCTTGGAGCCTCGTTCAGGACCCAGACCCGTTGTCCTCTCTTGGCAGAGGCCACTGGGGGCTGGGCTCAATGGCTGACCTGGCCGTAAGATTCAGATGTGGATGATTGGGAGGAGGCGTGAGACTCCTTCAAACGTGAGCGCGGCCCATGGGGGCGGCCGGATCGCTCCTCACAGGCACCAAATGCGAGCCGTGCCACCGTGTTTTCCGGTGATTGACGGCTGCGGCTCAACCGGGCCAACCACAAGTGCAGCCTTGAGTAACGGCATCAAAACGAGTCCAAAATTCTCAGTATATATTTATATTTACATTTGGTCTCAGGGACGCGGCTGGTTAATAAGCCAGGTGTAGAACCTCCAGTTGTCTCAACGCCGCGACTTCTGTAGAGCTACTGTAGGTATCTGACGAGTATGTGGAGACGCCCCTCATCTTGTTGGTGCGGCGCAGCAATCCTGTATGTCGCCCAAGTGCTGGGTTTCTGCCAAAATAGATTAACAGAGAAAATATAACTGACAAATCGATCCGTCTTGTTGCACAAATATCAGGATGGCCCGTGGAAGGTCAATGGATTGATTGATCTGTTATACCATATCTAGGAGAATTGTCGCGACTTGACTTGAATTGTTCCTCCTCTGCTTTGGCCCATGCTGCCAGGACTATACTGTATACTTCAAGCTTGCTCCCAGCATGCATGAGAAACTAGGTAGCAGCAAAATTGACACGTGAAAACCCCAGTGTGTTCTTCAAGAAACGCGACGATATCCATCAACAGAATAAACTGATCGTTTTCAAATCATGCCGGAAGTAGATGGCCTGAGACTGGCTGACCGGCCCTTCGGGTTTGTTCTACAAGTAAGCTATCCTTCATTCTCTCATCCCCAAACTCTATTGTTTCTTATCAGTAATTCGAATCTTGATGATATGCTGAAATACTTAGGCTTAAATTGTATCAAATATTCTCAAGAACGACGGGCTGGCCTATGATCGCTTTGAACGTCGAGTGAGCAAAGTTGACCAGGCCTTGCTCGACACAGGCCCTTGAGAATATCTTAACATCGTTAATATATATATATATATAAGACGTTTGCTCTCTCTCTCAAGACAGAAGGAAATTTAATGGAGTGGAAATAACCCGCTTGTCCTGCATTGTGGTCATAGTACCCAAGTTGGGCACCCGAGTTGGGCCCCAAATCCCCCCATCCGCTGCTTGTTCGGGCCTCCCCCAAGACCAGAGCAGGGCGATTTGTGTCCAGAATTTCACAGAACTGTCTTCCGCCAGAATGTACCAAGATCACATATTAAAATATGCGACATGATCGGTAGACTGGCTGGGTAGACCTTTATTACTCAGTAAGCACCTATAATATCAACACTATGCTGCAACTTGACCTCGCTGGTTTGATGTACCTATATGCATATTCTATCTCTGAACAAATCGGGCATGGTGCGTCTCATATCATGCGGCTTTTGACAGGAACAGCGGACAGGTTGCTCAGACCAGCCCCATTCACCAACTCATTGGCACGGCCAGCTCTCTTGGTGTTTTTATTGGAGGATGTCAATGCAGTGCCTTCATTCTCATCTTGCTGTGCCGATATACTCGTCCTCTCAACTACATGTGGCATCCCTCTTAAATTTGTTCTCAGAACGGTGTCAAGAGAATCCGAATTGCAATTTCTGCCACAACACCAGAAGTGGAAACGACTTTCAAGGATATCATCTGCTTGAAATTGGTCATATCGTATAGATTATCAAACCCTCATCCGTCATCATTACTGAGCCCACGGAGGGACCCAAAACCCAGCCCAGTAAACCCGAAAGAGCCGCCCTGCCACCGCTCAAGATTGGGGGTGTCGTTAATCATCTGAACAAAGGCCACTCGCGCATAACAATAACCGCCATCCTCTCTCTCTCTCTATCCCTGGAAGTTGACCGACTGGCTCGCGTCGCCGGCCGACTTCTTGTCGGTGGCGATGTTGGTGTCGAGCTTCTTCTGCTCGGCGGCGATCTTGGCGCTGTTGTCCTTGCCGCTCTGGGCCTGCTGGATCGAGAGGTCGAGGACCTCGAGCTTGAGCTTGAGGACCTTGTTCTTGATCTTGCCGACCTGCAGGGCGGTGGCGGCGGTGCCGCTGGCCGCCGCGATGGCGTCGTTGAAGCCGCCCGTGCCGATCTCGGCGTTCTCGGCCGTCTCCCGGGCCGAGCTGATGATGGCCGCGTCGGCAGGGGCGACGTTTGCCAGGTCGTTCTCGTCGATCTAGGGTACGATGCGTGAGCGGCTGGGCTCCCATGAGGTCGGGCGGTGGTGGCGGTGGTGGTGGTGGTGGTGGTGACCCATCCATGGTGGGGTACTGGACTTACAGGGAACTTGGCCTGGACCTCAGCGAGTGCATTTCCAGCAACTCCGTCGCTGATCTGGAACTGGGCGTAGGTCCGATTGGTCAGGACTGCGGCACGCTTGTGGAGAGCATCCTCGACGGTGGGGAGAGCCAGGGCCGAGGCGGCGAGGAAGAGAACGGCAGCCTTGATATACATGTTGGTTGGTTTGAAAGGAGGGTGATTTGTGTTGAGTGAGAAAAAGACGATTAACGAATGGATATCGAGCAAGCGAAATTAACAGCACAGCTGTGTCGAAGGACGAAGAAGAGATGGACGGTTGGAAAGATGTTTGGATGAGTGAGTCGTGGGACGAGGGGTCTGATGTTGTGCCGCTTGGGACGAGACGAAGATCTTATAGTTGTTCCCGAAGCCTGTCAACCGTCTTGGTCCATTGTCAAGCGGCTTGGCGAGCTAGTTCCTCAAACTCTTGAGACTCTTCCGAGCTCGACAACGGGTGGTCCAGGGGAGTCCAGGGGAGGGGGGACGGAGAAGGGGGCATTGGTGCTCCTCAGGAAATGTCCTATGCCTCATGTCGAAAACATCGCCAAGATCTCAAGATCCGCTCTGGCGAACCCATGATAATGCTGCCGGTTCGTTACCGAGGACAGCGAACGCGATGGAACCTCGCAAGTCCCAGAGCGGTAATTGGGGTGCCACAACCATGCCCTGTGTCTTGTTCGTCCAGCAGGGCCTCCATGGCGAGACACCGCAGGATGGAGCCGTTCGGAAGGGATGCCACCATGTGCGGCAGCAGCAGCTGCATGGGATGCTATGAAGGGTTTGGGCCAAAGCCTGGTTGCGGCGAACCCATGATGTTCGCAGATCGACGCTGGTACCACGGGTCCAATGAGGATCCGTTTCCCACAGGGCGGGTGCCCAGAAAAAGACAAGACCTGACAAGCTCCGACGAGCTTAAATGATCGGCAGCGCCATCTTGGCCTGATGTCGGCGGGTGTTGGTAGTTTGGACGAGGGCGGGTGCGCTGAGCGGCAGTGGCCTAAGTTGGCCGGTCGTCTCGTTGGTGTCGCACTTGATGTGTGATCTGAGCCAGGATGCCAGGGTGGCAGGGTGGCAGGGTGTTTGCGGTACTGGACCGGGGCTCTGGACTGCACAAATAGGTGGTTGCCCAGGCGGAAGCGACAGCGACAAGGGTGCTTCCCGGGACGGTTTGAGGAGTGGATCTTTGGTGGCTGCTGCGACGTGTGAGGCTGTTCTTTTTTTCCCCGCGAACCCCCTTTCCCCATCATCACAAGCGCATGGCCGTGATTTGAGGATGACACGCGCCGGCGGACTAAGATGCAATCGCACTTGCCTCGCGAGATGCAGGAACAGCTCTCCAAAGACACACATGCAGCCAGGCCGTCGACGCCCTGTTGGGACGAAGCGAGCCATCGGTCGGGGGGCAGGTTGACCCCTGCATCTGGTGGACACGCCCCTGAACGCCCGTGTGTCAGGGCGTTAAGGTTGGGGTTAAGGTTGCAGGGCTTGTCCACTAGGACTTGAGCCTCATCTTTGCTGACAGACAGCCTTGGGCGACACAGTGTATGGCCGGCGGCCCTTCCATCCGAACTATTGATGTTCGGCAGAGAAGGTCACCATTATAATCATAAATATCGTCTGTATAGTGCACAGCACCAGGAACAATCAGACCGTGGGTGGGACCCAAACCCCACAGACCAGCCAATCATCTTACACGCATCCCTCACTCGCAACTGGAGACGCATGTGAGGACCTGGGACGGGACAAGGCGCTGTCGACATATACTACTGTAGGTTCATGGCTAATAAACACTACTTGCTCACTAAACCAGGTAGACTACCGAGTAGGCAGGTAGTGCCAAACGGGAATGGTTGTTGCCGAGCATGTTTAATGTTCCTGCATCAACCAAATCAATCTGCCTTTTCACCCCGCAGTCTACTCAAGTATCTACCCCCATGTCATGCACCCGCAGGATCAGCAACGTCATGCCGAGGGAAGCAAGGTCCTCTTACCGGAACGTCTTTTGTGCTACGAGAAGGGCTCCTCCCACGACAGGAAGACGAAGCCATCACGAGTGCCAAAAGAGGAATCCAAAGAACCATCATTGAAGCCATTTCTCAATTGAAGAGTCACCCCCAACTTTTTGGCTCGGCCAGGGTACGGTTCCGCTATCAATCGCTGTTGGGGTAATGTGCCTATGCCGTGGCTTACCGCACCGAGGAGCAACCCCACCATCTGCTCAACTGCAGTGACTATGCCGAGTCGATCGGTTCTCCAAGTGCCTTGTCTTGCCCGCTCCTGTGAATAGTAGTGGTCTTGTCTAAATATCGGTCCAACCAACGCAGTCCTCTTCCTCCATGCTAGAATCACAGCTATAGCCATTGCCATTGCCATTGCCATTGCCATTGCCATTGCGCCGCCACCATGCCCCACAAGTCCCTCTACGCCTCCGTCTCCATTCCGGAGGTCGACATCTTCTCTATCCTGTTCTCGCGCCCCTCCAGGCCCTTCCCCGACACCAAGGAGATCCTCACCGACGGCGAGCTGCCCTCGCGCTCGTACACCCTCGCCCAGCTCCGCAACGCCGCCACCGACTTCGGCAAGGGGCTCAAGGCCCTGTGGCAGTGGAAGCGCGGCGATGTCCTCGCCTTTTACACCCCCAACGACGTCGACACCCCGGCCCTGACCTGCGGCGTGCTCTGGGCCGGCGGGTGCGCGTCGCCCGCCAACCCGCTCTACACCCTCGACGAGCTGACCTTCCAGCTGACCAACAGCGGCGCCAAAGCCCTCGTCACCCAGCTGCCCTTCCTGGCCACTGCCAGGCACGCCGCCGCGAGGGCCGGCATCCCCGACGACAGGATCATCCTGCTGGGCGCCGGAGCCGACCCGGAGGGGAGGTTCCGCCACTGGAGCAGCATCAAGCCCACCGCCTACTGCAGCCGCTACGCGAAGACAGAGGTGCGGCCCAGGAAGGACTTGGCTTTCCTAGTTTATAGCTCAGGCACCACGGGCCTACCCAAGGGCGTGTGCCTGACGCACTATAATGTCATATCCAACCTACTCCAGATGGAGCCGTTGGAAGGGCTGCACCTGAAGCCCTACGGGGGCCCTGGGAATAGGGGTGATCGCCTGCTTGGTGTGATCCCCTTTTTTCACATATACGTACGTGCAGGACTACTCGACGACTTAGTTCTATGGACCCTTGCTAGGCCCCCAAAGCTAACATATCACGACAAGGGACTGGCGAATAATATTTTTATGAGCATGTATTCCGGATGGCAGCTGGTGGTCCTGTCCCGCTTTGATCTTGAGAAAGCCTGTCGGGTCATCCAGGACTACAAAATAACCTATGCTTACATCCCACCACCGGTAGTCCTAGCTCTGAGTAAGGAGGCAGTGGTAGACAAGTATGACCTCACCTCCCTCAAGATGCTCCACTGTGGTGCCGCGCCGATCACGAGCGACTTGATCGAGATGGTATGGGCTCGCCTCAAGGTGCCCGTGAAGCAGGGCTACGGGCTGTCCGAGGCTAGCCCGGTCTCGCACATCCAACCGCCGGACGAGTGGGCAAAGTTCATGACCTCTGTCGGGAAGCTCGTTCCGAACATGGAGTCGAAAATCGTTGACACAGAGGGCAGTGAAGTGGCACTCGGTGAGGTATGTAATCTGAGGGCTCCCAGTCCAATCCGACCAACACATATACTGACACATGACCTGATCACTACAGCCGGGCGAACTCTGGCTCAAGGGTCCCAACGTGTTCGGGGGCTACCTGAACAATCGTGAGAAGACAAAGGATGCTTTCTCAGCAGATGGATGGCTCAAGACAGGCGACATTTTCAAGATGGACAAATACGGCAACTATTACTGTGTCGATCGACTAAAAGAACTCATCAAGTACAGTGTGTATACCCTCTTCTCATCTTCACCAGATCCAGCGCACCAGACAAGTAACAAGTCATCTCCCAGAGGGTTTCCAGGTTGCGCCAGCCGAGCTAGAGGGCCTAGCATTAGGCCACCCGGACGTAGCAGACGCGTGCGTCATCGGTATTTACGACCCCGGCCAGGCGACGGAGCTGCCGCGGGCCTACGTGACTCTCAAGGCGGGCATCACACAGGATGGGGCCAAGGCCAAGGAGATTGCCGACTGGATGTCGGCCAAGGTGGCCCCTCACAAGAGGCTCCGTGGCGGCGTGTACTTTATCGACGTGGTGCCCAAGTCTCCTAGCGGCAAGATACTGAGGAGGGTGTTGCGGGACAAGATCAAGCAGGATGAGAGGCTGGCTGGTCCGAAATTGTAGGTTGAAGTTTCCATGAAGAGACATAGAACGGCTCAGACACTTTCACAGAGTCAGAAAGAATACTTTTCCTCCAGTTCTGTACATCACCAGCCCTGCAGAAGGGTGCTTTTCCTCCTCAGCTTGATGGCGTCGATAGATCCTCCTTGGTATGTATCCTTGCCTATCTTACAGCAGAAAGCTATATTGCTTGCTATGCATGGGATGACCTGTCTATTGTTCTACATCATTCCCGCCGTGGATGGAATTCAATTGACTCCCACCAACAGCTCAAGCCAGCCTCTCCGCCTCCTCCAGCAACTTCTCAACGCTGAACCTGGAGTCCCCCTTTCCGAACCACTCCAGCAGCTTCCTCCTCTCCTCAGCCCTCTCCTTGCTCAGGGCGTCCGTCTTCTCGCCGTCCCAGCCGCCGTAGAACCTCTGCAGGCACGTGACCAGCCACCTAGCGTCCTCGGCCTTGACGCCCCGGTCGGCGACGACGGTGCCCTGCATGAGCACGACGGCCTTTTCGGCGACGAGGTCGAGGTGGTGCGTGACGGTGGTGTGCGGGACGGCGAACTCGCCGCGGGCCTTGTACTCGGCCAGCTGCGTGAAGAGCACGGTGCTGGTGTGCGTGGCCGGGTCGAACGTCCACTGCAGGAAGTGCATCTCGGCTCCCTGCTCCGGGTGCGGGAGCGGCAGCACGAACTGCGGGTGCGCCCGCGCCGCCGCCTCCATCGCCTCGTACGTGTGCTGCGGCACCACCGCGCACAGCGCCTGCGGGCTGCTGGCGTGCCGCAGCCGCCAGATCGCCGTCAGCTCCGGCACGGGCAGCGTGCGCGCCTTGGGCAGGTCGAGGATCTGGTCGAGGGGCCTGACGCCCGAATTGGGCGGGTAGCCGGAGGGCTTTGCTGTCTGGTGTGCTGCGGCGGCCTCGGGTGTGATTTGGCCCCGGGGGGTAGTAGAGGGAGTAGAAGTGGCGGTGCCGGCGGCGTTCGTGGGAGCTGGCGGCTGGTCCAGGGGAGGGATGCCCGGTACTGCGCCATCTTTCTTTCGTAATTCTTGGATCTTGTCGGCATATGCCTTCTTCAGGTCTTGGATGTCGGCATGGCCCTCTTCGCGGGCCTTCGCGTCGAGCTTGTCGCGGTACTTCTCGAGCACATTGCGGGATGCTTGAGTGGTCGCGAGGAATCTGACATCGTGGACCTGGGCCCAGCGGCGCTGGTTGGACGCGCGCAGGGAGCGCAGTTGGCAGCTGAATACGTTTCGCAGCGCTGGAATTCTTGTAGAGGCCATTTCCGTCCCCGGGTCGAGTCAACTCAAGTGTCGAAGGCGAAGGCGGAGAGAGCTGCAGCTCACACCTGTTCATCAATTGCGCCCACTGACGTCAAACTTGAATGCTTACATAAGCGCTCGAGTCGCCAAACCCACCCCAGGCTCGACGATCCACTGCAGCTCGCGCAGCTTGACGATCAACCAATATTCCATATTTACTTCAGCATTTGTTCATTCACTTGGCGAAAAACCTCAACGAAGCGCCAGGAAGGATACGACCCACAGTTCTCCGGACGAGCAATCTCTGGGGGGCTTTCGTCTCACTGAAACCGTAGGCGACCCTAGACGATCGGAGCTGTTTGATTTCTTGGACCCTCCGCAGCAGGAGCAGAGAAGGCCTCATCGGCACCGCTCAAAGCGTCGCCTTGGCCAGTGTCTACCTCAAAGAGCGTGCACCCCCAGCGCTCTGCAAGCATAGCAGCCTCCCTTTTCATGGATGCCACATTGGCTTGATCTTGAGCTCGCGGGCTGGCTGGCTCTTCCCAGCGCTGTCGCCGCGTGCACCACGGCGTCGCACATCTCCTTGACCAGCTCCAGTGTCTCCCGCGATGACATGTTGAAGAGCAAGACGAAGCCCGCCGCACTCCCGAGTCCGTCGAGGGTGCTGACGGCGTGTTGCCATCGGCGGGGTTTGCAGTAGCCATGGTCAAAGGGGTCGCGCGCAGAATACCGTCCCGGCCGGTGTGCCGGTCCTCATCTCCACTGAAGAGGAGGGCGCATTTGTCGAGTCTGTGATTGGAACAAGGGTAGATGTAGTGTGCATTCGGGGGATTTGTCCCGGCTGCTGTGCGCCCAGGGTTAATGCCGTTTGTCTCCCGGGCCTGAGGACCACTGGGCTCTCACTCACGCGGGGGCGTCCTCCTCATGCAGCCGTAGCTGCTGGGTAATTGAGTGATAGAGTGGCACGGATGCTGCACGGCGACGTAGGATAATTGTGTAGCTAAAGGCCGGCAGACTATAATTGACCGGCCTGGTGGCAGGACTGCATGCAGCGGAGGCAGTGCGTGAGGTTGCTGCGCCGCGGGGGTTAAACCGCCGGCCAAGAATAGAACCGCTCGGTTTCTGTGGGCTCGACGAAACCAAAACGCGACTGCTTCGGGGGGATGTAGTCTACCGGATGTTGGCAAGGCCAGTCGCTCGCAAACAGGGCAACAGACGTGCCGCTGGTCCTGCTACCCGTGGGTGGCTGCGGCTTCCGTGCACCCACTGCTGGCGCAGTAGGCGCTAAAACCCCTTATCAGCTAAAACCTATTATTATAGGCGCGTTTTTTTTTTAATGCGAAACTATACTAAAACTATAATATTTCTATAATAATTAACCTATTTTTACTATTATTATATTATACTTTTTAAATATAATAAAAGTAAAGTTATTTTATACTTTTTAAAGCCCTTATATATATAATAATAAAAAGAGTATATTATAATTATTATACTTATAACTTTTTTTATTATTAAATAATAAATATAAATATTAATTTATATTACTTTTATAATTATTATTTCTCTTTATTAAGCTAAATATATTATTATTAAAGCTATTATTATAATTAAATTTAATTAAACTTAGCTATAAGCTTAATATTTTAAATATTTTTACTTTTTTTATTTAAAGCTTTTTTATTAAAAAAGAATTTTATTAAGTTAACGGTTAGCTTAAACTAGCTATAAAGTTATAATATTAAAGTAAGTTAGCTTTATTATTATTATTAAAAGAAATAAAGATATTACTTAAAAAAAATATCTTTATTTTTAAATTTAAAGTATAATAAAATATTTTTTAGCTAAATAAATATTTTAATTTATAATTATTTTAAATTATTATAAGTAGCCTTTTAAAAAAAAATTAAATTAAATAGTTTTAATTTTTCTTTTATTTAGCTAAGTAATAAAATTAAAGCTATTTTTTCTTTATAATCGGCTTATTATTATATTTATATTTAATAGCTTTTTATTAATTTATATAGATCTTTAAAGTAGTTTAAATATATATTAACTTAACTTTAATTTTATAGTTTTATATTAAAGTAATAATTTTTAATTACTTAGCTATTTAATAAATATTCTCTTTTTATTTATTTATTAATACTTTATTTTAAAGCTTTTTTAGCTTAATAAATATAAAAATATCTTTATTTAGCTTATAACTCTTTTATATAAACTATTATTTATTATAATAATACTTAAAAGTATTTAAGCGGTTAATATTATATTTATTAATTTATTATTTATAAATAATAAATTTAAAGGCTATTAATAAAGTAATAAATAATCTTTTTTAAATATTATTATTAAAAAGGTAATAATAATATATAGTTATATATTTAAATATTTAAACGCTTTATAGCTAGCGTTTTTTTAATTAATTAAATAATTAATTAAAGTATATTAATATAAAAGTTTTTTTTACTTTTTACCGCTATTTTATTAATAGTAACCTTTTATTTAAGTAGTTAAAAATTAATCTTTTTAAAGCTATATATAATATAGCTAAAAGTAAAAATAGCGGCGATTATAAGCTTAAGTGTATAATAAATAAAGTTTTTATATAATATTATAAACTTATTTTTTTAAATTATTTTTTAAAGTATTTATTAATATTTTAGCTTTAAATATTAAAAAATATTAATATTTATAAGCTAAAGCTTATAAGTTAAATATAGTAATAAAAAAATAAAAAAAATATTAAATTAATAAATATAAATAATAATATTAATAAAATAATATTTAATAAAGCTATTAAAAAAGAGTATATATTAAATTATACTTTTAAAAGCTTATTTACCCTTTATTATTTTTAATAAGTTTTTATTAACCTTTTAATTAAAATAAAAGGTATAGTTAATATTAAATTATTTTTTAAAAGTTATATTAAGCTATTTAAAGTTAATATAATAGCTAAAGAAATATAAATTAAAGTAATAAAGCTAATTAAATATAATCTTATTATTTAAAAAGCTAGTTTTTAATTAAGTAAAGGCGATATTATTATAAAAACCTTTTACTTTAATAAAATTACAGTTTAGCTATATTTTAAAAATATAATATATAAGTATAGCATTACTAATAATATTATTATAGCTTATAAAGGTTATAAACTTATAATTATTTAAATTAAAAACTTTAAAGGCCTTAATAAATTAATTTTAAATAATAATAATTATTAAACGCTTATAAAGCTTTTTAATTATATTTTTATATTTATCGGTATTTTAAATATTAAAGAAAATAAGCCGGTACTTTATTTTAAATTTTTTAATATAATTAAAGAAGAAATTAATATTATAGATAATAACTTTATATCCTTTTTAAGCTAGCTTAATAGGTTTAATATATACTTTCCTTAACTTAAGATATTAAGTTAAAAAGCGAGAAAAAAAGTAGAAATTATAAATAAGGGCTTATTATTTTAAATAATAAAGAAGGTTAGCTTATTTAATAATTATTAAAGTAATTAGCTTAAAGCCGCTATTATAAAAAAGCTAAATATATTAAATAAAGATATTTTTTTTCTATAATAAAAAAAAAGTTAAGTAACCGCCGGATTATAAAGGTAAATATAAAAAACTTTTATAATTAAAAGAATTAACTTATTTTTAAATAAATATATAGCTAATAAATAAATCTTAATTAAATATTTATATAAAAGTTTTTATTAACTTTATTAATTTAAAGCTAAATAATAAAGTATATTTAAATAAGCGCTTATAGCGCTTATAGCGCTTTTAAATATTATAGGCCTTATATTACTTTTTTTTAACTTTATTTTTAGCTTAATAAAAAGCTAAATATTTAAAAGTAACTTTATAAACGTTAAATGCTTATAGAGCGGTTTAAAGGGTATTATTAAATATTATATTAAAAGTTAAGTATTAAGCTTAAAAGCTATAGTTTAAGTTAATAAATATTATAAGTTAATTAGATTATATATAATTAAACTATAAATATAGCCTTTAATTACCTAAATAAAATATTTAATAAAGTAGATTTATATATATAAGTAATTTATAGTTAATATAGGGTGGTTATTATAAGTATATTTAAGTTTTAGTGTGGTTTTATATTAAAAAAAAATGTGTCTGTAATAATAGGTTTTAGCTGATAAGGGGTTTTAGCGCCTACTACGCCCGCAGGCGTAGTGGGCAACCGAGAGGTGTGGACCCACGGGTACTAACTGTAGCGGGGTTGTTGACTGATGCTGTCATCCAAACACCACGTAGCGTCGCCACCCAGAGCCCACGTTGCTCAGCGTGCACTGCGATCTCCAACACAGTGACCTTGGGTGCGCGTCAAGGCAACCGGCATGGGGTTGGGGTAAATGGCAGATCCATCATGGGGAAAAGCAGGATCCCTGAGATGTTCCCCAGGTTCCAAGGCCACGGAGCGTCTGGAAGGTGTTGCGGGCCTCGTCAAGGGCCCCGGGGTGACGGGGAATGCGGGGAACAAGTATGCCACCTGGTCCACGCTACTGTGTGGAACAAGATCAGGGCGTTTCAAGAGGATGGAGGGTTGGATCCGGTCTGCCTAGTCCTGAGGAGCCTCCATTCTTAATTAGACTACGACTCCCTCTCCAGACCATCGACTGCATGGAAATGGCCTATTGACAGCTTCACTGGCTACCGAGATCGGCGATAAATCTGCACCTGCCCATGACTGCTGTGAAATCGGCGTTCAATTTGTCTATTGTACAGTTCGGTACCCAGCGATACCTCGTCTAAGCCACCAGGTGAAGACAGCAAAAGGTGCCTAGTCTTCTTGGCTACATCCCTCCTGCTCCGAAATATCAGACACTCGCTCTAATCTAACGCCTAGATGACTCTACTGTCCTGTCTGACGCATGCCGGGGACGCATCCGGCTCCAGTCGCATGTACCCGTTCTCCACACTCACTCCTGAGTTGTCTTGAACTCCCAGCGCTGGTTCTCGGTGCCCTCGGCGAACGGGACTCCGAGCTCAAACAGCTTGACGACCACGTTCCTGAAGTCCTTGAAGAAAGCGTCGTTGTCCTTGGCATACTTCTCCACATACTGCATGAACTTCTTGTCCTGGACCAGGGCCATATCGGCAGGAAGCATCATGATACTCTTGCTGTCCTTGTCGACGAACTGGCGTGGGCCATCCCACTTCTTCAGCTCCCACTTTGTGTTGACCAGGAAGTTGTAGTAGTCATTGGTCAGCACCGTGGGAGAGAAGGTCCAAGGCCCGTCGAAGCCACTGCGGTCGGTATGGCATCGTCCAAGTGCATGAGCACCCGAAAGTGCAACAATCTCCTGGTCATTGAAGCCCATCCTATAGAAGATGGAACGGAGGTGGTCCTGAGTCTTGGATCCGTCTGGCAGACGACCATCGGGGGTGCAGGCGGCGATGTCCTTGTCAGACCGACCAGGTCGGTAGGGAATCTTAGGGCCCAGCATCTCTTGGATTGCACAAACTCCAGCCAGGATCCAGAGGTCGGAGTAGCTGATCCAGGGGAACTTGGCTAAAAAAAAAAATGACGGTCAGTCACCCTGGATGAGAAATCATTGGCTAGCTGGGCAAACTTACCCTTCACAGGTTCCAGAAAGTCTCTGGCGTGCTTCAGCCCGGCATTCGCACCATGATCGCCCTCGGGAGGGAACCTCATCGTGGCGCCGTTGCTGCCACCAGTTCCTGTCTCCTTATCATAGGTACCGCTCGCATGCCAGGCCAATCGCACAAGGACGGGACCATACGATCCGTCGTCATAGTCCTCGTTCTCTTCGAGCCTCGAGGCCACCTCATTATACACCTTCTGGTAGTCCTCCTTGGTGGGTTTGAAGACCTTGGGCGTGGTGGGGGCGCTGTTCTGGCTCCAGAGGTAGTATCCGGCGCCACCAGCTGCCGCGGCACCGGCGGCCCAAAGGAGAGGGTTGGACGAGGACTTTGGGGGCTCAGACGAGTAGAAACGGCGGCCGCTCTGGCGGAATGTGCGAGGAGCTGCTGCTGCGAGTGTGCTCCGGGTTGTGGTTCGCATCGCCGTGCGGGCGAATTGGCGGGTGGTGGAAGCCATCTGTTTGGTTGTGTCAAGAGGAGACTGTTAGTGATGTTGTGTGATGAGGCTTCCCTCGGTGTGTTTCTCAGTGTGAACTGGGCAAACAAGATATCAACTGGGTAGAAAAAATTACAGCTTACGGTGAATTGAGCAGATAAGGCTCTTTGGGTGGGGGGTGTTTAAATACGATCAAGGGACAGAAACTCAAACTTTCAAGGGCAAGAGGGAGGGAGTCATAACACTAAAGGCGGAGGGTACTCCGGAGGAGAAGAAGATTAATCAGACAGCGTGTATGTGTGCATCTACCTGGGAGCCGGTCGTGGCCGAAAGCCACGCCTCCTCCCTCTTGTCGCCCGAAAGGGCGAGCACTTCCCATGCCATTGCCAGGCCTGGAGACCTGCCCTGGTGAGAAGAGCAAGACCTCGGGAACTGGCTGCCGGTAGAGTAATCGATCAGGCGTCATTGGCCACCGCCAGTGTGTAAGACGTCGAGAGGGCCCACAGAACCGGGTCCTGAGTCGGATTCTTGGTGGTCCCGGAGGACCCAAAGCCTGGCTGATTGCCCTCGCGTGGGAAAAAGTGGATGCTCCTGGACGCTCCCGTTGCAGCGGCTGCAGGATGGATGGGTCCATCCAAAACGTCACACAGAAGGGACCTACCTAGGAGGTAGTACCCATAGAGACGGAGGGACCCAACAATGGCCGTAGAAGAAATGATGGTCTGCCTAGGTACCTGCATACACACCTGGTAGATGGTCTAACATTGCCGCCCCCACGCCACATGCCCAGCTGTTTGAACTTTTTACAAGGGCGGGAAGTCGGATCATACTACACAGTATACCACAACTATATATGTGCTTGCAAAAGCCGGCAAGAAAATGATCGCCGACTAGGCTAAGAATAAAACTGTACCTAATAGTATGTATCTCCTGTCACAAAGGCGTGTCACTTGACCACGTGTAAATTACTGGCGCCGAGCAACCCAAGGAAACCTTGGAAGACGCGGCCCGGCGACGCGCCGATTTCGGGTCCCTTGCTTGGTAATCGACATCCTCGGCTGCGCAAGTAGATAATTTATCTCCCCTTCCTTGGCCAGGCAGGCCAGGCAGGCATCCAGGCAATGCTGGCAAGGCTTGATTGACGCAGGAGGACTCTACAGACGCTACGTCCTCTGCTGTGGGGTATTTTTTAATCTTTGGTATTTGGAATCATCCGTGTAAAACTTTTCATCATCTGCGTCACCCAACAAGCGAGCAAATCCCGCATGCCTAATCGTCTTACAACAAGCTTTGAGTGACTCAGACGGCTACATTTCATAGACCTACACACTTCCGGCTACCATATCCCGTATCTTTATCATACCTCGACTACGATTGCGAATTTTGACCCCCAAGATTGGTCCAGTATTGTAGCATGGCCTGGGCTCCGGGTAAAACAAACAAGCGCGCGCGCACACACACACACACACACACACACACACACACACACCAAATTATGCACGCAAGTATACATCAGAAGCATGGCGCATATTATTTTATTCACTGGACCAACTTTGTGTCTCGGTGCAGTCCCATGCTCTCCCTGGGATGAAATGATAACTGAACCGCCCTATACGTTGACGGCAAGCAAAGCCCAATCACATCCAACTCAGCCCCAAGATATTCCCTAATGTACAGGACGGAGCGCCGAGAATGCACTAGCTCTTTTGATCCTTTTTGGTGCGAAATAAAACACTCATGATATTTGGAATGGCGGAAAAGGGTATCGAGCTTAATGGAAATCGGCCGGGCCAGTTGCTTTCGGGTCCGATTCGACGTAAAGTTCGTAGTAGTTGAAGTAGCGAGCCTCGGCCTTCTGCTGCGTTGCCTCATCGAGCTCGCCCAGTGGCACGCCGTTGTCCTTGGCTGCAAACTCGTCCTTGGAGATGGACAGTGGGCTGCAAGAGCGTTTTTGTTAGTTACTACTCCATGCCCAAGGGTGTGAAGGATCCTTAAACTTACCCGAACATCTCGCGATCGACCAGCAGGAACTTCTTCATGGCATCCTTGCCGCCACGCTGCTGGAGGTAGTTCAGATACTTCCCACAGAGCTGTTTCTTCGTAGCCGCAGACATCCGACTTCGCGCTCGCATTTCCTCAATGACATTCTCGATGCGCTTACCATGCTCGGGCTCCAGCTCGGTGTTCGTCGGCTGCTCGAGCTCAAAATCTAGCCACTTGCTCCAGAACTCCCGGCTGTCAGAGTACCACTGCACATTCGAGCGGAACACGGTCCGCGCCTCCTCGACCGAGCCCTTCACCTTCCACAAGAGCGAAGCCCACTCCGTGACAAGGGCAGCTTTGGTATAGAGCTCAACCCCCGGCGAGTCGATTTGCGCTTTATACACATCAATGGCCGCGTCGAGGCCGCTTTGTCGCCTCTGCAAGTTGGCCCATGAGATGATCGCCTCCACACAGTTTGGTATCTTCATGAGGATAGCCTCGTGGACGGCACGAGCAACATCGACTCGCCCGCACGTTTCCTCGAAGTAGGCAAACTGCAGTCTAATGCCGGGCCTGCTGATGGGCACGTAGAGTGTCACTGCGCGGAGGAAAATGTTGCGGACCTCTTCATCCTTGTTGGGCTGAGCCTGCATCCACCGCGCATACCGGAGCCAGAATTCATCGTAAAAGGCACACGTGACCAGACACCGTTCGTAGAGCGCGGTGACCCTGGGGAGGTCACCTTCGGCCTCCTCAAAGTCTAGGTACTTCCGCCAATTCGCAAGCTGGGAGTGATCCAGCTCCGTGACATGGAAGTACGGCCTCTTGATTTCCGACTCGTATGTCCAACGCTTAGTTGTCTCCGACTGAGTCGTTTGAAAGACATCGTAGAACATTGCGTCGACCTTCGCTCTGATATCGCGCTCGACTTCGAGTTCTGACTTGACCACACCAAACGGGGCTGCCTCAGCTTCGACCTCGGCTCGGAAGCCAGTCAGGACCTCCGGCTCGACCACTTCTTCCAGGGGCCTGGAATGCGAAAGAGTTCGGAATCGCTCGTAGTATCGCGCGTACTGGTGCATGGGTATGTGGATGACACGTTTGAGAATCGCGTAGATCTTGTCGTGGGCCTCTTGACGTTCTTCGTACTCGATATACTTGTCCCAGAATGGATGCGCCAGGAAGTCGAGTCCCACGTAAGTCGCAGCACGTTCGAAGAGTCTGTCAAAGGTCAGTGGACAAGGACTGACAGGGGAAGGGGGAAGGACCAGGTAGGGAGGAGTGGGCAGGATTGCAAATACAAGAAGGGATCGATGTGGCAACAGTAAATCCTTCTCTCGACTAATCGAACAACAGCTCAAGGTCTGTGCGACGGGGGAAGCGTGGGGGAAGTTCAGAGCGAATCATGGTGATGATGTGTGGCTGTGGAAACAACAGTGCCTGGTAGATTCTGTGAGACGCGATCCCAGCGATAAGTGGTGGCTCTTGGTATTTCTCACCAGCGCCCGACGATACGGTCAATGTCATCTTATCTTGGTGGGATCCGCTGTTTCGCGACGACTCGCTGATTGGTGGACGCGTCGATGGCTGGAAGGTTATGGGGAAGGAAAGCAGCCATGTGAACTTACTCTCTCACGAGATGCGCGACATGAGTGGTCTCCATCTTGAAGGAGCAGTAATCAGTCCAGAGGTCGACCGAGTTGGTGATGCTTGCGCAGCCTCGCTCATAGACCATCTCCGCCGACTCGGGGCCCGAAATGTTGAACTCGAGGTCGGCATACTTCTTCCAGTATCCAAACAGAAGAGGGAACTTGATGAGGAATCGGTCGTAGGCATCGCGCAATGTTGCTAGGGCCTGAGGGCTGGAATTCCTATTGAGGCCGCCCTCCAGGCTTTCGCACGCGCGCACCAATTTCTCCCAAGCCTCGAAGCTGTCAGGGTCGGCTTCCTGGGAGGATGATCGTGGTCAGCACGGCCAATCGAGTTGTGATCAGCGACGAGGGTCTTGCGACTTACAACTTCAGCATTGAACTTTCGAATCTCAGCGTTCTCCTCGTCGGAGCCTCCAAAGCTCGTGAAATCACCCATCCTGGCGAGGCGATGATGTGGCCAAAGGCTGCGCTGGAAGATGTGAATGCAGTGCTATCTCTGTTTTCTGATGACAATGTTCACTGCCATGTGCCTTGGATAAGGCTGATGGATGCCCGGGGACTGTGCAGGCCGCAGGTCGTCGTTGATGGTTCTGGCCAGAGAAAAGGGGGTTGGGGGGACGGCGGAATGCAGCAGGCAGAAAGCGGCAAGCTTGAAGAGCTGGGAAGATGCGCCTGCAAGTTGAGGAGTTTGCGCCGGGCGGCCCTTGTTCCTAGCCGGTACTACGGTACCTTGTAGTGGAGATTTGCGCCTGGGTTAGAGCAGGGCACCTGGGGCTAGTCACTTTTGCAGCCTGTGATTGGGTGTTTTGGTGCTTACCTAAGACAAAAATTCACTCGAAAACTCTACCAGCAATTGCTGGACTCGACCGACACTCTCCTCCTTCCACAATCATGAGCTTGTGATGATTTACACAAAACAAACATGATAGGAAGAGGATGAATACCGCCAAAGGCGTGCATGATCTCACTTATCGTATAAAATCTGAAGCTCCCATCTTCTGCCTTTTGTTTGATCCCCGGCAACATTATACTGGACATTGACCTCTTTTCACCCATGCAGCAGCATCTTTCTGAATTTCCATGGTGTCTCAACACTCACTGGACCGCACAGAAATCATATTCATTAAACAGACAGAAGTTGAACCACACATCTGCATCATTGCAGGCAAATGCCTTGGTGTCAGCAGAGCAAAGAAGACATTTACGCAGCTGTGGGTTGATGTCAAGACCATACGCTCGTGAGAAGTCATCTGGGCTTGCGCAGTCTTCTGCCATCGCATTTCTTGATACATAGAAAGGAACCTGTGATCTGGCCGTGCTCTGACAGCCTGCTGACTGCCGGTAGATCTTGCCAGTCTTATTTCTAGCTGCATCCACTACTTGTTCAGGGCCAACATAACAACACTATCAGGTGTGTGCTGACATATCCGTGGTTTGGGGCCACTGCCAGAGCCATCCTTAGGGCCGAGCAGCAGGAATCATTCTTGCCCGTAGTTTAGCCTTGTGGCATTATCCGGGTCAGTGCTGGACTTTGAGACAGCGCCTACATTCAGCAAGTACAGCAATACTGCTGAGGAAAGGCTGTAGAGACCTCTTGCAGATGAGATACAGTATTCCTTGAAAACATAAGTGCTTTATAGTAATCTAGCGATACGCAGTTAAGTAGGTAGTCTACTTTCTCAATGTCCTTGGGAGCCAGGAAGCAAACAGGCCTACCGCAGTATGCCCAAATTACTCGAGGTTGTCTTGAGCCGCATCATCTGTGGCCCCTCTATCCCCTGTCCCCAATGTTCCAAGGCTCGGAACAGGCTCCACAGGGCTGAATAGCGCTCGGTCCTGGCCAGGCGTCATCACTGGCCCAAGCAGCAGTCAGTCAGGCAGTCCTGCCGACTAGGGGGCAGTTGGTGATTGAGCGCCTGTCAGGAGCCCAGCGTGCGAATCTGCATCTGCATCTGCATGTGCGTCTGTACATACCTTCGCTAGTGCCGCGCGAAACTGACACCGTCGTCGCTTCGAGATTTTTGTGTCCACCAAGCCAGTGCAATGCATGGCCTTCCCTCTTGTCCCTAGCTGCCAAACCAAATCCGACCCCAACCACCTCACCTCTCCCTAGACACAGCGCTGAGTCTGGCAGGACATGTGGCATCCCCCTGGGCGTCACGCGTAAACTGTCCGTTTCGACGACTGGCGGGCGCCCAGCTGAAGCGCTCCCGCCCGGCATGGATCCCAACTCTGCTCTCTGGAGCGGCCAGGCGCCCTCCCCTGAGAAGTCGAGCCAGCTCCTGATCCGCGAATACCCTCACCGAGCCATTGCTATTGTCTCAAACGGCCACGCCCTCATCTTCCGTCACAGCCCCACCACCAGCGAGTCCATCGCCAATGGCTCTCTCTCCTCTATCCCTTCTGCTCGACCCCGCGCCGGCACAGGTGCGAGCGCGACCGACAGCTTTGCCTCCAAGTGCATGGTTGAGTTCACCCAAGTTACAAAGAACACCCTCAGCGACTACCGGCCCCTGACCCCACGGCCGATATACGGAACACTTGGGCTGATATCGGTGGGCCGCGATGTCTTCCTTTGCGTCATCACACACGCCTCGCGCGTATCGACGTTGCGACCGGGAGAAACCATCGAACGTATCCTCGCTGTCGAGTTCTACGGCCTCAACACCTCCGAGTACGACGATGTCTTCTCCGCCATCGATCCCTACGAGCTTGAAATGTCGGATTCCGCTTCCACGTACGGCCAGCCGCTCAATAGGAGGGAAGGTATCGAGCACCCTTGCGTCGATATACAGAAGCTTCTGAGCAATGGGAGTTTCTACTACAGCACCGATTTCGACCTGACGAATCGGCTTCAGGACAGGCCTGCGGATGCGAACACATTCGACATTGACAACTTCGACGAGGGTTTCCTCTGGAACTCGTATATGATTAGTCCTCTTGTCCAGTTCCGATCGCGGCTGATGCCGCACGAAAGGGAAACGCTCGACGCATCACGAATATTGACCTCGGCCATACGAGGGTTTTGTCTGACCATGAATATCCCTCAGTCAGCGGCCCCCTTGAAGCCCGCAAGGTCGGGCATGCCATCCTATTTAACCATAATATCACGTCTTTCCTGCCGGCGAGCCGGAACCCGCTTCAACTCGAGAGGAATCGACGACGACGGAAACGTGGCCAACTTTGTGGAGACGGAGACAATTTACTGGAGCCCCTCAGGTGTCTTGTTCTCATACGCGCAGGTCCGCGGCTCCGTGCCTGTGTTTTGGGAACAAGCTGCTGGGCTGCTGCCAGGCCAGCAGAAAATCAGCATCACGAGATCACCTGACGGCACACAGCCGGCTTTCAATAAGCATTTCCAGGATCTCGAGCACAACTATGGCGCTGTTCACGTCGTCAATCTTCTTAGCGAGTCGAAGCCCGGCGAGGTCGAACTCAGCCAGCTCTACCGCAATGGCATACTGCACTGCCCTTTGAGCCGGGCTGGTGAAAAGCAGTCTTCGGAACACGCACTTCTGAGGGGCACAGAGTACGACTTCCATGCTGAGACCAAAGGGCCGACGGGTTATGAGGCCGCTAGGGGAATACGCCGGTACATCGAGGGTTCAGCAGAAGGCTTTGCTTACTATCTTGCAGAGGAGACAGATAGCCCTGGCGGGACTGCGAATGGCACGCTCCACATCAATCGGCGTTATGTCGTTGTTCTTCAACAGGAAGGCGTCTTCAGGACAAATTGTCTCGACTGCCTGGACCGCACGAATTTGATCCAGACTCTTGTGTCACAAATGGCTGTTGAGTCATTCCTTGGTCATCGTGAAGAATATGCTGCCTCAGACTTTTGGATGAGGCACTCAAGCCTATGGGCTGACAATGGCGATGCTCTGTCGCGGATCTATGCGGGCACCGGAGCTCTGAAGTCTTCCTTCACCCGTCATGGGAAGATGTCGTTGGCCGGCGCCATTGCAGACGCGCGGAAATCAGCTACTAGGTTATATATCAACAACTTCACCGACAAACAGAGGCAAAATACCATTGATATGCTGCTCGGCAGACTCGTAGGCCAGTCACCGGTTTCGCTTTACGACCCAATCAACGACTTTGTCAACGCAGAGCTCAACAAACGCAGTGCACAGTTCTCGTCCACGGAGAACATCAAAATGTTAGTTGTGGTTGTTCTTATGCTTGTCGCGATATACTGACCGGCTACAGCTGGGTTGGCACATTCAACCTGAATGGACGCACGCACGGCATTGACGAGGACCTGTCTGCTTGGCTGTGCCCCGACGAGATTGGGGAATCACAACCGGAAATCGTTGTAGTTGGCTTCCAAGAGATTGTCGAGCTGAGCCCGCAGCAAATCATGAACAGCGACCCTACTAGGAAACAACTATGGGAACAAGCTGTGCGGGCGACTCTGAACACCCGAGCCCAAGAAATTGGCGGGGAAAAGTATGTCCTCTTGCGAAGTGGGCAGCTTGTTGGCGCAGCGTTATGCATCTTCGTAAAGCAATCCGTCCTTTCCAACATCAAAAACGTCGAGGGTTCTGTGAAGAAGACAGGAATGTCTGGCATGGCTGGCAACAAGGGGGCAGTTGCTATCAGGCTAGACTACGCCAACACCCACATATGCTTCGTCACTGCGCACTTGGCGGCGGGTTTTGCCAACTATGATGAGAGGAATAAGGACTATGCCACGATAAGTAACGGATTGCGCTTCCAACGAAATAGAAGCATTGACGATCACGGTAAGACGGGCAGCCCGGTCGTGATGGAGTCCCCAGTGCTAACAAGCGCGAATAGATACTGTCGTATGGCTTGGTGATTTCAACTATCGAGTCGGACTAGGCTGGGAGAGGGCCATGGAGCTCGTTCAACAGCGAGACCTGGAGCGGCTGTATGAAAACGACCAGCTCAATCTACAAATGGTGGCTGGTTTATCATTTCCCTTCTATTCAGAAGCAAGAATTACATTCATGCCGACGTACAAGTTCGACATTGGAACGGACAATTACGACTCCTCTGAGAAAGCGCGCATCCCGGCCTGGACAGACCGGATCCTGCGCAAAGGTCCCAACCTCCGGCAGCTGGCATACAATTGTGCGCCGCTCAGATTTTCGGACCATCGGCCTGTCTATGCCCTCTTCGACTGTGCCGTCAGTATCGTCGACGAGACGCATCGAGATAAAATCAGCCGTGATGTCTACCTACGACGAAAGGCAGAAGTGGGAGATGCCACCGCAAACGTCAACACTGAAGACACAGAAGACGAAGACTTGATTGGCTACGACGCTATAGAGCCTGGACTTCCTCCAGCCAGTTCCGATCGCCAAAAGTGGTGGTTGGACAACGGCAAACTGGCTCAGTCCTCAATCACGCCTCCAAGAGGCATGGACGGGTCGACCTCGACGATTCTAAACCCCAACCGACAACCTAATCCATTTGTCCCGTCAGACGAGCCTGACTGGGTCACAGTTCCGCGAGCAGATTCCAGGCTATCATCCTTTTCAAGTATATCTACATCGCCTTACGAACATATCAATCACTCTACCTTGCTTGCCTCTTCTGTTTCGAGTACCCCACCACAAAGGAAACTGCCCCCTCCTTACGATCCATCAGCTCTACCTGCCAGAGTGGGAAGACTGGTTCTGAACGAGGAACAACACCCGCTACAATTCAAGAAGCTAGATACACCGCCAGCACCGCCACCGTCTAGAAAGCCATTGACACAGACGCCGTCTTTTCCTCCGCCGCCCAATCAGACTCCTGTTCCTGGTATAACCAGTCAAGTGAGAAAACAGGCACCGATACCACCACCACCGCGGTCAGCCTCCACGGTCTCTGCATCGTCCCAAAAGACAGCCAAAGGCCCGCCGCCCGTCGCCAGGAAGCCAGCACACCTGCTCTCTACCTCGCCGACTGGGCCAGAGCCAGAAATTTCGCCCTCCACTGAAACCAAGGCCAAACCCATACCGCCTCGGCGACCCTCAAGCAGCGTGCAAAATGCGTCTCGCGCAGCCATACGCGATAGCTTGCACCGCACTGCGTCTGCGAGAGAGGCTTCTAATCGCAACCATGAGCAACCCCCGATGCCTCCCCCTCGTAGAGCGGGCACTTCTTCTGCAGCATCGGGTGTACCTGGCTGGGCTCCGCCTGGCGCTATAGGTCTGATTGGACTGTCAAAGGAGGGTCGCCCGACCGTTCCGGCTAGGAAGCCTTTACCGGGCATGATCTCCCCGACTAGCTCATCAGCCCGGTCAGCTCCTACACCCGCGCCAAAGAAGCCTGGTCTAAATGCCAGGAGTCCTGTGGTGGATCTCTTAGGTGACGACGGGGCCACTGTTGGAGGCTGGGAAGCCCTGAAGCCTTCTTAGTGGGGATGGAAGGGTTGAATTGGCACCATACGGTGGGCTCCACGGCTAGAAAGACTGGTTGGGTTCAGAATTTCAAACCGGGACATGCCACGGGTACACTTCAACGGACCAAAGAACTCTACCTGTCAGCAAGAGAAGTCCAGTGAGCTTTGTGTCACAGACGTTCTGCGCGAGGCTAAACGCTGGGATCACTAGAAATAGATGATAAAACAAGATGCTCTTTGATCGGGGCGCTACTTGACATCAAAGAAGGTAAAGCGAGAGCATCTCGTAGAGCCCAGGCTGCCCAAGCGGCTCCTGGACGCTGTCAGTATTAGGCGCAAGATATAGACCCACAAGCATCATTATGAATAGAAGCTTCGGGTACCTTTCCTGCCATCTGGCTTGATTGTGATGTTGTCCAGTAAATTATCAATGAGCATAAAAATGAAAAGGAAAATTAAAAATAATAATCTGTTGCTTGTTAAGGCTCCGACCCCATAAGAAGAAGAAAAGAGGTTGCTCCGAAGGAAACACCAACCTCTTTATTTTTATGCTATGCTTCTCTCCAGGAGTGCAAGTACCTACCTATCGTAGCGCCCCCCCCCCCCTTAGTTTTTAAACACCGTCTCTAGACTATCCCTTCTATAGGAAGACGGGCCCCCTGCTAATTGGGGTCCGGCGACGCATATAAATTTTAACCGTAATTTCGGCAAAGACCCCTTTATCTCGAAGACCCTCCTTTATCTCGAAGACCCTCCTTCTGTCTTAAAAACCCTCCCTAAGCTACCTAGAATATACCTTCCTTCGGGGGGGGGGGGAGAATAAGGAGCCTTAGGGATATAAGGTAAATAATATATTTTTATTAATTAGGAAAGCAATTAGAAGCTTATATTTTAAAGAAATATTACTAATAAAATAGTAAAAGAAATCTATATTAACTAGTCTTTATATTAAAGTATAAGCTTAAAGTAAAAAATTTAAAGTTTAACCCCTTTAAAAATTATCTTACCTTTTAAAGACCCGATAACTAAATTTAACCGTAAAAATTTATATGCGTCGGGCAACACTAATTGGGTGATTATTTAGTCTTTAAAAACTAGGGGGGGGATGCTACGGTAGGTAGGTAGACTACCTAGGTACATAATCTAAGAACGGCAGTGAAGCTGAGCCATTCTATGCCCCTGTCACAACGGACAGGGATACCCTGATGGTCGCATGCTTATCTTATCACCGATATGATCTTGGAAGCCAAAAAAGTTTCCCAAACTACTGGTAAAGCAACTACGATCGCTCTCGACTTTCCAAAAGATCTACATCAATTAAAGTCTGAAATGGCGCCCACAAGGCCGTCAAAGAAGGCAAAAGCCAAGAATCGAAGTAATACCAAAAAGTCTGCAGCAGCGTCCACAAAGACGACAAAACAGCTGCTCGCCGAAGCGACGGCCCTCCTCGAACAAGGCGATGCGCCGGGCGCAGTCACAACCGCACGCCAAGCCCTCGACGTGGCCCTCGAGAACGATGACACGCGCGCATGCGCGGCGCACATGCTGCTAGGCGAGATCAACGTGGAGCTTGGCGAGATTGACACGGCGCGGGCGCACTTCCTCGACGCGGCTCAGTTGGACGACGACGGCGCGCTGGCGGAAGAGCTGGGCGGCGGGGCGGAGAAGTTCAACTGGCTGGCGCAGCTGTCGGAGGAGGGCGGCGCCGACTCGGTCCGCTGGTTTGAGAAGGCGGCGGCGTGCCTGCGGGTCCAAATACAGACGCTGGCGGACGCGGCCGCCGAAGCGAGGAGGAAGGGCAGCGCGCACAGGACGGCCGAGGAGGAGATCGAGAGGGCCGCCACGGAGAAGAAGCACAAGCTGTCCGAGACGCTGTGCGCCGTCGCAGAGGTGTACATGACGGACCTTTCGTGGGAGGACGACGCCGAGGCGCGGTGTGAGGCGCTCATCACCGAGGCCATGATGTTGGCGCCCGAGTTGCCCGATGCGTGGCAGACGGTCGCGAATGTGAGGGTCAGCCAGAGCAGAAGGGACGATGCGGTGGCAGCGCTGGAGAGAAGTATGGCACTGTGGACAGATCTGGAGCCCGAGGACCCTGGGGTGCCTCCGTTCCCATCCAGGATCGGGCTGACAAGATTGTTGATCGAGTGCGACTTGCAACAAAAAGCAGTGGAGGTCTGCGAGAGGCTGGTGTTGGACGACGACAGCAGCGTGGAATCTTGGTATCTTGGTGGAATGGCACATTACACGCTGGGAGAGAAGGGCAAATTGGAGGCCGACAACACGAAGAACGGCGACAAGGTCGCAGAAACAAAAGGAGACTGGAGGAAGGAGTGGGTAAGAGCGCGCCAATGGCTGTCTCAATGTCTGCTACTGTTTGAGGCACAGGAGTACGAGGACGAGAGGCTGGGAGAGCACGCAAAGGAGCTTCTTGCCACGGTGAATGCGGAGGTAGGCGATCTGCCAGATGAGGACGAGGACGAGGAAGATGGCGCCGGGTGGGAGGATGTTGATGAAGACGGCGACGAGGACCACGAGATGGACCAGTCTTGACCGACGATTCCACGCCAGGAGATACCTACAGCGCAATAATTGTTAACAAAGAGCACTTAAAAACCATTGCCTTGAAGGCAGCGCTCAATACTTCACATACTGCCTCGTCAGATATTGAAGGCCCACTTGCCTGGGTACTTTGAACCGCTAACACCCCTGAGTAGCTATCCTCTGTTAGGATGAATCAGTCAATGCATTCATCTTGCTGCTCCGACACACAACGAACCCCAGAGCAGTACACTAGAAGTGATTATTCTAATGAAATGCTCGACTGTGCCTGAAGCTGATCACCTGTATGGAGAGGGTGTGATTACGTGATGGAATCTAAGCCTCCTTGACTTGACAAGACGAGGCACGAGTTGATGAAGTTACTACGGTTCCGATAATACCCGCATGCTTGTGACGGCGACTTCGACGACAATTAAGCAACATCACACTGGTATTATCTCCTCTAAAGAAAGGAAGACGCAGACAATGTGTCGCTCTCTTATCCAACTCTGTGTTGTGTACCAAATAAAGGCAGAGTACAGCTTCAGCCGAAGCGTAAATCTTACGCCAGACAGTGGCACTCCAATAAAACGATTTTCGTGTCACTTCTGTATCGGAGTCCCTGGGACGGGGACATCTGATCAACCCCTATGGTCTTCATACATGCGGAGTGACAAAACACCACAGACACTCGTGATCCAGAATACCTCGGCGCCTAGATGGCTGGTTCTTCTCACCTTGGTTGGGATGAGACAATTGTTGAGGTCTGTCGCCAACACAAGCGACGGTGGCCGTTGGGTCAGACGGAGAGAAAATCGCATCAACGTCCTGCAAGGGCAATAAAAAGTTCAGGGGCGGCCATGAATCGAACCGTGGCCTCTCGAGTCTCATGCGAAGGCATCACCGAGCCCGATTCCCACAGTGCGAACCAGCCAGCGTAAAGGCAAAAAATTAACGCCCTGCCTGAGATAGGTTCGATGCTACAGCGCGGCCCTCTTTCGAGTTGAATGGCTATTTCTTTTCAGTGTTGATCCAACCTAGGGCCGGGTGGGGTTGGCACTGTGTATGGAGGTCATAGGATTTAAGCACAGTTTCTTCATATGCTGTGTGGGAGTTTACCACTCGACCAACTGCCCCTACTTGTGCTACCTCGCTCAGTGGTAATGCGAGATTCGGCCAGACTATAAGCTGGGATGAAAGTCCAAGTGCCCCCGGTGGAATGTAAGGCCCTGCTCCTGCTGGAGTTGAGGTCGCCCTTGGGCTGCGAACCCTTGAACCCTTTCAGCGTGTGCTCGTGCCCAAGATCCTTGCCATAGCGCCACAACCGACTCCGTTCCAACAACGGTATGACAGAGGGAGTCTCGTGTACGGTTGTTGATGGTGTATATGGCTATCCTTGACAGCCCCTCCCATATCTTTGCACACACCCTTGTCGACGTGCCCGCAAGGGCAATGAATATGCGAACAATTAACCTCGTCATTCATGGCGCAGGTAGACATGCGCTTGGAAGACACGTTGTAGCAAGTCGGAGCACCTCGTCTGCTCCAAGCACTGTAGGGAATTGAACGGTAGAAATCGCAGTACTCACTGGTGTTGTCATTCTCATCTCATGAAGCTGATACTTTGAGCTTCGACAGATCTTCTGCTGTCGCATCTTCGTCTCCATCCTCTATCTCTTCACCCTTTGCGAGACCGCTCTCCCAGAGCTGCCTCCCCGTCATCCTGGCGGGGTCTTTTATCTTGGCCTTCTTCATCTCGGCCAGTCTGTCCTCTTCCTCCTTTTGCCTCTGCTCCCCCATCTCCTTCAAGAAGCTCTCTCTCCAACTCAGGAACGACTCCCTTGTCACTGCAGCTCCCTGGAACTTCTCATTCTCCTTCCTCTCCGCCTCCTGGGCCGCCTCCTCGTGCACCTTGGCTTCGGCCGCTCTCGCCCTTATGGCCACCTGCTCTGCCTCCTCTTTCACTGTCGTGACAAGCGTGAAAACCATGGCCATACCCAGGTTCTCCTCAATTACTGGCTCCAGACTCTTGAGGAGCTCATCCTTGGACTCTGAGAGGTTGAATAAAGGGTGCTTGTTCTCGCCATCGTCGGCTGAGAGATCGAGGTGCGGGGCCTTGTCCGGGTAGTCCTCTGGATAGCGCACCGTGAGGGCTATAACGGGCTGCTCATTTTCTTCGTCATCCGGTATGTCGAGCGTGATCGATATCCGGTATTCTGTATCGGAAATGTCTGGGAGGCAGGGTCAGCGTACGAGCACCGGCGCAAGTACAGACACAATTAAATTTCACCTGTGATTTCGTCCGGAAAGATTGAGTCAAGCACCTCGCGCTCTTCTATTTGCTCTTCGCGACCCATCCCGTCTGCCGTGCTTAGACAATGAGCTACGCAGACTGTGGTGCATCGACTTATTCCCTTTGAGCCTTGTGGGATGATGTTAAAGAGTTGTAGTTGACGTGCGGTACGTAGTGGGGCTGACCATTGTTATCGAAGAGGAGCTGCCAGGCGATAAGAGCACACCGCCCAAATTTGTGGAACAGGGATCTCGACGGCAGAACTCGATCTATCTAGAAAATTTCCATCCACCCTTGAGCCCGGCTTCAGTTTCTCATCCCGATCATTCATGTAAAGTACTCACCCCGGCACGCAATAATGGCTACCAAAAGCGCAAAAGCCGGCGACAAACGCAAGGTGGCTGATGCCCCCGAGAAGAAAGTGAAGAAGTCCGAAGAGAGGAAACAAGGCCCTGATTCGACCAGAAAGCTTTTCAGGAACAAGGACGCCTCAGACCACGGCAGCGATGACGACTTGTCCGATGGGGAGGATGGTGGTGCCGAACTGCCTGCAAAAAAGAAGTCGAAGCAGGCCAAAGAGTCAGGGAGGACGCAAAGCAATGATGTGACGGACAAAAAACACGAGCGAGGTCAGTCCGTGACTTGGGCTTTGATTTGGACCTTTCAAGATGCTGATTGATTTCTTGCAGGAGGCGAAACTTCGAAAGAATCCCACATTAAACAGAAGCAACTTGCCAAGGAGCGAAAGGCTGCGCGGCCCCTTGCCGAGGAGCTGCAGAGGACCAAGAAGATCTGGGAGCGACTACGACGAAAGTCTCACGTGCCAAAGGAAGAGAGAGAGAAGCTGGTCGACGAATTGTTCGAAATCATCACTGGCCGTGTCAAGGACTACGTCCTCAAGCATGACGCTGTACGTGCCGTCCAGACTGCGCTCAAGTACGCGAAGACAGAACAGCGCAAAATGATCACGCAAGAGCTTCAGGGAACCTATGCGCAACTGGCCGAGAGCAGATACGCCAAGTTTCTCATTGGCAAGATGTTGGTTCAGAACGACCCAGAGATCCGGGACATGATCATTCCTGAGTTTTACGGCAAAGTCAGGAAGCTTATCAACCACCCCGAGGCTGGCTGGATTCTCGATGATATTTACCGCGGTGTTGCGACCAAGGAACAAAAAGCAGTCATTCTGCGTGAGTGGTATGGTCCTGAGTTCTCGCTTTTTAGGAAGGATGGCGACAAGGCCGAAACGGCTGAATTGTCCCAAATTCTGGAGGAAAATCCCGAGAAACGCGGCCCTATCATTAAGCATCTCATGGGCATGATCGACCAGCTGGTCCAGAAAAAGATGAACGGCTTCACAGTGCTCCACGACGCGATGTTGCAGTGTTTTCTGAATCTGAAGACTGGCAGCGAGGAGCAAACGGAATTTGTGCAAAAGATCAAGGACGACGAATCAGGAGACCTGCTGAAAAACATGGCATTCACCAAATCCGGGTCGAGACTCGTCTGCCTTCTCCTGGCTCGCGGGAATGCCAAGGACAGAAAGCAATACCTGAGGCTGTACAAGGATACCTTCGAAGCCATGGCTGCCGATCAGTTTGGACACCAGGTTATACTCACAGCTTATGATGTGATAGACGACACTGTGCTCACGTCCAAGACGATATTCCCCGAGGTTTTGGGGAAGAATGAGGAGAAACATAACGTCATCTTTGGCGCCAACGATCTCAATGCGAGGATCACCCTTCTCTATCCGTTTGAGGGCACGTCCAAGGCGCTGTTCCCTCTCAGTCACCAGGCAGATCTGGACATCCTCAAAGAGGTTCACGAGATACGGCAGTCCACCAGCAAAAAGGATGCCGAGGTACGACGCAAGGAGCTGGTCACTGCAATGTCACCAGCTTTATTGGAAGCTATTGCCACGTCCGCCAAAGAACTCGTCTCAACCTCATTTGGCAGCCAATTCGTGGCAGATGTGCTACTCGGTGCAGGTGGAGACAAGACCTCGGCCTTGCAAGCAGTCGCGGAGGCAGCTGCAGGCGATCCTTCAGCGTCAGAAGACACTGAAGAGCTCTATTCTTCAGCGTACCCGCATCCGGCACAGACGGCTTGGGCGGAAAGGATGTACAAGACGCTAATCCAAGGCGGGCGTTTTGACAAGGCAACCAAGAGCATCAAGCTGGTAGAGCCTCCTTTGGACTTCGCAAACATACTGTACCCCGTCATTAAGGACCACATAGTGGCTTGGTCCACCGGGCGCAGTTCCTTCGTTATCGTGGCACTGCTGGAATCGGATACTTTCTCCCAGAAGGAGAAAATCAGAAAGGTACTCAAGAAGCACAAGGCGGAGCTCGAGACGGCTGCAACCACTCCTGTAATCAAACCTGAGGCGGGAAATGATGCCGAGAAGCAAGGAGCAGGCAAGCAAAAGAAGGGTCGACAGGGGAAGAAGCCGCCATCAACAGCTGGAAACTCAGGGTCAAGGATACTACTCGAGAAGCTATGAAACTTTGAAGCTATGAACCCAGAGCGGCGTACGCATGTGCAGGGGTAGCTGACAGAGAAAATCATATAATAAAGCGGCCTCCATCTTAGCCGTCTTCAGGACACGCATGAACGGGATCCGGCCGAGAGATGCCGGGATTTGATGAACCACTGGGGCCGAGCCTCTGGATCGGTGCGGCTCGTCACGCTGATTCGAAGACTGGCCCCGCGATGTAACCATGACGGCAAGGCACTCCGAAAAAGGGATGGGCTGAGGCTCAACGCTGAGGCATGGTTCACCCATGCTTGGTCCGAATAGATCAGATCTTGACAGCCCGCGGGCGGCTACGCAGGGACCGGGGGGCGTGAGCAAACCGCAGACCCGGGGCCTGGGGGAATGAAACCACGATATGCGTATCATCCACCCTGCATCGAACCGTGGGACCGGAGGCAGATCACGGATCCAATTGGTGCTCGGTTGAATAAGACACTCGTGATAATACCCTTTTTGAGAGTGTCAGTCGCGAGCTAGTCTCCCTGTCACCGGCATGAGCCTAGACATACTTACAGAATGAGATCTCTGGGAACGGGGTTGCGCCAGTGCCAGACCTCGTGCATCTACGAGTGATATGATTTGAGATGGTGGTGACTTGTCAGACAGTCAAGTCAAGCTCAGCCGTGGCAGCTCGGATTAGCTCCTCTCGAAACATGTGAGCTTCAACACATACGTAGCCGTCCCGAAGCGAAGGAACCGACACGACGTCTACCAAAATCGTACCCCGGTCGACTGTCGTCTGATCGAGGATGGACTGTCAAAAGGGCACAGAAGGGACTGGCGCAGCGTGTTGGACCCTCTCGGCAGATGTAGGCGGCATAGCGCCCAGGGATGAAGAACACACCCTCCGTAGGTGTGTTTCTCTCTCATGTTCAAGGCTTTTCGTCTCTACTATGAGGCAGCCTGGCTTCGAATTGATCTTCATACTGACCCGTGGATGAACCTGTCTTGGGTGTTCCTCGATTGGGCGACCGTCTGATATTAACAGTTTCGTCACTTCTTCTTTGGGATCTCGTCGCGATTCTTCACGACTGACTGTCATCGGCATGCTCCTTTGGAAGCTCCCTCGCCCTGCCTTCTGCGCTCGATTCTGTCCTTTGGAGCTGCTCGAGGCGTTCCTTATAAGACCTGTGCAGACTCACCTGCTCTCCCAGCTTCGTCGCCAAGAACAACACCTCGTCGCGATCAAGCAAGGCACATGTCAAGAATGGGGTCATCTTTGCTTCCACGCAGCTTGTCCGCTCTGGATGCAGGGTGCGCAACTGGCTATCAGTTCTACGCCTGCTCAGCAAGCGGATTTGTGGGATGCTGCTCTGTTGATCCTTGCGGGCTACCGGGCTCTTGCCCTGTCGAGAGCAGGCCGTTGTTTTCAGCATCATCCAACGCACCGCCAGAGCCAACACCAAGACCATACTCAACCAATGTTGCCGTCTTTGCCAATCTCTCGACTTCCCGGACTGTCACGGTCGTCATTCCTACAACACCCTTGCCCTCGCCTACTACTACCACCGCCACCATCTCTGCCATCTTCTCCCTGCTTCCCTCCTCATCGCCAAGCTCGTCCTCCTCCTCCGCCTCCGCCTCCGCCTCCTCCTCCAGACCAATCAATCCCGTTGGGCTCATAATCGGTCTCTCCATCGGCTTCACAGTTCTAGCCATCATGATATCACTCGTCATCTACCTGCTCTGGCGCCGCCGTAACACGAGGGACTCTTGCGACGAGGAGCCAATACTACCCATCAGAAGTCTCAGGGCCACAGCATTCCATCTGCCGCAGAAGCAATCGAGCTCCCTCGTCCTGGGCTCGCCGAACACGGAGAAGCCCATGCCACCAGTGCCGACGTCTCCTCGGCTGTGGCGGGAGTCCTCTGCCGAAGCAGGGCTGTCAGATCGAGCTGGCGACCGTAACCCTCTCAGGACTCCCAACACGGCAGCGCCAGCCCCTACGATATGGAGACACGGCCGCGGGGCCGCACCGGGCCGCGCGCGCGCGGACTCAGCGGAGGCCAGGGGCAAGACTTCGAAAGAGCCCTCGCCGGCTGGGGCCCAGGGCGCACAGCCGTTCAGCTGGTCAGCTTCGCCCGCGGACTCGATCTTCGACGTTCCCCGGAGACGTACGACGATGGAGATTGACGCCTCGTGGGCGATTTTCAGGGAGGGCCCGGCTGCGTTCCACGGGCTCTCTGCACCGCCTCGCAGTCGTGACGGCTCACGGCCCGGCTCGAATGGGAATCAAGGGGGATGAAGAGGATGGACGGTCGGTGGCTTGGCGCCTGTGGCGGGTGAGAGAAGGGGGAATGACAAGCCCCAACCACAGGTTGTAGGGGCGAATAGAATGGGCGGGAAGCATTCCTTGGAGTTGAGATCTTGTACAGGGCAATCTGTTGTGACGAGGGCAGGGCTTGAGGCCCAAGTGACTGCCATGATGCTCCTCATTGGTGACTGCAAGGCGTTACTGGAATGGATACTAGGGAATAGGAAGCGGGCAACCGAGATACCTCATCGAGCCATTGAGTCGCATCTCCTCAGGGCTGCCGCCAAATGTGATGATAGTGAAAATTACCCAGAGAGCATAGACACGTGAAAGGATGCACTAATAGTGGTGTTGATGCTCATTCTTAGCCTCAGGCGAGTTAGATTGATTTTTTGGCGACGTGTGATCAGAAGGCCATGCATGAACCTGTGGCTTTGAAACGAATGAGGGTAGCAGTGGCAGGGAAGAGTGAACATTGCTGGGTCACATAGGTGCTGTCAGCGCGTGTCCGAGTATAGATGTCGCGACGAATTCTTTTTGCGATGCTCTGCGATATCGATCGACTGTCCATTTTGGTCTTTTCCGCCTCCGCCTCGTCTCGGGGTATAGGGCATAACAAGAAGACAAGATCAAGGAAAATTATAAACGCAAATGATTTTATCCACCCTCACCCTTGACGCCGGCCTATGCTTCAAATTCCTCACCATATGAAAAGCAGAGCTCGCTGTCAATCAGTCTAGCTGCCCCTTTCCCCTTACCGTAGCCGTTGTCTTTCTTTTCCCCGCCCTTGTCGTTTGAATTGCCCCTCGGCCGCCATTTTCCTACCTTGCTGACTTCTTTCCGACAGCAGTTCCATCCTACCTGCGAATTTGCTTTTGGCCCACGGCGGGGCATCCGTACCTTCTCCGGCCGCGGTTCGCCTCCATCTGGCCAGCAAGACCCGTAGGGCATGGTCGCAAGCATGGCCGCAAGGTAGGCGTGCCTGTCCTCCTACCCTTGCAGCTTGGCCATCTGGTCAAGCAGATCTTGGAGGACGTCATCGTCGATCTTGTTCGCGATGGACGGGATCAAGGTCTTGGCCTCCTCAGCACTGTCGCAGCAAAGCGAACCTAATGGTAAACCGCATCAGCACACGCATCCCCTAGTAAGAGGCGCCCCCGCGTCCGCAATCAAGCCGGTCAGCCCATACCGATCTGCGCCCGCTCGAACTTGTTCAGGTTCTTGTGCGAGCTGAGCAGGCGCTCGACGGCCTCGACATTCTCCTTTTGCTTGAAACGGGCGAAGGCATCGAGGTAGTCGACGGTCTGGGCGAGGATCTCGGTCTCCTGGAAGCCCTTGCGGTCGTTGCGACGCTTTGCGACCAGCGCGTTGATAACAAGCGAGGCCTCGGAGAGCGTGAGCGTGTCGACGTCTTGGAACTCGCCGAGGATGACGTCGTGGCTGACGTCCTCGTCGCCCGGGGGGAGGGGCTTGGGTCGCGACGTCTGCTGGCGACGGGGTCGAGCTTGCTGGTTCATGATGGCAGTGGACGCGCGGTTCGTCGGCGTGCAGAGGAAAGGGAGGTTGCGCTTGGTGATGCAAGGCCCTGGAGACCCTTGCTGCCCGAGAGGTGAGAAACGTCACTTGGGACGGCAGTAGCTTGATTTCAATACAAGTGCCGATGATGGACGAGCTGTATAGTATCGTCCGTTTGTCCAGCGCGGCCGCAATTGGCTCGTTGGTGGCTGGTCTTTTAATCACGACTGGGATGAAAGGAGCAGGTTTGGAAATGGGAATTTGAGGCTCAAGGCGGGAGGCCATTTTAGCGCCCTTTCACTGACTGCCAGGTACGACTGGCAGGTACCACCGCACCCGGAGTCTCACCCCGTGGAAACACCGTTTGGTAAGCGCTTGCTGCGTCCTCACACTGCTCTGTCTCACACTTACCGTCTGTTTGTCTCCATAAAAGGGCATCGCAATATATCAAAAAAGGGTCAAGGGGACCTTTTAGGTTCCGGTTCGCCGATTCTCTCTTTGAAAAGAACGGTCGAAATCCTGCTTGCAGTGCAACAATCATACCCCTTTTATGAGCCAGCTGTCCAGAAGCGCCCGTCATATGTTCGGGGTTGGCTGGGGATCTGTCGGCCCAATATGTGAGAACCCCAGATAACAATTCAGCCCTCGCCCAGGATCTGACAGTATGAAGGACCGTGTTTGCTCTCATGATCATCAACAAGGCAGGTGGCCTTATCTTCAACCGAACATTCCAAGAGGGCGGGCTGAACCAGCTCAGCTCAAACGACTACCTGGTCATAGCAGGAACCTTCCACGGGTATGAGGACTTGAGCCCCTGACCGCCATACGGCTCATACTCGCTGACACTGCGCGCGTGATAGTGTCCATGCCATCACATCCCGCCTCAACCCTGTGAAGCAGCCCGCGCCGCCTCCATCTGCAAATGGGATCCCCTCTCGGCCGGAGCCTCCCTCTGGGCTCGAGGTCATGGAGACGGAGAACTTCCGCCTGCAGTGCTTCAACACCATGACGGGCACCAAGTTCCTCTTGTACACTGATAATACGCAGGCGAACGTGGACGTGACCACGAGACGGATCTACGAGTTGTACTCGGACTATGTGATGAAGAACCCTTTCTACCAGCTGGAGATGCCCATTCGGTGCGAGATGTTCGAGAGGAAGCTGAACTCCTACATCAGGGAGATCAACAACCGGTAGTTCGCAACAACATGTCAGTCAGGCTAGGCAGTTGAGACTGCGAGGATGACGGGAGACGGCGTTGGTGGAGTCCATGGTACGCGGCATTACAGAGATTTGTTACCAAGGCATCAAGTCAAATCCAATTACAATACCCCTTGAAGATATTAATTCTCATTCGCGTCTACTCTTGTACATTGGGTCGTGATGACACCCTGAGAGCGAGCCCAGACATGCATCCATTTGTCGGCTCGCTCGCTGCTGTCTACGGCTTTTGCCGGTCGGATCACGATCTAAGCACGGTCCTCTGAGCAGGGCCAGGTCTGACGAGAAGTGCAGATCAAGAGGTGTCCATCTTATCGCCACTCTTGTCTCCGTCCTTCTTGTCGTCTCTGGAACCTGAGCCACTCCCGCTTCCACTCGGCTCGCCGTTCTTGTCCAATAGGGGCTTTGATGACTCGTCCTCCTCTTTCACCGAGTCCAGCGACGCCTTCTGCGCCGCGTCGGCCTCCTCTCGTGCTTGTCTGTCTCTACGGGCCTGCTCCTCCTCCATAGACATCCGCAGGGCAAGCGCCAGCTCAGGATCGTTGTTCGGGTCAAAGCCGAACTCTCCAAAGTCGCCGCCGCCTTCGCCGCTAGCTCCAGCACCACCTGCCGCACCTTCCCCGTGCAGTATGGGCGAGCTGACAAGCTGGTCACTGAGGAGACCGGTGCCTGCGGGAATAGTGACCAGGTGTGAGCCCTCGCCGGACTTTACGTGCTCGTTGAACTTGGCGAGTTTTTCGTGTGTCTCACTGCCCTCCATCTCGCCGAACAAGACGAAATCAACCGAAGTGTTCACCTTCTTCAGCTTCTTGGCCAGGGTAGTGAGGGTCTTCTCGGAGTCTTTGGTGGGCGAACAGACGAAGGCGACGATGCGTTGCCTTTGTGCCTTGTTTTGTCGGTGTTTCAACGCGAGCTGTTGTTGATTACGGTCAGCCCGGCGTTTGTTGGGAAGCCTCACTGAAGCTGTAGAGGGGGTCAAAGCAGATAGCACATACACTTGCGACTTGAATACCAGTTGCTAGATTAGCCTCCCCGCCGATCTTCTTCTGCGTTCGATGCAGACCCTCGAGGATGCGGCCTTGCTCCGTGGTCAATGTGCTGAGCACCTCTGGACCTTTGCCACCCATGCTCATGAGACCGACCGAGGATTCTGGGTTGCTCGTCGTGATGGACTGGAAGAGGATGTTGACCGCGTCCCTTTGCGCACCAAATCGGTTGGGGGCATAGTCTCCGTTGCGACTGCTCTCGCTGTTGTCGACAACGATCATGACCGCTTCGAGAACCATCTTGACTGTGTGTGCGGCGTCGGGAATGACACCGAAGTCTGGTTGTGAATGGGTGGAAGCCTGAGAGATTTTTTGAGGAGTAGACGTATGAAAATCAGTTCACAAGTCAATGATGGAAGTCGCAGTGGGTGGTATGCGCAAGGGAAGATCGAAGGTCTGTGTTGGGATGCGGTTCAGGGTAGGGAAAGGAAGCTGGCCATCAATTCGTAAGTCGGGTTCAGCCTGCCTAGGTATCTGGCGTCACAGGCGTCGGCAGGCAGCGTCAACCAAGCTCGAGGCCCACCTTTTCTCTTAGCGCATCAGCTCCCCCTGTCTGCTCTGCGTGGCGAGTTGAGCTGAAGCTCCACGCCTTTTGTTTACTTTGTTTCCTAGCGCAGCATCTCAACTCCAACCCGCAACTGTATCAACACTGCCACATTCCGGCCGAACCTACATCGCTTCCTTCCCGCTGTTTCAGTACCGCCCACTCAAATTCGAAGAATAGCGAGGGTTTTGACAGAATGACCCCCCCTCGACGTATAAAGAGGCCGTCGGGTGAGTCTGCATCAGCCGCCGACCAGGTCGAGATCGCGCATGACGCGCCGGAACAGAGAATCGCGACAAAGCCGGGCAGCTCTTCTGCTTCTCAGGAGAGCCCACGCAAGAAGCAGGCAACGGGAATTTCGATGAGCCAAAAACAAGCGCTCATTGACAACCTCCAACTTGAGAGTACGTAGTCGCGCCCTGCGTTCACCGCGTTCAGGGAACGATTCTAACGCGTCAACAGTCACCGAACGCGCTCGGAAACTTCGTGCGCAGTACAATCTTCAGGCCCAGGGTCTCCGGACACGCATCGAGATTCGCGTCAATCGTATCCCCATGGCATTGAGGAAATCGAAGATGGGAGAGCTTGTAGACAAACATCAGAATGGTCAGAATCCTCAACTGTCGAAGCCCATCCCTTCCGCTTCCCCATCTTCTGCCTCCCGCCCACCTCCAGTCCCAGCAAAAGATCCCCCTGGGTCTCGCCCAATCTCGCAAGCGACCTCTCACACTACCACATCATCTAAACGAGGACCCGGACGGCCACCCAAACGGACTAGGTACAGGACTGTCTCTTCATCCAAGATGAGAATGCGCGCTAACTTGAAAAGTGATCAAATATCGGGGGCTGGCAAGGAGAACGAAACCGACTCCGCAGAATTAGAGCAGCCCAAGAAGAGGACTCGTGCTCAGCCGCCCGCTCAAGGAGAATCAACCAAGACGTCTAGGGTGCTCTCGCCGGCATCATCTAATATTCGCACCCTTCCTCGCACAACGCCTGGCGGCAAGTCGTTCATAAATCGCACTGTGGCTGGCCCGTCATCGCCCGTGAAGCAACACAGCTCGTCGAATCTCTTTAGCAATCTCGCGGAAAAGGCCCGGTCAACCACGGGGCGAAAGCAGACTGCGTCTACTTCCACAGCTGCAGGTTCAGCTGGTGGGTCGGTGAGAGGTAGGAAACCAGCGACCGGTGCCACCACGAGCGCGGCGACATCCAAGACTGCGCGGAGAGTTAGCGGCATCAGCGAGTCTAGTGAGAGCAGCACGTCGACGGTCGTCAAAAAGGGGTCGGCAAAGGCTGCGACGAAGGAGACGGCGGCCGCTCCGGCCAAGAAGAGGACAGTAATGGGCACGATCAGGAGAGGTGTCACTGGGAATGGAACGGCGAAGAAAGCCACAGCTGCGAAGTCCACGAAAACGCCCGCTTCAACAGCCACGGGTAGAGTTCTAAGGAACAGAAGTTGAACACATCGAAAACTGAGTTGCGCAGGCGAGGGAGGGATAATATCACAAGGAATCACGTTTTCTATGAGTGTGGTTTGACCTGGAACAGCAGGGTGTTTAGGACGGCGTTATGTCATTGGATTGTTTGAGGCTCTCGAGGCATTCTGGCCTGCTTTTCGGGTATCGGACTGTAGTCCCCAGCAAGCATCACACAAAGGCGTTACCGGCTTTGCTCATCAGGATCCCTTCTGATGCGTTTTGTGCGGACTCGTTGAATCTCGCTTGTTCCCTCGTACTTGACCATCTTCTGCGACTGCCACGGCCTAGGCAGCGCTCGCAGACTTCTTCTTTTTGTCTTCAACCAACTCGATGTTATCCTCAGGTATCTGCTTGTACTTCTCGTTCAAGAATTCCTCGATCTCATCGCTGACGTCGCCCTGCACCACGATCTCCTCGCCGCCCGACGGGGTCTTGGTCACGCTGGACCCTGTAGCGAACTTCTTGCCAAACTCCTTTGCGACCTTCTTGAGGTCCAGGTCGAAGGCCTCAAGCCCCGAGACTGACGTGACGTACTTGCGCTTGTTCCGCTCGATGCGCTTGATGGTGACGACGCTCGCGGCGCGCTTGTCGGCCTGCTTCTGCTCGGCTGCCTCGGCCTTTGCCGTCTTCTTCAGGGCGTCCTTCTCGGCGCGCTTCTGGGCCTCGACCGAGAGGTTGGCTGTGGAGGCTGCTAGGGCTTCTGCATGTTGGGAGAGGTAGGAGGTTAGAGCACTGCCGGGTGTGCGGCGGGGGGGGGGGGGATGTCTCGTACCAGGTGACCATATCGTCTCGTACAAGTCCTTGTGGTTTTTCTGAAGCCACTCCTGGCATTTCTTTACCGTGCCTCCATACTCACAATACTCTGGTGGAAGGGTGCAGACTATTGTGCATCATGTTAGCCCGGAGAGCGGGACGGAGGGGCATGTGCGGCGGAGGGACGGGCGAGGTTGTGGGCAATGAACATACCACCACAATATAATACTCTCAAAGCCTGTGGCTCAGCCGGTGCAGTCTCGACTTCAGCCATGGCAACAGCAAATAGGGTGTAATTGAAGAGAAGGCTCTTCAAAAAGCCGTAGGGTTGAGAGCTCGAGGGTTGTGTGCTGGTGGAGAGCTTGTGCTGAGATAGATGCAAGCGATGTACAGTGTTGACTACTGAGGGGTTGCGCCTCTCCCTCCAGACTTGCCCCACCATCACTGACTGAGAATCAGTGGCAGAATGAATGGTGGGGTGCTTGCCGCTTGCCGCCGCAATGTGCGTCACTCACAGCCCAAAAGTCCACCGGGGCAGTGGAATTAGGCTTAGATACACCACCTCACCTCCACTACAACAAGAACGTCCCACGCCAGCTGACGGTAACTCTGTAGGTGTCTGTCAAATTATTCACTTCACACTTCGATATCTCCCTAGCTAGGTAGTCTATCTAGGATAATATTTCTTTCGAGTATCAACACAAATGTGGACCATCAGACTATCCACACTCCCAAGTAATTTTCATACATCTCACAGTCAAGCTTCTGCCGAAGTGGTGCGCCCCGAAAAGCCACTTCGATATACTGACGATGGTAAAGGCGTGGCCGTGTATTTCCTTCTCACACTCCGCCGGCTCGTTAAGGTTATTGCTTCTGTGGTGCTGAAAGACGAATGACCACCAGAGAAGAAGCTGAAGTCCTAATTATGTGTTTGCTTCAGACCTTGTATCCACTCAGGGCTGGGACGTTTTCTTGTCAACAGTAAGCTTCTAGCCCTTCATTGGATCAAAATCACAAATGAGATTTATGAATCACTTATCGACCTCGGGAATACTTTGCCGTCTCGCAGCAAAGACCCGGCAGTGGGCAATTTAAAATGGGACTCTCTAGCCGTCACCCCCAAGAATTATCTTCTCTTCGCGTGCCACTGCCTAGATGCAGGAGCTCAGCTAACTCAAGGCTATCGGTGGATGCAGTATCATTATGGCAATGACGGCAAGGAGAAGGTGAAGCAGAGTTTTGGCACCACTACTTGATTAGTAGTATTGCTGCTGGAAATTGAGGTTGCAGCAAGGAGGTCAGGTGATCTACGGAAGTGCAGGAGTTGAAGAGGTGAGAGTTGGAGTACATGCCTGGGGAAAGTTGTCGTCGGTAGTCATGGCTGAGACTTGGACGTGCATGAGAGCGAACCAAGCAAGCCGTAGTTATTGGCGTGAAAGACTGCAAAGCCGGTGGACTAGCACATCACAAGATTGGGTGTTCATTGCGATCAAAAATGACATGAGAAGAGGATCAGAAATCTAGATTTAGTACTTGGGTACCAAATAGTATTCTATTACACCACAATAAAGCGGTTGCGGGTGAGCATGTGGGAAAGATGGGAGGGTAGCTCCGAGTGTGGGATCCAACCCTAACCCTATCGGTTGGGAACACATGAAAGTTGAAAGCAATCCATCCTAAATCCATCCTCAATCCATCCCAATTAAACAACCATCCAGTCCAGTCCAGACGGTCGAGCCAACCCAAGGCAGTGATTGGACCTTGGCAAGTACTGGTCGGAACAGTGGCCATGGATCCTTTGCTAGTTGCCCCCCATCGTCACCATCACACTAGCAGAACCGACACACTTGACACCTGGTCACATTCAGCAGCCGCCGGACAAGAGCCCACAAGAGGGCAGAGTGAACAATTGCATTGTCAGATCTCGAACAGCCCAGCAAAGCCCTCCCAGCAAAGCCCTCCACACCTTGTCCACCTTGCCCGCCTTGTCTGTCTCAGGTCTCTGCAATCTCCCCTGCCTGGTGGGCAGCCTGGCAGCTTGACAGCCTGGTACCGAATGCCCGCAGCAAAGAGCGGTCACAGTCTCCCACGCCCACAATCCGGATCGTCGTGCATACTTTTTTGTTTGTGGCATCTAGGTCTGACTTGTGGTTCTGGACCGCGTCTCTTTTGACCAAGGAAGGGTCATTTTCCCCCCATGGAACCGGCCCCCAAACTGCGTCTCTGTCGGCATGCTCTTCTCGGCTCAGTAGGGCCTTTTGTGCATGCGATGCGATGCGATGCGGCACGGCGTGGGACGGCGTGGCACGGCGTGGCACGGCAGGGTATGGCATGGTATGGCATGGTGTGGGATCGTCAGCCAATTTATGAGGCTTACACGCTGCAGTACGCACAGCAGACTTTGGTGGTCCATCTGCAATGCAACAAGGGGATGAATACCTGTCTTACCGCACCACGACACTATTTTCAGCGACCTGCGCTGGGTTACAACGGCAACGCACCTTAAGCGCCCACGTTGGCGCGCTGCAGTCGCTGCGACCCACCATTGGCCGGCTTCTATGCGGTCGCCCTTCCCAATGAGGTCGATATTGGACTATCTGACTTGGCGCGCGCCAGCCAGTCGTTCGTCGCGTCTTCAATGGACGGAAATGGACCATCCTCCTGCAGGTCCTAATTGGCCTGGGGCGAACCGCTGCAACCCTCCCGCCTCTTGTTGTCGTCGTGGACAGCTGGGAGCACCCCATCATATTCCCCCCCCTCCATGCGAGTGTCCGCCCACAAGTGACGGGCTTCACGGGCCACGCTGCTCGTCCTTGCATGAGTCTGCATGCCACCCTTGGTCGCAACGAGGCAGAGCACTGGCCCCTGCTGGCCCAATGTTAGGCTCTGTGGCCCTGCCCGACAAGCAGGTGCAGTCACACCTCCATTGCTGTGCTGGCCGTGCTTTGCCCAGAGTCGCTGTGCTCTTCTGCACGCCATTAGCCGCTCAATGGGAGACTGTGGGGTTTTGTGCGAGAAGCATCGTGCCCGGCGCCTGCCATTGCAGACACGACAAGGTCGTCGTCTGATAAAACAGATTCCGTGACCCCAGTCCTCCACGGACGGCCTCCTCCTCTCCCATTTCCTTTCTTCACGACAGCTCAACCGAGTTTGCGAAATTCGAGAGCTTCGCTGTGCGAGCCATCCTATCGTTTGCCTTTTATTTTCATCTCCTTGTGTTGGCTTCCCACCACGGCGCCGAGCGTCGTATTGCAGTCTCGATCCTCCGGAGGATAGGGTTCTTTTTTTATCCTATGATGACCGCATTTTGTCCTACTGCAACTCCGACTTAAGATTTCCTATAATGGCAGATCTGGTTATCCTCCCCCAAAATGCTGACCACGAGCCCACTCCGCAGGGTCGGAGCCGGCACCGTGCACTTAATACAATAATCGAGGAAGAGAACGAGGACCACGTGTCGCCGATTCGTTCACCATTTCTGAGGAGGAAAATTGCCCGGGAACAGACATCAGACCAGGAAAGGCTGCAGGCGTGGTTGGTTCCTCTCGATGCCATACCGAGCGAAGACTTGCCCACCCCGAGGGCCTTCCCTACCCCAAGGGGCTTCCACTTTATGACCGCTCCGATACTGCCATCCTCGCCCTCGTCGGCCTCGGCCTCTGGGGACGAGGGCAGCTCCCAGGGCTTCTCGTCTCGGACCAACTCTTGGACCAGGAAGAGTGTCATGACTGACGTGACCGAGTTCGACGATCTGTACGGAGTATCTGACGACGAAAGCGAACCTGAGATCCAGTCGATGAGGGCGCCAAAGAATGGGAAGTCCAAAGCTCCTGCGGTACCCCTAAAGACTCAATCCAACGAAGCCAGAAGAGCACTGCCACAACTAGTGATCCCGGGCGGACAGCAGCCCAACAACTTCAAGTGGTCACCAAAGCATCAAGAGTTGGGGAAGACTCACGCATCACCGATTCCCCCGACTCCCCCATCAGCTGTTGCCATGTCTCCGGCAATGTTGTCCTACATGCAGGCTCAGCACGCCCAACCCATACCGACCATCTCAGCACCACCATCGCTTGACGGTTCTCTGGATGGGAGCCTCACTTCCGAACAGCTGGCGAATATGTCTGCGCCTCCTACTCCGGTGATGGGGAACGAGGATCCCGGGGACAGTGGAGACTGGGCCGGAATCCAACTTCAACCTGGTGCCTTGGCAACCCTGCAGGCCTTGTCTGGCCCCGAGGCAGATGAGGAGTACCATCCTCAACACGAGCAGGCGGTCGAGGTTTCTAGGGAGCCAATGGTAGAGTCAAGGAGGGCGCCGCCTCGTCTCATGACCAGGAATCTGCCGAGAGCAAACATCACGCTCTCACCTGCTCAACAAAGGTCCCTGACTGGTCTAACGAAGCTAGACATACCTTCACCTGGAGGTTTCTTCTCGGGACTCTCCCCGCGCACTCGAACGACATGGCACCTCGGAACCACACCAGCAGATGATGTTGCACCACCGACGTCAACGACAGCTGAGCAATTCTACAGGGTTCCGTGGAATGTGGCCGTCGCTCCTCCGATGCCGCCTCCACCTAGACTGGACCAGATTGACCGACCAATCCACATGATCGGCTGCAACTTTTCCACTTCGCCCGTCGAGCAGGTCGTCGAAATGCCAGAGAAGGTTGAGGAGGACATTCAAACAGCGAAGCGAGTCCAACAGGAGCCCGTAACTGCGAGGAGAATCCCATCTTCGCAATTGCCATCTTTTCCCGAGGGCGACGAGGAGGAGGCTCGATCACCAACGTCACCAAAGGAAGAAGATCACGTAAAGGAGATCGTGGTCGACTACGACCCCGACTACGCCCGCAAACAACAGGAGATCTCTGTGTCGCACCTAAACCGTACTGAAGTCTGGCTCAGGGCGCAATTCGCGTATTTGAGAGGCGTTGGTTTCGAGTCCACGGAAGCGGAGACAGAGACGGAGCCGGAAAATGCAGCAGTAGCCAAGGTTAAGGAGTCACAAGAAACGGCAGAGGATTCGGACAAGCTGCCAACAACTCCGCCTAAGGGGTCCCTATTGAAGAAGGCCGCGGCCACAACCTCTCCGGCAGCCAAGAAGTCAGTCCGCTTCTCTTCCCGACTCACCATCGCACCTGCCGAGGGCGACACCCCAAGGAACCTCCCCTCCAAGCTTCTTCGGCAAGAGTCGGCCTTTTACCGGGCCTTCCAGTCCATGACCGTCCGCTCAACGCGCGCCGACGTCTTCGTCCACCGTCTTCCTCGCTTCGAGGCCCTGCAAGCTGCGCGCATCTCGCTCCGTGAGCAGCACCGCGACCGCCTCCTGGGCAAATACCAGCTGTCTGTAGTCCCTCAATCCGCCAAGAAGCGAATGAGCGCCAACGTTGCCCGCGGCGACGACGAGGTGTTCGAGGACCCCGAGAAGATGCGTCTCGACAAGGAAGTCGAGGCCCTGAAGCAGATGGCCAACGCCAACTGGCATGTCGCTGCCACCAAGATGCTGAGCGGTGGGCGATTGGTCTGCGCACCGGTGCACAAGCGGCTGGCAAGACTCTCACTCGCGCCCAAGGGGGGCCGCGGTGGACCACGCAACCGCCTGCGCATCCTCGACCTCGGCGGCCAGGCAGCCTGCGACTGGGCGTGGCACGCGGCGCTGCAGTACCCGAACGCAAAGGTCTACACGGTGACGACCAAGGCGATTCGCCAGCTGTCCAACTCAAACATCCGCGGGCCGCCCAACCACAGGCAGGTCGCGGTCAACAGCATGGGCAAGCTGCCCTTCGCGGACGACCAGTTCGACGTTGTCTCGGCGCGCGAGCTGCACAACATCCTGCGCTCGTCCGACGTCCCCGACGCCGAGGACGAGTGGGACCGCTGCCTGCACGAGGTGATGCGCGTGCTCAAGCCCGGCGGCTACGTCGACTTCAGCGTCATGGACTCGGACATTGTCAACGCGGGCCCGCTGGGTCTCGCCAAGAGCGTCGAGTTCGGCTTCACGCTCAAGACGCTGGGCTACGACCCGGCGCCCACGCGGTCGTTCCTCCCACGCCTCGCCCGCGCGGGCTTCGAGGACGTCCGCCGCGGGTGGGCCGTCCTGCCGCTGGGGCCCAAGCCCGCAACGAGGCCCGGCCCGATCCGCTACGGGCCCAACGGCCCGGAGCCCTCGCCGCCCGCGGGAGGCAAGACGGTGTGCCTGGACGCCATGGCGCCGGGCAGCCTGCCGGGCAGCACCGACGACGCGGCCGCGGTCGCAGGCATCGCCGGCACGTGGAGCTGGGAGCGGTGGATCCTGCGGTGCGAGATGGAGAAGGCCGCAGGCGAGATGCACAGCGGCTTCCAGCTCGCCGACACGGTGACGACGGACGGCGGCGCCATGAGGGAGGCGGGCAAGAGCCTCGAGGGCGTGCACGCCGTCGTCGAGGAGGGCAGGGCGTGCGGGGCCGGCCTCAGGGTTCTGAAGGGGTATGCGAGGAAACCTGAGGGGTCTGTCACGCAGGAGGTGTTGGACGCCCTGGAGAGCCTCGATGTGACCGATTACTGATGGGCTGGCGCTAGCTGTTGCCTCTAATCCTTCAATGTTGCCCTCAAGATGTGAACTTTTCTTCTTCTATATCTTCTTGCTTCTTTTCCGGTGGGTTTCTTGACCGTTTCATAGCGTGTTGGGTGGGATGATGTGTACGATGGATGTTGAATGATACATGGCCTGTCACGCAAGACATTTTCTGAAACCTCAGTACCGTCGTGTAGGCCTTTCTTTTGTGCCTGTTCTACTGAGATGGTAATAGGTCTTGGTTGTACTATATACATTGTCGATTACACGAGAGAAAGGGTTAGATATACATACGCTTTGGACGGAGACAACACTGCACCTTTCTTTGACTCGCAACAGGCTCTGTTGTCTGTCGTGAAAAGACTTCTTTTGCAACTGTCGAGGCGCAAAGCTTGACTATCAAGGAGACTTAGAAACTATTTCCTGTGCTGTGACTAGCTTCCTCGGCAGGGAGGGAATCCACTTTTTGAGGCTTTCACAAGGGAGAATCAGCAGCAGGTCCAAATTGATAGTGTCAAGAAGCTGCTGTTTTGACTACTGATGGTCTCTATCAGCTCATTGCCGAAGGCAACGTATTCATTATAAACCCTATCGTTTAGGCGCATCATGGTATCAAGCTTTCAATCGTGTCATGGGCCTGCCTTTCAGGCCTTTCGCGTTCCCTTGTCCCCTTCTAGTCCAATACTATCGCCGCGCCCTGCGAGCCAGCAGCGGGTTGCGGAGCTCCTCCAACAGCCAAAGCCTTCAACGCGTCGCTCACTCTGGCCAACAGATCCTCGACACCGGTGCCTGCGCACTGAGCAACAGCAGACTTCCCCTGGCCCAGCCAACCATCGCCCCCCGCGTCAAAGACTGGCTGCAAGGCTGTGTCAAACTCGTCACCGTCTTTCTTGGTAGGGTCACCAGAGCGCTGGGCCCGTTCCACGCTCCACCACAGCTGTCCGCGGCGCTGCCTGCATCTGATACTAAGGCACAGGTGGCGCGCGGGTTTGTTCGCAAGGGCAGGCAGCGTCAAATGCACGCTGAACCAGTCGAGGGCGCGAGGGAGTACCTGGAGGTCGCCCTGGTTGTTCGACGCAATATCGACCCACGAATCCTCCATCGCGTCGAGGCCCCGGTGCAGGCGCAGTGACGTCTGCAGCCAGAACGGTAGCTGCTCAAATCCAACGGGCGAGTTCACGAGGCTGTCGAGCATGTCCCGAACCCTGACGTGTGGATTGCCCTTCTCGAGGGTGACACTGACTTTCTCGCCTCTAGCGAGGTCCAATACGACCCTCCAAGGCGTTGGAGCCTGCCCGTCCGTAGACGGCTGTTCCGCGGTAGGGGGCCCATAGGTGAAGACGACTTTGCGGAGTGTGACGCTCTCGCACTTCACTGTGTCCGCGCGACTGTTAATCGCAGCCACAAATTCCACCAGCCTGTCGAGGGCCTTGAGACGCGTGGCAAGGGTATCTATAAATGACTTCCCGATCTCGGTCCGCAGGTGTAGCCTGAAGTGTCCGTTTCGAGGGTGGTAAAAAACATCATGATCGACGTGGCCTTTGAGCAGGGAGAATTTGGTTTTGTCCCTGACGACCACCCTGACATCGGCAGATACCGTGAAATACCTGCTAGAGGCAGATGCAGGGTTGCGAACACCTCGAAAGATGATCTGAACGAACTCCCTCGCCCACGAGTCCCTCATCTGCTGAGCCTTGCGTTCACCGTTCTGGGGTGGGAGAATGGCGGCAAACCTGACAAACAACGCAGGCATCCTAAGTCGGGATGATAAGTAAGGATTGTTCGCAAACTTGGTTGCGTACTGAATGCTTCTCTTTCGCAGAGTCGTTATGTCACCGATCTGAGCAATCATGCCAGTGGTGAGAGTGGTGAGATCAGTGAAGAATGGGACAGAGAATCTGGGATTTGTCGATGTAATCGGCACAAGGTTGAATGTTCTGATCCGCGCAGTCTGTTGCTCGATCATCACATTGTTTCGAACGTTGAATTGGTTACCTCGAGGTTTCGGCGAATCCACCTTGAGACTGTTGGGCGCGTCGCCCATGCTAGAATCTGTTAGCACGAGGTCTTTGACACAGATCCACGCCATGCGAACTCACATTTCTACCAGCCACCATGTGTCGCCGGCCAAGCTCAGACATACAACAAGGTACCAATTAGCAGCCCAGCCCTCCCGTCTGAGCCACAGCGCATTGTGCGGCTCTCGGGAAGGGTGCAGCCGCCTGACCTCTTCTGAAGTGACCGGCCTTCGGGACGCCCGCCAGCCCTGGCCTTCACCCAGTCGGACGAGTTCACCAAACTCGCTCGACCACCTAATGTTCTCTATTTGCACAACACCGTCGTCCACGAGATTCCTTGATCTCTGGTTGAGGAATGCTTCGCCCCTGTAGATAAAGGATTGTGCAGCAGGCTGCATGTTGAAGAATCCTGTGGTCGGATTGATTCGTACTGTAAGCGATTGCGAGTGGGTCAATTGGACCACAAGCGCCGACTCTGATGGGTCCTCGGCACTGACGCTCAGGGATATCGATGCTTGCCGTTTCTCAAAGCGTGGCTTGGAGAGAAGTCGGTCGTGGATCGAGGACAGGATATCCCCAACATGTTTCGCGACGATCTTCTTGAGGAGTGTTTCTGCAGAGATGTCCTCGTTGTCAATCGTCACATCCACGTCACGAACCTCTTTGCCGTCTTTGAACCACCGCAATTCGAGGTGGCTCGCGGAATTCGTCTTGGGCGGAGAGTTGGACGTTGACGTTCTTCCACTATTGACACCAACAATGATCCAACTCTTCGGCCCAGTGAGAGAAACGGTAGCGGGAAAGCGATTTGTCCAGTATTGTATTGACAGAGCCCGGTTCAGCCGCTCGACCTTGATGTGCTCGATCCAGCGCCCACGGCTGAGCTCGACAGCTTGTCTCCGTAACTCATTGATCTTATGTGTGAGAGTGAGCTCGTGGAGGAGCTCATAACAACCCCGTAGACCATTGGTGGCAAGTGCCTCGTTTACTTTCATCTCCAGAAAAACCCTCAATGCCTCCGTCAGATCTTGAGGCGCAGGCGAGAACGTGAATCGGAAGTCGATGAACCAGAATTGCTTCTCAAAGTCCTCGTCCGCGATTGTGAGATCAACTTCAAACTCCCCCTTAACCTTGAACGTGACGCGGCCCGAGTCGATGGTGTAATCTCTGAATTGAAAGGGGATCTTGTCGTGGTCCTCCAAGTTCAGCCGAACTGACAAGAGGATGTTTAGCTCGTTGATCCATTTCATCTGTTCAGCCGTGGTCAATGGCGGAGGTTCAATGTAGCCGAACTGCAAATCGTTAGCAGGACGAACGTCACTTTGGGAACAAGACATCGTACCTCAGGAACCCAAGGCGCTTGGCCTGTGGACAGAACTTGAAGTGCCGTTTTGAGATCAGGATCCGGTAATCGTGCTTGGTAAAGACCCCTCTTGATGTGACCCACGAAGTCCAAACCCTGGTCATATTTTCCCAGTTGCTCGTTGATATGAACATTGAGATCGATCAACTTGCTGACCTGGCCGGCTTTCCTACTCCACTCCGAAATAATCAAAGCCTTGACCCATTTGCCGTGCATGTCTTGTATGAAGTGCAGCAGGTTAGCCTTCTTGTTCTGATTCTCCTCCGAATTGTCTTCCGCCGTGCCTGCGTTTCCATTCAGAGATCCCTGTGGTATGGGTATCTTGGCGAGTTCTTCGATCTTCGTTTGGAGGTCGTTGTGCGATTTCTGCGCCAGTCGCTGCAAGAGGAACGGGATGCCGATGAAGTTCTGCGTAATGTGCGCGATCTCCGGCGGCAGATTGTCCATCTTGGAGACTTGATCTGGTGCGTTCGAGGCCGCCTGCGCTTGCTTTGTCGCATCCACATCCATGGGGGTGTCATATCCATTCGTCATCGGTGTGGCGCCTCCTTTCACCTTGTTCGGAGAAGGCTCGCGCTTCACCATCCCCGCGCCATTGCTCCCATTCATCTTCGATTCTCTGTCATGGTCGGTGCGCGCCCCGTTCTGCGTCCCGATCTCCATCTGGACAACCTCCTTCCGAAGGGCGAGACTCTCATTCGTGAGATCCCACCCTGCCGTTTGCGAAGTTCAATATCGTTGCTAGTTCAACGGGTTTCGGACAGTTGTGACGGAGAGGCCTGAAAAAGGTCGACAGACGCCGGTCGCGGTGATGCGTTGTGGCAGCCGGCCGCAGCAGCAGGGAAGCAAAGAGGTCGTGGAGTTCAAGCGCAGGTAGGAATCTCCGCCTTGCAGAGTCTGGCAAGTGGGATTCCCCAGGTGGAAAGTGCTCCTACGCCCCCATTCATTTGGCGTCCTCGTGAATTCGTAGGAAGAGGCGCTGGCGATCGGGCGCTGGCGCGGTGCGGGTGCAGGTGAGGCAACGCGCGCCTTTCTTCACTCGGGGGATTCGATTGACGGCGGCAAACGGTTCTCACGGGCCTCAGGAGAAGGAAAGAGCCAGGAAGGAAGAAAGGCAACGTCTGGCTCGCGGTGAATGTCTTGAATCGAAACACGGGATGCGACAAGGTTTGGTGGCCACGGGTCATAGACAAAGAGGTACCTGGTCTGTCGTATCGTGGTGATGAAAGCTGAGCGCAAGAACCGAGGAATTGAACTGGTAAGGCGCCCGGCCCCCCCAGCCCGCCAGCATACTAGTAGTCTACCGTACCTTACCAGCCTTGGTACCCAGGAGAAAAGCGGGGTCCACGTGACGTGACACCTACCGCTTGGCAGCAGGTAACTAGTACCTGGGTACCACACATAACCTTGCATGCAGGCAGGTAGCCGAGACAATAGCCAGCCAGCCAGCCATTCACCTGAAGGCAAGTCAACTGTGGTGATTGTGCTGTTAGTGTTCCATGCCTGGGAGCTTATCCATGACTTTCTTTCTTTCTATTTCAAGCTCGTGTGCATATCTAGCCAGAATGGAGGCAGACAAAATGAATTAGAAGAGCTTCAACCATCGCCTGTACAACTGAGACCCCAGGTACCAGTTCTGAAACCTTGCATTCTCGCTATCTACGGAACGCCCATACACTTCGACATTGTCCAGTCCTGATGCGCCGGCAGACGGTGGGATATTACTCTAGCTGTTTCTGATTGTCAGCACACTTGCATCCCATTTTCACCAAGACAGAAAGACGAGACTCAACTCATGACGCAAAATCAAATCAAGCACTTACAACTTGTTGGTAGGCTGCACAGCTGACGTTGTTGGCCATTGATAACCAGCAGCATCACTGAACCTGTAGCCGTAAGAAGCCGTGAAGTCATCCAGGACACCTGGTCCGCGGGAGCCTGCAAGCACATTTAGTGACCATTCTCACATTCAAAAGCAAACCAAAGTACTGTATGCCTTACCATAGGGGTACTCCATAGGGATGATCTCCTTGTTGTCATCGAGGTAGTGCAGGAGAGGAGTGAAGATTCTCCAGCTAGCATCCAACTCATCGTCACGGACGAAGTTGGAGTGGTCCCCCTTCAGGCAGTCAAGAATCAGTGACTCGTATGCCTCAGGGATCTTCAGGTCGGAGAATCGTCGGCGGTAGGTGAGATCCAGCTCTGTCACCACAGTCTGCATGCTGAGGCCAGGCAGCTTGGAGTTCATCTTGATGTAGACACTCTCATTAGGCTGGATGCGCATGACCAGCTCGTTCCGGGGAATGTCCTTAAATATTCCAGAGGTAACGTCCTTGAACTGCACCCTGATCTCCGTCTTCTGCTCATTCAATGCCTTTCCAGCCTTCATGATGAAGGGCACGCCGTCCCACCGCTCATTCTTGATGTAGGCAACCAGAGCGCAGAAGGTGGGGCATCGAGAATCCTTGGGGACAGTGTCGTCCTCTTTGTACGACGGCTTGCTGCCGTCAAGGGACTTGCCGTACTGTCCGATGATGACATTCTTGGGCTCAATCGCAGGGATGGCACGGAGAACCCGCACCTTCTCGTCTCGGATATCCTCCGAGGAGAAGGAAATGGGGCGCTCCATGGCCAGGAGAGTCAGGACCTGCAGAAGATGGTTCTGCATCACGTCTCGGACGATGCCAAACTCGTCAAAGTATCCACCGCGGCCTTCGGTGCCAAATGGCTCCTTGAAAGTGATCTGGACGTTGTCAATGTGGTGGCGGTTCCAGGTAGCTCCGAGGAACGAGTTGCCAAATCGCAGGATCAGGATGTTCTTGACCATTTCCTTGCCAAGGTAGTGGTCAATGCGGAAAAGCTCGTCCTCCTTCCAGTCGGGCTCCAGAGACTTTTGCAACTCTCGAGAGCTAGCAAGATCCTTGCCAAATGGCTTCTCGACAATCACACGGGCAATGCCCTTGGATGGGTAGCAGCACCGCTTCAGGTGTTGGGACACGATGGTGAAGACACTGGGTGGTAGTGCCATGTAGAACAGACGGTGTGCCTCCTTGCGTCCCTTCTCGATCTCCTCCAGGTGCTTGTTCAGGCCCAGGAAGGAGTCGTCCTTGTCGTATTGGCCCGAGACATAGGTGCAGAGTTTGCAGAAGTCATCGAGCAGCTTCTCCATATCCTTGGTAGGAGTCTTGATGTATGACTTGATTCTTCTCAGGTACTCCTCGTGGTCCATCTTAGTTCTGGCATAGCCGACAATCTTGATGTCCTTGGGCAGGAATTGGTTGCGGAACTTTAGAGGGTTTGTTAGCTCATCAACGGCTTGTCTATGAACAGAGTCGGAGGGGCATTGCTTACAAGACCGAACAGGGCGGGATACTGCGGACTGTTAGCATGTGTGAAGCAAGTGGGGAGTTCAATTGGCTCACCGTCTTCTTCTTTGCCAGGTCTCCGGACGCTCCGAGGACTACGATGACCGTGTTGTCCTTGAGCTCCAAAGCCCTGAGTTGAACAAAGAGTTAGCCTTGTGACAGCTACAACCCATTCTGCCGGGGATTCACAAGCTGTGTAGCCGGGCGCAAAAGCAGGGCAGGGACCGTATCGCGTGCGTCGAGGGAGCTCACAAAGCCCAACTTGGCAGCGGTTGTGCAGCCTCCCTCGAAGCGGCGATGGCGGGGTGCGGGGGGCAAGTACTTACGACGCGGCGGAGTGCAACTCGGCAGACGCCATCTTCAGTTGTGATTACTTGCGCTGTTTCTGGGAAGGAGTAAAGGAGAATTGTCGGACAGTGATAGGTGGGCAAACAGATTTGTAGAGAGGGCAAGCTGGGTGAGAGCAGACCGGGCAGAACGGGACGACGTCAAAGTTGGAAAGACAAGAGGGCCGGGCTCAGCATCGGGGTTTATTAATCGATTTAGTAGGGGACTGCAGGGGGGTGATGCGCAGACTTGGAGGGGCCAAGCTAGGTAGACTACCCAGGTACCTAGACAGCAGCACTTGCGTTGTGCGGCTAGAGAGCTTACTCAGGTCCGTCCGCACATCCCACAGCAGCAAGGTCCCTGTCGCGGGGTACCCCCCCTCCCACATCAGCCGGCTTGCTGCTATCTGTTAGGCTGATTGCTCTAGGGATGATTTGTCCCAACCTGCCAACTGATTTCTACCAGAGGGAGGTTGTGAAGAAGAACTGTTATCTGAAAGGGTGTAGAGTAGGTACATGTTGGATGAAGAACGTCTACTAACAATATATCTGGCACTATGTACAGTATACTAAACTGGGGAACAAAACTCAATAGGCATATTCTTAATTGAGTCCAAGGTGGATCTGCCCATGTACACCTAAAGGTATATGAGTAGACTAGGTGCTAATACACCTGTTTCATAAGATAGACATTATCTATCTGTCCCTGTTGCTTTGTACAGGTGGATGAAGTCGCATCACACAGCATAGTGTCTTGGAATATATATTGGAAGCTTAGGCATAACTCATGATAAAGCACACAATGTGGTGGATGCTCTTGATCATCATGACGGCACAGCGCTGTCAAACCTGTACGGCAGGCCGTGTACCTCGATAGCTCTAAGGCCGTGCCGGACTGGATCCGCAGGACTCGGGCGGAGCCCTTGGGCGCCAATTTGTTAAGCCCGGCTTTGTTGAGGACGGCAAGTTGTCCGTCTATAGGTGGAAACCTTGTTGGTCTCCGTTGTAGGATTTGTAACATGGGCATCTGAAAATCGCTTAGGGATGCGAAACATGCTGCTCTGAGTACAAGAGTCTGGTCTGATAAAACTGCAGCTTGGCTCAGCATAGACAGCTTATAACTACCTCCTGATATCGAGGCCGTCCACACCCTTCTCATTGCCATCAATTGATCACACACGCAGGGTGGGTAAAAGCTGGTGGTAGATGCTTCAGCCGCTGTCCAGGCATTGGTAGACCCTTTTGATGTCGTTCAATGCTCTTTTGCCAGGAGCACAGCAAACAACACCCTGGAAGATCAAACAGACAGGCACTCATTTTGAAGTCAACACTGAATGTGCTTATAATATTGGACTGCTGCACCTGTGGCCTTTGTCCTGTCAGAGCATGCGAGATCCCAAACAACGAGATCGATTGCTGAAGCTGCAAAGCAGCTGTGGTGGAGGTCAAGATTGGCACTACGGGTATAAACCTGCGTATCGCAGCTAGGCAGCTAGGTAGCTACAGCGCAGCTTGACATTTCCGCGCCGGAGATCTCGGGACTTGGCAGGACTGGAAGCGAAGTAGACAGCGACCCCACTGCACGAGTTCTACTGCTCTGCCGCGCCTATCGCAGTTTTCCCCTGCACGTCCCAAAACAGTCATGCACGCGTGTCGAACTCTCGCAGCCAAAAGGAAAACAGTGATCACCTTGAGGGGCCTCTGGGCCTTGGTGCATCCGAATATCGTGGCCGAGCTCGCAAGGACCGGAAAAATTGGGAATGTTTCAATAAGGCCCTGTCTCAACGTCGTGGAAGTCCGGTCGCAACTCCGATTTCAGGAGGCCCGGCGTTAGATCTTTCGGACAGCGAGATGGAGAAACTAAAGGCGAGGACCACCCAGATGGGCATTGCATCATACGTGGGGCAGAGATAAAGTGAAAAGTCACAGGATCTCCGCCCGCCGCCGGCCAAAAGCCGCGATCGTGCTAGGCCGCTGTGGGGTGGATAACCAGAGGCCCTCGTGACCTCGCACGTGATGATAAGACTAGCGGCGCTGATTGCGGGTCTTGGCTGGAACGCCAGAGAAGTGGAGAGAGGCTGTCAAGGCTGTCATGGACTGCTGGACATTTGGAGCGAAGGCCAATCTGAGATAGGAGTGGGTCCAAGCGCGGAGGACGGCGGTAAGTTTCTCCAGGCACAATTTGCAGCCCTAGCTGTCCGCCCAGTCAATCACCAACGACCCCCATACCGACTTCCCCCAAGTGGCCCTCGTGTGTTGTGAAGTCAGTCGGTCAATCACCAAGTCAACGAACGCAGCACCCAACTTCTTTCTTTTCCTTTCCCTTTCCCTGTGGTACGGAGAGAAATCGAGTGATTGACAAAAGTCAAGATGCCTTCAGAAGCTGGTCACAGACGTGAGTTTTGCCCAACCTCCTGGCCCAGGCCCCAGTTAGACCGAAATCGTCGTCCTTTCGATGTGCCGGACGAAGATCGCTGTGTCGCGACTTCCCCACTTGGAGATTGCTGTTAACTGACTTCGTGCGATTCCAGTTTACGTGAAGTAAGTTGCATCGACGCGCGATTGTTCCCTCTGTGTCTTGGATCAAATGCAATTGTGGGGCTTGGATTGGAATCGACAACCGCGACATTCCGGAAAAGCATCGGCTTTCGACTCGAAGGAGGATGACGCTACGCTGCGACGATATGCTCGATCACCACGACGATGCGCCCTGAACAGAGAATGCGGGACTATTCGAGGACAACGCGACTGACAAAGATGGAACCATAGGGGTCGTCACCTTTCCTACCAGCGTAACCGCCACACGACGCACCCAAAGACCAGTCTGATCAAGATCGAGGGTGTTGACGACACCAACGCTGCCAAGTATGTCTTCAAGCCGGGTTCCTACTGGCTGGCCGGAGCTGACGGGTGAAATAGCTTCTACCTTGGCAAGAAGGTCGCATTCGTGTACAAGGCCCAGAAGGAGGTTCGCGGATCCAAGCTCCGCGTCATCTGGGGCAAGGTCACCCGCCCCCACGGTACATAGACCCCAGGACCACGAGATCTCTGCGGCCCCGATACACAGACTGACTTTTGTATCAGGAAACTCCGGTGTCGTTCGCGCCAAGTTCACCACCCCTCTCCCTTCCCGATCTTTCGGTGCCTCGGTTCGCATCATGCTCTACCCTTCTGCGATATAAGGGACGGTTTAAGGAACGGAGTTTGAGCGGAAATGGTTTCGATTGGCTGCATCACGGTCTGACAGGGTTGATTTACGCCCTGCTCTAGCATTCAAGAATCGATTGATGGATTACCGACCACAGGTGGATGAGATTCGCGGTGCTTCGAGTGCTTGGTCCGACACAAGAAAGGCTTCCGTGAGGACAATAAAAAAAAGGCATAGGACATAGGAGGGACTGGTGCAAAGCAGAGGAATGCTACAGGTCCCCCAGGACCCTTTTTCAGCAACTCAAACCAAATTACCGACTCGCTTCGATGCCCGAAACCAACGGGCTAGATGTGGTCGGCTTAGTTGGTGCTCTGCAGTGTTGTGTGGACCTGACGGTCACGTAGGAAGCCCAATCAAATCAACCCCATACGATCCGCGCAGGGCAACGAATTCTAAGCACAGCGGCCCAACATGATAAGTGAGGGAAGCGCATAAGGGAGGCTCGGGTCTCGACTATCATGGGTCCTGGACCAGCCTTGTCCTTGCCTGGGAATGCGCAGCCCATACTGCACTGTACAGCGTGAGAACTTGGCGCTATTATCCATGCACTCGCCTTGACCATTTATTGAGGACGTTTTAAAAGACGTCCCAGCACACACCCAGACGTAAGATGCGGGCTGACGGAGACTGCCAGTACACAATTAGGGCTTCAGTGCGCCGACTCAACTGGTCTGTCGTAGATTCGCATGTGCACTATGGAAAACTGAACGTGTAGTGTCAGAAGCTGAAGCGATTGAGGTGTTATCTGCGAGCCTCGATTGTAGCAGCTTGATGAACTACTAATCTCTTGGCCATCGAAAACCGCCAGGTAATACACCATCTGCACGCTGTGGATTTCCGGCAAGGTCTCTTTCATCTGCTGGTCACTCCAATGGCTCAACCCACGCACGGCTATCGGCCAGGAACGCAGTTTGGCTCGTCATGATTTAGCTCTCCAAGGCGGCGGTACCTTGCTTGCGCCTTTCACGGTCATGTGAAATGGGTGTTATGTGACGGGCTTGTTGATTTGCTTGTGCGACCCATACCCGGTATGCTCTCGTTGAATGCCAGACGCCAGCCATGCCGTTGGTCTGACAACGCTTGTGAACCAACATTGTCATGTCCGATTATGTGCTCTAATACTGGTAGATGGTCCAATGGTGGTATAGTTGATGCTTTCAACAGCCTTATGCTCTCTGACATGCCTACTGATTTGTACGCAACCTCGATAATTAATTCTTTCAACAGTAGAAGCATCGCTATGAGATTTACGGAGACAGCCGGATTTCCAAGTTGTTCCGGCCAGTTGTCTGTTGTAAACTTGGCCTGTGCCTATCTAAATACCTAGGTAGGCAGTATGCTCACCTCTGTCACTGCACCAGGAAAATGTCAAAGCTGCCCAGGTGAAGACTTCTGTCACACAACAATGGAAGATCTTTTGAATGCTAAGCCCGGATGGAAACCTCCAACTCCTGGGGTACTGTTCTTCCAAATTTGATCTGGACGGCCTGTTTCTAGAGATTTATTTTCACTGCTATTTTGTCAAGTCTGTCGCAAGTGACTGTCTGTTCAGTCACCGTTACTCCTTGAGTCTAGTCTCCAGTAGCACGTGAGTGTTGTCTCTTGGGGCGCATAGTCAGGGTAGGTGATTTCCGATGCCATTCCAAGGTTTTGTTTCCATTCCTCCTGTGATCCCCCTTGGCTCGCTCTGTGGTATCTATTTCAATATACTGTCCTTTAAGTTCCGAAACAAGTCTCTCGAGTATATGTACACATGCGCAGACAGAGTTGGCTGTACCTGAAGAAGAGAGCAAGAAAACACTATTGAATTTCCCCACTCTCCCTAGAAAACAACATGGTAATTAAGAAGAAGCCTGTGAAGCATTTCTTGTAGCAACCATCTTATATTTGGCCCTGATTCACATTACAGATACATTATAATATCTGAGAGTATGTAATAGGCGAGATTCATTCCGGGATACAGACACAAGATGTTTGTTGTTGAATACTGGGCACATTTAAATATTAACTCCTTTCACAATATGTTTGGTCCGGAGCGACTCATTTCAATGTTTGGTACCCAATTCCAACACATGAACCCTGGGAAGCTATGGCTTTGATTTGATCATGGCGTTTGAGGTCTGCAACCAGATTAGGTGGGCCTGCAGATGATGAATGCTGCACGTGTGTGTGGCTTGCCCAGGTTTCAAGTGGTAGTAGAGGCTTCTACTTTTAAGAAATCAGCCACACTTGCCTGCGCAAGATGGAAGATCACTTCGCCTGTGCTGATAAAGAAGGCCGATTGAAGCTGGCCAAACACTCAGATCAAACACGTCCTTCAGCAACTATTACTACGCCAGAAGCCTGGAAGCAGGAGCATACAGTGGTTGAATCAATCAGTATCTACATACAATAGCGCAAAAGAAAAAGAAGAAGAAAAAAACACATACCAAACAGGCGAGTTGGATGCCCAGGTACCTAAGGCTGACACATGGTGACCATTCCATGCAGTCGTGGCGCTCGAGCACTCTGGGTAGCTCAAGTGGCTGCTTGGAGGTCTTCAAGGCCGGAGGGCTCAAGAGACTACCGGTTTACAACACCTGTAGGGTTTGTATCTGTCAGGGCCGTCATCGAAGAGGGCATTCTGCAAATGAGGACAGTCTACCGGTGGCTTCAGACTAGATCAATACAACATAGGTTGCCTGGACGAGGTGACTTGTATCAGGGAAAAAACAACCTCAAGAGTGGATTCTCGCGGCAGTCCGATCCGTCCATGTGCCCTCTCCTGGCTACTGGATGCTTAAGAAGCCGTTTACATGTGGAATCATGTCCCTTATTCAGGCCTAATTCTGTCTGGCGGCGCACCCCACCTCAATCTAATATATCTGGGTATGTACTGTGGTGGTTCCACAGGACTATCCAATATTGCAAGCACTAAGGGCCTCCAAGGGCCCTTCATGGTCTGACGGATTGTGCTTGCCCTGAATTGGAGCTTCGAGTCTGTGCTGAAACCACACTCACGAGTTGAATGTTGATGATTTCGGCTGCTCACCCGAAGACCTGGGATCTTCTGAGAATGAAGGACCTGGCAGCGAGGATACTGATATTAGTAGTAAACGATGACGAGTTTGAAAGCCTGGCTTTCTTAGCAGCTACCCGCAAAGAGGCTCTGGAAAAAGTGTTTCTTGAAAGGAGAGACGGAAGACTGGGTCTCTCAGATTCATTTAGGGCAGTGATAGAGTCGTACTGGATGCTTGTGGCCTTGGCAGAACCGGTGGTCAGCGGCGTGGGAGGCCCCATCAACAGTGCTGTTCCAGGGCAGGTCTGAGGATTGAGTTAGGATGACCTAGAAAAGATTTCGCGTCTTGCCCCTGTTATGGCGAGAAGCTTACTGAGAAAACAAATGGTTTAGTCGGTAACCTAGCCAGGGACTCAGCTGGGCCTTCGAAACTACAGCCTCAATAGAGCAAAGCATACGAGTCTGTAAGCGCAGAGCCATCGCGCGCAGTGATTTCCGACTCGGAAACATGTGATGACGTTCGCCCTTGGCATTCTTTGCATCATGCAGTGTTAGATTTTTTATCTTGTGCCTTGGCCCTGAAGAATTTTGAGCGCAGCTGCTGGGCGCCGAGAGACACAATGCCGACCTGGGTGCTCTCGGTGCTAAAAGAAGTGCCCTGACGACGGGCGAGTGCTGCTTCCACACAGCTAAGAATTCGAAAGAGGCAGTTTCCTTACTCCACCCCGGTGCTGGACGGCGCCTCAGGACCAGAAAGCTGACTCTAACTGACAGGATTGCATTAATGTCTTCCCTTCAAGAATTACCTATCGGGATCATGGGCAGCTTCGGCTTGCGATGTGATCTGGCAGGCGTAGTCGACCCCTGGCTTGCGAAGGTGCAGGGTCGCCAGGCCAGCCCCTGCCCTGTTACAAGGGCCGGCTGCCGATCACCCAGGTACTCGGACCAAAACCTGGGTGGGCCTTCAGCCCAGCTGCCCAGTGGAGACACAGCCATGCGTGCGATTCACTGTTCTCCCGCTTTGCAGACCCGCTCCCGTTGGAGCGGCGGCAGGATGTCGTGTCCGTGTCTGGGGGGTGTGGCGTGTTAGAATATGGGAAGCCTGGTCTTGTTTTCCGCCTGTCAAGATGTTCGTGACAGATTGGACAGATATTTGCTTGAAACAGTGTGTTTCGAATTGGTGTCGCGCCTTTGATGCCTTTGTTGCCTCTTCAGGGCCGAGGAATGTCACCGAGCTAAGAATAGGCCAGGTGCTGTAGCACCCGACTATGCTCCTGTGCCTACTCCGTTGCCACGGTGGCTGGCACATTCCCTGGAAGAAAATAAATAAATGAAAAACAAAGTCTAATGGAAGACGCAGTGACTACGGAACGTTGCCATCATCGGCAAGGTGATTACCAGGGGGTTACGCAGGGCTTTGGGGCGCAGCGTGCAGGGCCAGCTTCCGGTCCGAGTCCGCGGTTGTGAATGGCCCGGCTAGCGGTTGGAATCTCGCTGAAGTTTGACAATGGGACTTGTGCGTGAAAAGAGTGCCAGTCCCTTCATGCAGGCAGTGCATGCTTAGCGTTGACGCCAGTCCCCCTGAGCAGCCTAAGTGGTCGAGACGCTTGTCTTGGTGCTCGTATTGCCTGCGTATAGCTGCGTGCTGCTGTCGTGTCTCGACTCGGGTGATTTGTGCTACAAGCCATACTGTACTGTATGTACTCCTGTCCGTACTCTCAGGCCCGCCTCGCCTCATGGTGGGTGCCATTGTTGCTCAACACGAGGAGGATTTATCTGTCTATGCAGTCTATGCAGTCACAAGCATGACCGTTGACGGCGGTTGTAGCTTGAGCGGGGAGCAGCCACTTCACGGCGCACATTGCCACCCAACTACCTACTACTACCTTGGTTGCTTGGGTACTCGAGATATAGGTATCACAGGCAGGTCAGGCACGGATCGTTCGGGAAGATGTTGACCTGGACGCGTTTGTTGCGGATGCTCTGGGACACATCGCGGGGTCATTCCAAAGTTGCCGTGGAGAGTATGTGCTATCGGTTTTGTTCTTATCCACTGTCAGGCGACTAATGGCCGCCAACCTCAGCAGCACCTGAGGTGAGTACCTGAGGTGGGAGCATCCCCCACACCCTGGTCAACCACCGCTCTTCAGGCCCTTCCCAGTCGCTCCGCCTGTCAAAATCCCCATGATCCACCGTGTGATCCAATTTCCGCATTCTTCTTCCTGGTTCGCGTGTTCTAGACGGGGAAAGCGTCTATAGCATTCGAGCCATCCTTACTGCACAAGGTTATTACTAGCTATTCTGGAGCTCTTCGCCCTGCTGAGTGTGGATGCTTGGACCTTTGATGGTTCAACCTCGGGAGCCCGTCTAGCAGAGATTCATCGTAAACGCCGAGTTTCAGATGGTCCGGAGCCAGCGAAAGCTCGTCAGTTGAGGGCGTCAGGCTCGCAGGGCTGTTTCGAAAACACACACGCTCCACATCAAGCGCGCTCTCGAGATCCATAACATACCTACAGTACAGTAACAACAGCACGGTACAGTGCATGGTACTTGACGAAGTGGTGTGTGGATCGACCGGGCTTGACGTCAGCTCTGTGTCCTCACCTGCATGGCCGACCGTCTCGCAAGTTCCAAAGGTTCCAGAGATTCCAGAGGATCTTTCTACCGCGACTGCACTGGCCCAGGTGTTCACTACAGTGCCGGGCGTTGGATGAGGGAACCAGTCGGTCCAGTCGGTCAGGCTATCATCCCAGCTCCCCTGCCCGATCCCCCCCCCTGCTCTTACTGTAGAAAAGCTAGCGACGAAGGACGATTGGAAACGTCTGATTGCTGTCCCGAGCTTCGGAAAGGCTCGTCGTATCGCCACTAGCCTTGCCCTGCATTGGCTAGCCCAAAGTCAAAAGCAGGCCCGAGCTACCAGGCCCCAGGAACAGCCGGTGGCAGTCTCTGTGCTGGCGCCGCCCAGGGATCTGCAAGTGCTGCAATCACTGCTCGATGGATGAAACGCTGCTCATTGTCGACTTGGGACTCGGGCCTTGTTGGACTTGGGCTGGGAAACAGACCTACTGGCCATCTCACTACCCGAGTGGTGACGAAGGGCAGCGCAGCACGCGGTGGGATCAACCTTCTCTGATGCTGCTTGCGGCCAGCCACATCGTAAGGTAGACAGCCTACAGCCTGCGTAGATAGAGGGACAGTCAGTCTACCTGCTGGGTTCGTAAGTACTGCGCGCCAGCCTGGGAGGGCCGCGTCACGCCGTCTCCAGCTGCCTCACGACCAACCGTGATCCCGAATTGACACCTGCCAATGAATGTCGATGACCAAGACGGGCCCCCAAACCATCTTGTCCCCAGTCTTTCTCGCCTGTGGCCAGGATCATCAGTCGTGTTATGTCACGGCCGAGTACAAAACAAAACGTGCGGCTGTCCCGGAATCAGGCCAGGCGTCCCTCATCGGCTTTGGTCCATTACCCGTGTCCGTCTCTTGCCCTGCTAATCTATATCTATATCCATCACCGGGCACCATCTGCGCGGCTTTGATTCTGGCAGGGCGACCCCCTGCTCTTCCCCTCCCTTTCGCCGTCCGTTTCCAGTGTCTGCATCGACACCGTCACCACTACCAAACGCTGCAGATCAATCAGACCAGCAAAGCAACAAGCAACAAGCAACAAGCAACAAAGTCGGCACGGTAATAACAGACGTCTGGGCCGACGGCGTGCGGGCAGCAGGCCATCTTGAATTTGGTTGCAGGAGGACCTAGGCATTCCCTGCATAGTACAAGGTGACAGGACGGACAAGGTGGACGCCTGCTGGGGGGCGATTGTGCATCCCCTGTTGATGGGGGTTGGTGTCTGCACCTGCTGCACCTCTCGGCACTGCACCCAGCCACTTGCGACAAGCCCGCGAGCTTGCATTGCTCTCTGCCGTTTCAACCTCTCCAACCATCAGGCCCAGGACCAGGACGTGAACGCGATCAGGCCCGCCACTCAACTGCTACTATTACCCACGGTAGTCGCATTCCAGCCGACCGTTTGGCAATAGTCCATCTGTCTCCTCCCTTCTTGCATCCGCCATCCTCATTTCCCCATATCATATCGCATCGCATCGCGACTACTACTTTTCCACTTTACCGCCCTTCTTCTTCTGATAAAGGCTTCCCACCCCCCGGCCAGGCTCCACTTCAGCGCACACGCCAGCACCGACAAAGCACAGTTGTCTATCCACGCACATCGGATTCTCGTTCTATCTGCGGGTCCTGTGTCAGTTGGGTCCGCTTCGGAACCCTGCCAGACCCCATCCAACGCCCCGACGAGCCCCGGTTTCCAAGGTTGCCATCAGCGATTGACGTACAATTACAAAAGAACGGTCGGCCCCTGCGAAGTCACCATGGCGTCGCAGTATAACACCCACCCCTTGCCTGCGCCCCCAGGCCAGCAGTCCGACTACTCTAATCAGCACGTCCACTACCAACAGACGCCTCTGCAGCAAACCCACTCCAACACCGCAAGGCCGCGCCCCAGATCCAGAGGTTTTAGTCTGCAATCGGACAAGTCGCAGAAGAGCGACGGCAAGAAAGAGCATTTGGTCGAGAGCCACACTGAAAAGGAGCGCCAGCGACTGCACAGCAAGGCTGATCCCACCATGGCTATGAACGAGGCGGAGCCTTGTACGTCCCCGCCACCTCTGCCAGTTTGTGCCGGATTGCTGTGCTAACAATCTACAATTCTAGCTGCTATTGCTGCACATGCAACAAACAACCTGCAGAGCCTGCGCGGGCTCGAGCACAAGGACCATGCCGGAAACATTATAAGTTCGTCATCACGATCATCTTGCCGTGGCGCGAGAAGACGCTGACTCAAACAACTGCAGCCGATCCTGATCTGTCCAATCCGACGCGTTGGCGAGAGGAGCGACCTCTGGACACAATCCGTGCATTCGAGGCCGCCATTGAAGGCAGCTACAGGAACTCGATGGTCAACGCAGGAGGAGGTAAATATGATTGCCCCTCATATTCACACCCACCCTTCGACCAATTAGGCTCGTACTGATATTCGTCTCGTCAAAGATAACGAGTCGGTGATGACTTTCAACCCAAGGAACAGCTACTATGGCGGTGGCAGTAAGCTATCCTTTTACCTTGAACCTCGGTCCTGTTGGGTTTTTCTTTGAAGTATCCGTCTGACATTTCTGGCAGACAACGGCCGTTGGCAACACGATAGCTACTATAGCAACAGCCGGCCTCAATCAACTTTTAGACCCGAGAGCGGTGCGCCCCGGGACGGTTACCAAGATCAGTATCGATGGGGCCCTCCGGACCGACGAAGAGGCCCTCCCCGCATGGGCCCCGGGCCCGGGCCCGGCCCTGGCCCTGAACAGCAGTTCCGGAATCGGCAGAATGGGCCGAACCCGTATGGGGCGGGCAACAACCAGCGATCTTACGAGACAGTTGCGTCGGGCTCGGGCACCTCGGCAGAGCCAGCAGGCTATCAGACGGACCCGACAAGCTCAGACAACAGCTCCATTGAGCGCCAGCAGCCGAGGCGCCAGCCGGAACCCATAAATGACTATGGAATTGGCTTCAGCCAGACACCTGAGTACCAAACATCGTCGACATTTTCAGTTCCCAATCCTGGCTCTGCTCAGTACGGGTACCAAAATGGCGGAGGACCACCATCAGTGCCGAGGAAGGATGGGGCTGTCCTTAGGAAGCCGACGACACAGGAGTCCCAACAACGACCAGACACGGGCGAGAAGCGCAAAAGCTGGTTCAAACGCCTAAGCAAGGGTCTTTAGGAAGCACTCATCACGAATACCCCATTAGTTAACTTTTATTACTTTCGCCACACAAACTCCGATCGCAGCGAAGACGTGTCAAAATTTTCGAGGGCCGAGCGTGGCCATAATACCGGCTCAGTGGTGCAGCCAAAACAGCAATTTTCCCGTGACCAGGTGTGCGGCCTACAGCCATAAGCAGGGAAGGAGCGACGAGGCATGTGTTCAACGGGTGACGAGAAATGCTAGCTCAACAAGCTAGCTCGAACCAGCGACGATGGTGCCGCAGATGCGATTCTTGCTATATGATGATTGCGGATGGAAGACTTCGTTGACGAACAAGTCGATTGCTTTTGGCCTCGACGATATCGGAACACAACGGGATATATGCGTACATATAAGGGTCAATGGGGTTCTTTGTGAAAGAATGCGAAGTTGCATACCAATTTTTTCCCTTACCCGTATGGGTAGAAAGTGTTTCGGGCTTGATATAGACCTGGGGAGGAACATCCAGGGAGCGGGGGAACGGTAATACCCAAATCTGAACGCTCATTGGCAGTCATTATTTCCTTATGGTGCGGAACAGCCCATGCCATGCCAGGTGGAAGCATGCGAAGGTCGAGGCACAGAAGGCGGGAAGGGCGTGCCTTCGAAGGCCGTGGCGTTATAATCGATTTCGGATAGAGGCAGCCCTCTCACTCTGTCTAGATGGAGCGGCCTGCAATGACACAGCTTCGAGCTTGCCACATCGATGTGTTTCGATGCACTCACTCATTCATAGTACTGGTGACACACGTGATTGGTTGCAATTCCCACAATGAGCCGTTGTTCACCCACGCCATATACACTGCCCGTTGGTGACCGGCCTTTCCCTTGCCCCTAACGCCCGGGTCTATACAGCACAAAAAGGCATACATAGCGAACGAGAAGACACATATATCCCGGGATGCCTGGGCAGATCAAAAGGCAGTGTAGACCAGAGGGAGCCAGACACAGGCCCTCGCCCCCCCCCCCTTCAGCGATCCTTCTTGCCCTCCTTGCCCTTCTTCTTCTGCCCGTCCTGCTCCGACTGGTCTTCCCTCATGGCGACGATCACGTACGCGATGAGCACGACGTTGGCCATGATGGCTGCCGTGGCGCCCGCAAAGGTCGAGTTGCCTGGTGGTGGGGTACGGAAGGGACCTCATCAGCTGCGTGGTCTTTTGGGGCTTGGTTGGGATGACACATAAAAATATATGTAAATATATATATATTCATATACACACACATGTGTCTGCTCACCTTTGAATATGGTGTTGACTGTCGCAAAGTACGAGCCGATGGGCACGACGATCATGGCGAACGTGAAGGCCAGCAGCTTGACGATCACGTCCCTAGGGGCCGACTGTTGTCAGCAAGGGGATGCGTTCACCTCCCTCCGTCCTCATGGTGAGTCCGTCGGGACGAAGACTGGGGGAAGGGGCAGAACCTACATGGGCACCGCGGGAGCGATGCTGGACTGCGTGTCGGCCGCCGGGCTGGCGCCGACAATGTCATCTTTCTCGAGGATGGTCTTTTCGCTCGAGATGATCCTTTGGGTGGCCATGTTTGCGGAAGGGACTTAAGAAGAGTGAGCAAGCGAGTGAGTCAGTAAGTGAGTGTCGATGAGGTAACTGTGCCGGTGAGGTGAGCCCGGGCGTCGTGAAATGAACGTCGGTGATGTGGGGGGCTATGATGGTGTCCTGGGCTGGTGAAGCTTGAGGCTCTCAGCGATGGAAGTGAGTGGGTTTTGCTCATGAGGCGACGTACCTACACTAGCTACCTTAGTAGGTGGGTGGAGAGACAGGTCCCTAAGGGCCCAGGGGGGCTTGGCCACCCAAGGGTGCCAGAACACACCACAGTAAAATGGCTGCAACCCACTGCAATCCAACCCCATCATGAACGGCATGTCTTGGCCGGTCATGATTTCTGTCACAACACAACACGACATTATTTACATGCTTCATTTTCTCTCTCACCAGTCAACAATCACATAACCCGCATTGTGACTAACTTCACGAACTCTAGCATCGCAAAAATCTGCTATGTGCTGTTGCAGTATCAAACTTTACATCCCCATTGGCACTGTTGCCACCCAAGACCAGGAACACCACAAATTACCGCGTCTTGTCCATAGAAATAGGATGACATCACGGAACGGACAAATTTGAGTGACTTGGTCATGTAATTAATTGATCATTGCTATGAACCTGCACGCGTCTACCTTTAGATGCATTGTGGGGTATCGCAATCAGAAACCTGACGCCCGTCTACAACGCCGACTGATGCTGCCTTTCGCATGTTTGTATATGCCTCTTTTGTGGGTCCTCTTTTTCACTCCTGGAGCAGGATCTTGGAAACCGCAGACTCTACATCTGCACCCGTAATCTCCTCGTGATGACCAGTGATCTTGCCTGCGAGCTCAAGCTTGCGCTGGCAGGCCTTGTAGATCAGCTCGTCGATCGTGCCCTTTGACAGGAGGCGATTGACTTCTACCTCGCGCTGCTGGCCAAGGCGATGGGCACGGTTTTCACTGTGTTCAGGTCAGTCACTGTGCTATACCGTAGCCGTGGGGTGAGGTGGAGGAGACTTACGCCTGAATGTCGTCTTGTGGGTTGTCCGACTGGTCAAACAGAATGACCTTGTTGGCAGCTGTCAGGTTGATGCCCGTACCGCCGGCCTTGGTCGTCAACAAAAACACCGTAATTGTCTTGTCGTCGTTGAACTGGTCAATGAGTTGCTGGCGCTCGGCGACCTTGGTCTCTCCCTGGAGGATGAGGTATCTGATGCCAGCCTGCGCGAGACACTCTTCAAGGATGGAAAGGACCATGGCGAATCGTGAGAATACAAGGACCCGGTCACCATCCTCCTGGTACCTACCGATGAGCTCCAATAGCTTCTGAACCTTGCCGCTCTCCAGCCATGTGTCCTCAGGGCAGTCAAAGTTGCGGATGCAGGGGTAGTCACGGCACCAGAGGTGGAGCTGGAAATCGGACTCGTTCTTCAGCTCCGTAGTCAGGTGTGTCAGGTCCGGCTGTCTCAAGATGTCCTGAGGCACAGACTTCATCAGAGTTTTGGCCATCTTCTCGCACTTTTCATCAGTGAAGAACCGGCGGAAGAGCTGCGGGTGTATGGCGGCCTTGCGGAGTTGGATCCAGGGGTTGTTCATGTCATTCTTGCGACCACCGCTGCGAGCTCTGTGAATTTTGGCATCACGGAACTTGTGTACAAAGTCATCGTACAGCGCCTTCTGACCGTCGTCCATGTCGCAGTACACAGCCTTCCGGATTTTGGCCGGCATAGTGGTCAAGACTTGATCCTTGGTCCGCTGGAGAATGAATGGCTCCAGTATACTCCGTGCACGCTTGACCCGGTCGCTCAGGAGAACGGCGCCCTCAGAAACCTGTTGAAGCGACGCCTTTTGCACAAACAGCTCTTGAAGATGGTCGCTGTAGTGGCGGAAAACGTTGGGGGACAGAAAATTCAAGAGCGACACCATCTCCATGATGTTGTTCTGAATGGGTGTCCCGGTCATGATGAGCTTCCAGGCCGCGTTGATGTTGATCAGGTCCTTGTAGATCTGGGCGTTGGGATTCTTCAACTTGTGGCCCTCATCGAAGATTGCTGCATTGATGCCGATCTTGTTCATCGCTTTCACATCCCTAAAGCGGCTCATCTGAGAGTACGAGGTGAGAATGACGTGGTACTCCTCTGGTGCATCCCGAATTTCTAGCGCAAGCTCGTCACGCTCGCCAGGTTTTCCAGAGTACCTGATGACAGAAAGGTCAGGGGCGAACTTCTCGAACTCATTCTCCCAGTTCTCCAGGACCGAGGGCGGAACGACCACCAGGTTGGGCCAGGGCCTCTCCTGGAAGGCACCGCTGCCGTACTGATCCTTGAGCAGAGCGATGAATGACACAACCTGGCACGTCTTGCCCAGTCCCATGTCGTCAGCGAGGATGCCTCCGAAGCGCTGACCGTAGAGCTGCCACATCCAGTTCATGCCGAATAGCTGATATGGCTGCATGGTGCAATGTCCCCGCATTGCCTTTGGCTCCCGAGGAAACGGGAGGATACTGGATGGGTGGTCTGAAGGGCTCTTTATCTTGCCCATCTGGTCCATCTTCCAGGATCCGATCTTGATCCTCATGCTGTGTCCCTGGGTATCGCAGTACTCAACAACTCGGTCGATTGCATCGAGTCGCTTCATGTACTCAACAAGCTCGTCGAAGACTTCCTGCCCAAGGTCGTGCTTGATCTTCTTGCCGCGGGACATTTTGAACTTCATGACTGCTCTGACCTGCTCAGCGGTTCGGAAAGGTCGCTTCTCGAGCATGTGCTTCGCTGCGTCCCGCTGGATTTTGGCGTCAGCCATGAGGCTCTCCACGGAGCAGACGGCAAGGTATTGTAGTATCTTGTCTTTGCGCTTGGTGCCCACCAGGCTCTTGGAGGCAGCAATCTTGCCAGGCGACCGGCCCTCTGTCTCGCTTTCGTCCTCAGATGACTCCTCTTGCTGATCCATTACATAGTCATCTCCATCGGCCTTATCGTTGGAGGAAGGCTCGTCATCGTTGTCGTCGTCGTCATCAATGAGGCTGATGAGCTGAGGGCCTTGTTGGGTGACTTGCGAGGAACTTGGGGAATTCTTGGGGTTTCGACCACGAACGAGTCGTCTGCGCTTGGGCGGTGGCGATGGGGTCCGAGAGGGTTCAGAGCTCCTCGAAGAAGGCTGCGCCGAGGGCTGTGAGCCAGTGGAGCTGGAGGGCGAAGTGTTTGAGGAAGACTTGAAGTCGCGGAATACCTTTGCCAGCTGTTGTTTTGAATGATGCTGCTTGTACAGGGAAGCACTGGGGGGCGAGGGGGGTTTCGGCTGTTGGCGTTGAAAGGAGGAACGCTGAATGTCGCCTCGCGCGGGCCGCTCGTCGCCAGAGCTATCGGCGGCGTATCGAGTAGGAGATGTATCGAGCTCATCGTCTGAGAAATTGCCAAACTCGCGCTTCACGGGTTCTCGCTCCACTGGGGATTGAGGGGCAGGCTTTGTAGAGATCTTTGGAGGGGGCCTAAAGGAAGTGCCAGCAGGAGCCATTCGACCGCCAAGCATGCGGGCGAAAGCAGACGGGAGAGGCGGTCGCTGGTAGGGCGAGGAGGCAGGGACCTCAACTCTGGTGCCATCAGACTGAGGCGAGGTAGATGGCGACTTTTTGATATTAGCACCGAGGCCAAGCCTTTGGCGGTCGACAATCTGGGTGGCTTGAGTGTCTGGCTTAATTGATGGCCGACTGAGGATCTGAGTGGGCTGAGTGAAGTACGGCGACGAGTGAGCGGCGTGGCCCTGCAAGTCATCGTCATCGTCATCGGAGCTGATGTCGATAGGATCGTCCTCGAGACCGGCAGAAGGGCTGCTGGTCGCAGGGACGACCTCGCGACCAGGCGAGGTGAAGGACGAGGAACTCATGCTTCGAGTACAGTACAACGATGATTGCAAAGGATGGATGGGTGTGTGTGCACAGTTGCGGTCTTGACTGGATCAGTCTGGGGGGTGTCGTAATGTACACTGAGGGTGTGGGCAAGGTGAAAATTGGTGCAGCAAGCTGACAGGAGACTGACTGTTGTTGGATGTTGAAGGTGGGAGCGGATGAAGTAGGGAGACGCGGTCTACAGTAGTGCAGTCAGTCCCCTTGGCTGCCAAAACCGTGCCTTTCCTATCATTGGGAAAAAAGAACAATGGGACGGCGGCGCGGTCGACACGCTTCCCCAGCCACTAGTGTGGGGTAATACATTTAGACCTTTGACGCGACTGCACGTGCGGTGAGTTCTGATTGATATTTCTGCCAAAATATTGCCAAAACCCTGACTGAGTACTGGCCATTCCTCATTGCGCAGCTTACAACTTGTGACCAGTGAGGTTGCCAATTGTCTGACTCGGCCTATTGTCTCTCTATTGTCTCGCATTGTCCAAAGTTTGCAACGAGTACATGCTGCAAGACCACTTCTCTGCAGCGAGGTAGTGCAGCCAGCTTCTTTGCAGCCTCGCCACTTGAACAGTACCAGTCCTGTCCCAAACCCAGATGTGAATCCCCGCCGTGAACATAGATAGAATCCCGTTTTCCCACTCAGAGTACATGAGTCCTCCTAGGTGGTAGCTCCATTTGCAGAGCAAGCAACTCCACGGCTTGGAAGTTGACTTGATTACTTGGTGCTCATTTTATGGAACAGTCGAGTCTGAACTAGTCTAGGTACCCTCGGTCTTTGTTCAGGTGGGCCCAGCCAAAGTCTAGCACTCCCTGCGCCCATCAATCTAGAAGCGCCCTGGTGCCTGCGCCTTTATCTTATCATCCTCGCCGGGTTACGTCATGGAGGACACTGCGGTGATACGGTCAGAAGCCATTGCATTGAGATGAATGATACTGAGCATTTGAAAAACTTGGAGTCAGATGAGAGAGCATCAGAAAGGAAGCAGCTCCTGGCCTCTTGTGCGACGTAGACCATCCGATGAGAACATTCTTCTGTTCTACAGAGGGTTGCCCCTAAAGAAATTATCTCACAGGATGGGTGTCCCGTCAAACGGTATCCATCTTTACTGGAGATTCTCCCATGTGAAGGGCGTGTTGGGCCAGGGAGATCGGAACCACCCCACGAGTTTGCGAAGTGCCAAATTTAGCTACGTAATTGCTGTTTGTACGCCCCCGGGGCCCCAATCAACAGCCTAGCACAGGGCATATCTCGCCTGACAGGGTCTCGGCTTCGACCAAGGAATGGCGTCTGCATCGCTATCCCACGTCCTTGGACCACAGCTGCAGACATGATGCCCATATGACAGCCGTGATTCGACCTGTGCCGTTGTGTCACCGACCTCGCAGCTGTCATTTCTTGGGGCCGGGGGCTGAATACTAAACGCTCATGCGACCCTGTTTTCTACCCGTCCCGGGCTGCACGTTTATTTATACCGCTGCTGCCTCCTTCATCCAGCTATCTTGAATCTCTTCTGTCAATCTGACCCAGTCAAAATCAACTGTTCCCCACAAACCCAGTCACTTCAGCTCCTGTGGTGTCAGATCTCAACACCAATCCCGCACCAATCCCCCAAAACCCATAATCTCGCAATCAACCAACGAGACACTGAAGATGAGCACCGCCCCAGTGAGCCACGGCAGAGGAGGCCAGGGAAATGTGTATCCAGATGATACCAAGTACACGGATGGTGAAGTCGTGCGTGAGGGAGACACTGGTACCGGTGTGAGCACGGGTCGAGGAGGTACGTGATATTTCTTTTACCTCTCCCCCAAAGCGTGCCACAAACCAGGGCTAGATGCCGAGGAAGATGTGAAGACCGCGCCGTGGGCTGGGCTGTAGGTCCCTCATCTCCGGTGCTATCACCGGTCAAGAATCCACTTCCGGTCTGATCTGTGGCGTGACCGGCTCGATCAGGAAGCTAGAAAATCAGCGAGGCGGTATTTCGACGGGCATCGTCTAAAAGAGGCCTAGAAGCCGGACCCAGGACTTGCATCCAGTCCGCCAGCTCTCAAACAACTCTAACTAAATTGCTAGGCGCTGCCAACATCTCCGATACCAATGCCGCGGCTCCTAGGACCGACAAAGAGGTCGTGCCAGAGGCGGCCATCAGGCCTTCGACCGAAGACCAGGACCACCACACTGGGAGGGGAGGGGAGGGTAATGTCCATCATGCTCACAAGGAGGGCGGGGAGGATGCCGCACCCAAGGGGTTGGCGGACAAGCTGAAGGCCAAGGTCTTGGGTGTCTTCAAGAAGTAGGCTGACTTTGACCGGTGGGCTTCATTTTCCCGTTCTGGCTGTTTCTGTCAACTCTGTTGCTTAATGATATCCAGCCCTTGAGGCTTGTCTTTTCGCGTCCACGGGTAATATAATATTCTGAGAGGGACGTCCTACAGCGGAAGTGTTTTGAGACCCTTTCAGATGCGATCGTCGTCTGGAATGGCTTGAGGGTGGTCCCGTACATTCGGTCCTAACACTTTTCACCTTACTCCAGATGGGCACTGTCTGTGCTTTGACAAATGAGTACTTCCTCCCACTTTCTAGTCTGATGCTGTTTTAATCGTCTCAAATCACCATCTCCCATATCAAAACAAGAAATTTTGCCTTCAAGTCAGGTGGCTGGCTGTTTCTGCTCCGCAGACAAGAAGTCCAAGAAACCCATGACCTCGTCCCATTTGGGGACGAAGCACCCCGCGATGCGCCATCTCATCAAAACAATATCGAGGGTTCTCTCAATTGCACAAAGTAAGCTGCATATTGCACCCGGACAGCTTTCAACCAAATAAATCAGAAGGAAAGACAAGGTGAGAAAAAGCCCTCACGATGGGCAGCAAGTTGAGGCATGATTCTCTAATCATCAAGAAAAGAAGAAGAAGAAGAAATCAGCAGCGAATATGGATCCAAAACGACCCAGAGCCGGCCAAAGCAGCTCACCTGCTAGCAGCGGGCCAAGTATGCCGAAGAAGTCAAGTCGCAATCCTGCTCCTTCTACCCCGGCCTCGAGTAGCCGGAGGAGACAGTCACAGCCTCGCATGAGTGCGACCAAGAATGATGTCTCGATTCCCATGGCAAGATACCCCCCCCCCGGCCCGATAATCCTTCATGGCAAAAAAGCCCATGACGATGTTTGGCTGGCCGGCTACCTGGGTTTCAACACAAAGTTCCTCTTGCGCACCTTGGCAATAAGCCCTCTTGTCCTACGTTGGGCTGTGTAACAGAACGCCTTCAGCTGGAAGCCGACTGAAATCTCGGCCCCCATCTCAGCGCTTGCGGAGAGTGAGACTCACGGCGACAGTGATGCCAAGCTTGATCTCTATGCTTTCGAAAACCCAGAAGCCATCAACGAGGAGTACGTGCTGCCGTATCAGGAGGGCGACGGCAAAGAGAATTGGAAGTCGGTACCCGCCGAGAAGCGCATCGAAGCTCTGAATTCACATCCTCATCACGGTCGAGGAAGAGCTCGATTGTCTGACCGAGATTGCTGACTGGGATAAATTCCGTGAGCACTACACGGACCATCGAGCGACGACGGAAAATATAAAAATACATTCGCGAAGTGAACAACATGTCCTTCTTCGTACTTCCCGACATCCCCCTCGAACGTCTGCAGGCCCCAGTCCTTGGCCCACTCGACCTCAACGGGCGCAAGGAACATGTGAGCGAGAAATGGGTCCGCGTCTTGACCCTACTGCGGTATGCGAACGGCCGGGTTTCCAAGAGCAAATATGTCATGGCTGGCTGTATCGGTGGTTGCCTCGGCGATTCCGATGCTCAGCGGAGCAAGTTGAGCGAGGAGGCGCGACGCAGGCTCGTGAACGATTCCGCCACAAAATGGCTAGGTCTCGATCAAGACTGGAGTATCCAAGAGCTTGATTTGCTAGCCATCCCCGCTTGGATGCGTCCTCAGGGCATGGACGTTGACAACACCAGGAGGATTAGGGGCCCGGACCCCAGTGACCCAGAACGGCGGCCGGTCAAGTTCGAGACCATTTGGTCGGAAGACTATCCCGGAGAAAATCCAGAGCTCGGTCCACGATGCAGAGTTTTCTGGGCGGACGCGGGCTTGCGAGACCAATTTGGCATTCCGGCGCATGTCAAGCACCCAGATTTCGCTGCCAGAAACAAGCGCGTACAGCTCCGCGACCCACGGGACTTTCCAGACTACCCGCACTGGCGCGATAGTCTGCGAGCTGGGCTATTTTTCACCGTGTGGACTTTTGAGTCGGTACATCTCGTTTGGTATCTTGTGAGCTACACGGCACAGTAGCCCCGATGGACACCCTTCACAGTGTAATACACCCCCATGAGATAACCTCTAGTAGAATAATGTACAATAGGATAACATCCAATAGATTAACATCCAGCAGCATAAACTCCCATGGGATAATCTCTGGTGGAACAACCTCCTATGGAATAGCTTACGGTGGGATAACCTTCCATGGGATAACCTCCAGTGAACAACCTCTCACGGGATAACCACTAGTGGGATAACCTCCAATGGGATTGCCTGCCAAATAGGATAATCTACAGCAGTATGACTGGGATGACCTCTAGTAGAACCACCTCATATGGGATAATCTCTACAAAATAACAACCTGACGGATGACCTCCTATGGGTTAACCTCTTGAAGAAAAATTTCTGTATAATGTAGGATAAGCGGCTAGACTGCGCCTAGTTTGAGTTTGTCTGACTGGTCTTCGGAAAGTTTGAGGGCCCCCTGGGACAGGTTAGCTCTCGCAATACACCTTGGGCTATGAGGGCTAACACGACGAAGTGCGTCAGAATTTATGATGCTTCCGGGGAAGGTACACTTCTAGGACCGTATAGACGCACAAGATGCAATTACGTCTGATTTCTGGCAGATACTTTCCTCTCCCTCACAAAATAAGCTGCTGCAACCTTCGGCAGTGCCGCAAGAGCGACTCATCTAGTATATGTTGACAGGTGCGAGATGCACCACAGAACAAGCGTCGTCCTCTCTCCAGCTCCATCTCGAAGAATCCCACACATCATGGCTCTCCATCGACGAACAAGCCAAGCAGAAGCAAGCCATCTGGGATCCAGCCGTATCAATGGCACCCATAGTCTATGAGCCCCTAGAGGCAAAATTACACGAACCTAGACGATCTGTCTCCGCGGGTGGGCGATCTTGATGCGAGGCTTCACAAGAAACACAACAAGACTCTCTGCGACGCCACAGAGACTTGTTTGCGCAGTCAACATGCCCTTTAAATCGCCGTTAGTACCTAGGTACACTTCTCACTGCCACTTACAGTCGGATAGAGATTCTAGGGCGTCTTCCTGCAGTATACAACCCACCCTCGGTTGAAAATGGAACCTATTAGCCTCACTCTCGATTCTCTTCATCGAGTGTTCAAGCGTCTCTTCTAATCAATTATGTCTCAGATCGTTTCCGACGCAGTGACAGAAGCGAAAGCAACAGCAAAAGAGACAGAGGCGGAAATGGCTCTGCTCCGCGTAGGACAGGTTTTGCAGCTGGCATTAGGTTTCCAGCTGAGATGCAGGCGCTCATCAGAAACGGAATCCCAATACCTCGCGGGCATGAAGAAAGCGTTCAAGCCCCCACTGCAAGCATTCTCTTCGGCTACGTTGAATCACTTCTTTCAGGACTCGGAGTTTGCTATGAAGTCAGCACCGAAGAGTAATGACCGGGGTACGGGAGACCTGGCCTTTCGACTCGACCATCGCGGGAGCCTTCGGAAGCCTAATCTACTCTGGGCGCGTGGATCACCAGATGAACATCAAGGACCTCAAGGCGTATTTCGGCAATCCTCCAATCATTTCAAGCAACATCTCAAAGGTATACAAGTGGGGCACAGTCTTTACCTAGGGCGCCACACTCTCCAAAATTGCTACAATCCTTGATGAAGGAGGCGCGAGCGATACCTCGGCGCATACATAGGAGCACTCGACCGTGACGCCAGGGCCTTTCGATTTGCTCTTGGAGACCATATCACTCTCCCACGGAACAACCATAACTTGGTACCGATCATTGATGAGAGCTGCTTTCCCTGGGCTGTCTTGTTGGAGGCTGTCCGTAGTAAGCGTGCTGCTGCTTCCAGATTTGCTGGCAGCGCAGAATTCAAATGAGAGCAAGCCTGATATGATTATAGCGAGGAGTGTCAGCCAACTTTTGGCGCATCGCCGATACCTCGTGGACTGAGGAGACCGAGACTTGACGGTTTGCTTAGGTGTTTGGGATTGGCTTCTTGGATGGAGGCATGTACAGGGTACGCACAGTTAGTTACCTCGCCCAGAGTTGCGTTCATTTATCATCACCGCAGGGGCAGTGGTAATAATCTTTGGGAGCATGACTTCTTAGGAGCATCCATGGATAGCTACCACCTGCTGATATGGTCAGCTTACCAACAAGAACAAGACATACTACTTCAAGGTCTTTTGCATTGCCTACTACCAAGCGCAGAGTTAAACATGTGTGAAGTGGTGATCTACATTATAAAGAGTGTGATGAGAGGATGAAGATAGGTGTACATCAACTCCCGGAGAGTGCTGTCCTTCTCCCTTGTCCTTTCATTGGAATATAGGGCTATGAAGAAGTAGAAGGGCTGTATACACATCACAAAATAAGTGAAATCGAAGATTGTGCCTACCCTAGGGTATTCCTTCTCCATTTTGTTTGGAGGAGGGGGAAAACAAACAATAACAATTAACCCCCCCCCCTGCCACCCCCTGAAACGACACAAAAGACCAAGTTTAGGGTGGCTAACAGGATTCATAGGGACAAAGAACAAGATTCAGATCTTATCCCATTATAGTAAGCCTTTCTTCGATCACAGGACATTGTGAAGCAGATATGCACTATATTTCCAGCTGAAGCTAGGCGTTAATCCTACAAATAGACCAGTTCCGAAGAGAACTACTTCTGAAGGAGGCTGGTAACGGCCTGATACGCTGCTTTTGGGGCGAAGCTGTTGTCAAATAGTAGTGGATTGGTTGAAGCTCTCCAGGAATCCGCGTCACGAACTCCCCAGACGGTGATGCCAACGCAGGTGGAGACATCAAGGCAGGCTTGAGTCACCTGCGTGTAGTCGTTTGCGGGAGCGCCCTGGATATCGAGTTCCGTGATGGCGACCTCCTTCACACCCGTGGCAGCGAGTGCCTTGAGGGCACCGCCGTAGGCGGCTCCTCCTCCAGCCGAGAGATGTGCCTGAGAACCTGTGGGTGTCGATGTTAGCAACTCTATACCATCGAAAAATTTTGTCCTACGAGGGGATTAGGAGAAAGAAATCTTACCAATTCCATCTATAGGAATTCCAGCCGCAAGCCACTTCTTGACGTGAGCGACCATACCGTTCGTGACCTTGGCGTAGGTCGCGGAGTCCAGGTTGTAATCGTTCAAGTAGAGGATGGCATCGGGATCAGCTGCCCGGGCAGCCTTGTATGCGATGGAGATAAAATCCTCACCCAGCACTTGTGAGAAAATTGAACTTCGCATACTCCCATCCTCATTGAACACTTCGTTGCACACGTCCTATACTCCAGCAATAAGCATCTTGTCCACTGTCACCACGATCTCCCATTCGTGAGCAAAAACCTACCCAAGCCCTGACCTTCCCCTTGTACCTTGTCATAACCGTCGTGATATGTCTCTCCAGGACCGACTGCAGCTGCGCCTTGTCACGGATGTTGCTGACCCAGCTGGGAAGTTGAGAGTGCCAGCACAGGGTGTGGCCTCGGATAGTCTTGTTGTTCTCGGTGGCCCTGTAACATTGTCAGCAAGATACCCTCTTTTTTACGGGTACGTCTTCAGAAGCCATTGCGCTTCACTGTGAGTCTCAATACTTTGCGTGGTACCGATACCGACACACGAGGACTCTTGTGGACAAGCGAACTTATATGGCGACCAGGTTCTCTTGAGACTCGTTGAAGCATATTGCGCCCCCCCCCCCAAAAAAAAAAGGAAAAGAGAAGAAAAAACAAGATTGAAAGAGAAACCAACCAGTTAACAAGGTAATCTGCGGTAGCGAAGTTAAAGTTTCCGTTGGAGGACTCAGTGGCGTCCCACTTCATGCTGTTCTCTGGCGTCACCTGGCCGAAGTCCTGCTGGATCACAGCGGCCGACTTGCCAGTCGTCAGGCGGTTCTGGTCCGTCGCCACGCCGAAATAGAGCTTGCCCTTGGCTTTGAACAAGGCATCGATGCTCGTGGGGGCCTGGCGCTCGTCGAGCTCCGCCGCCGGGGCGGCGAGGGCCAGGAGAGGTGCCAGGAGGTAAAGCAGGGTTGACTTCATCTTGAGCGGCTTGTGCTTGGTATGCTTCTTCCTCGATATAAAGTGAATCCAATAAGTTGGGGCGCCATGACTTTATATAAGCTCTTCAACCACACTTCTACCTCGTTGTGCCCCTGAATCCGGAGATGGTCATCCGGTACCCTTAGCACCGCAGCCGAATCGAGCTTGAGGATGAGAATGGCACGTTGAAGCGCGCCACAGCCGCTCACCTTCCAGAGGTGGAGATACCTCGCGAGCCAGCAAAGGGGGGGCCATTGACGTTTGCTTGTTTGGAGGCCGATTGGGGCACAGAACTCGGTGGTGACGATCCGTGATATTGAAGTATAATCCGAGTATTGCTTGAACTGGGATATGTCATGGACATGGGTAGACTGCTTTAGAATTTGCCGTCAGAGCGGCCAAGACGGGTTTTATTCAAACTGCCAATGGGCCTTTTTATCCATATTGACTCTCGGCCGATCCGGGTACATAGGAAGGCACCTCTTAATTGGGGTCATGCCGAGAAAATTGAAGGGTCGCCACTCAATGGGATCTGAATGCCGACAGTGGGGACCACACTCGTATTGCTGGGGTTGTTACAAGCCATTCTGAAGCGATCCAATGTCGAGCAGCCTTCTTGTTAGGCCTGAGACCATACGATAGTAACATCCACCTTTTGTGACTCGTCTCTTGTAGGTCTTTGTTTATTACCACACCCAAGGAGAGTGGATCTCAGAACGTCTTTAATGAACCGGAAGAAGACTTGTGCGGCTCGATTGAATTATGGATTGAGATCCTCATGGCAAATGTAGACTCCGAAGATGAGGCGTCCCTAGCTCGAAGAACCATGGAGGCAAACAAAGAGAAGCCGGCAACTCACTGGCAGCAACTGCGCGAATGGGTCGTGGAATCAGATGGGGGTGCATCGATGATAGTCAAGGCATTGCTGACTTCCCACTGCCGCATGAACCGCTTCCACTATATTTGAAGCAACACAGGCAGTACCGCGCTTGACGGTCACCAGGCCCAGGTACCTAGGTAAGTTCAGTCAGTCGAGTGTGATCCAAAGACACAGCGGTTGGTCTACCCTAAAATGAACGGAGCATTCGCCAGCAGGTGAGCGGCCTCAGCAACAAATACATACGCGTATGAGCGGACTCTGTAGTTGGGCCATCGATCGAGTTCTCTGAAAGTCGAGAAGATCATTGCCGATCGGACGGAGAAGCTGTAACAGGAGCTCTTGGACCCGTCCCTTATATCTTGGCTCCTAGGGTCAGCCTCCAGAGACCGAGGCCTATTTGTGATACGTGCGGCCTAAACGGTGGATAATTCAGTCGCCTTCCGGCGTACCCTAGGGTAGTGATGGATTCCTGCCCGAGCTGGGGGATCTCAGGGACAAAGTGTAGCGATCGAGGGGCTGATGAGAAGATGGCGCGTGACAAGCAGCGCATACAGCACGCATAGGTATATAAGTACTGTAGTATAGCCGCGGTCGGTGATCCGGTGCTCGTTGCTACCGGTATGGCTCAAAGCTGGACGACTCTCACGATGTGACCATGACAGTGACAGTGGAGAGAGTGCACTCAGACATACAGCAGATTGTGATGTTCGAGATGTCCATCTCTTGAATCATGAGGTCGTTTGAGACTAGAATGGTTCAACTCAGGCGGGGGGTGGGTCCGGCCGGGTCGGTCGTAGTCTACCTAGGTAATAAGTGCTATAGCCAGCCAGCCAGCCAGGCAGCCAGCCAGGCAGTCAGGCGGATCTACCCGCCCCCTCGTCACGGGTCTCCTCAGTTGGTGGTCGTGTGTGTCCCGTGAGACCTCGCCGTCCTCAAACCTCCGTCTTTCATCAAGCATAGGATGCAGCACTCGTATACCTCCAGTGCCCAGAGCCAGCCAGCCAGCCAGTAATCAAAGCTTCAGCAATTGAGTTTGGGTGCTTCCAGGCCGCTTCTGCGCCCAAGGGCCCGACCGTAACGCGCTCAAACGGGCGTCCGCGTGCGTGCATGGGGGGTTCTACAGTATTCTAACGTTCCACACAGGCTTGCTTGCTTACTCACTCTCACTGCAGTCTCAGTCTCAGTCTCAGTCTCACACACACACACACTCACTCACACCGACGGCTTCGCTCAAGCTTGTGCAAGGGCCCATCAGGCGGCCAGCACGGCACGGCACGGCACAGCACAGCACAGCACGGCACGGCTGGGACCCAGTGCGCTCATCTCGCGCCCACTCCCACTCCCACTCCCACTCCCACTGGTCACAGGTGGTGTTGCCACCGCTCTAAGTTTGGTAGCACGGCACACCATACAATCCATTCCCCGGCGCCGCAGTATTATGGCCCCGAGGAATGAGGATTCACGCCCTCCACCACTGCCGCGCCTATACTCGAGACAGTCCCACGTTTCCAAGCGTTCGTTCCTCTCCCACTCGTCTTCTTTCGAGGCCGATGACGAGCGCTCGGCCACCATCTCCCCTACGTCCGATGACATAGACCGCAACTCCGACATGGAGCCCAATCACAGCACCGGCCCTCCCACGCCACCCGTCCGCTATGCCGGAGAGGACACCAGGCGTGAGTCCCGCTGCCCGCCCCGGAACCATGCCTTGCCAAAGCAACAGTGACTGAGCCCTGACTTGTTAGAAACGAGCTCAAAGGAGCTGAGGGGATGGTACATGTATGCCTTCGCGGCAGAGACCTACGTCATTTGTGGTGAGTAAAGCATGCCCGGCCCCGGGAATGTGAGAGAACGGACAGGCCTCTTCTGACTGAGTGGTAGCAATCGGTATGTCACTTAATACTAACCTTGTGCCGCCTCGCAACGCCTCCCTATGGCGATGCTTGGTTTTACGTGCGCCATGCTCTAACACTAACAGGCTCATTCATCCCCATCCTCCTCGAGAGTCTCGCACGGGAGAACGGCGTGCTGCTCAAGAGCGGACAGCCATGTGGCCCCAGTAATGAGAAGAGTGGAGACGATGCTCAGTGCGTCGTCCATGTCCTGGGCCTGGAGATCAACACCGCCAGCTTCGCCATGTACACTTTCAGCGTCAGCGTCCTGTTGCAGGCACTGCTTGTCGTGAGCATCAGCTCCTTCGCGGACCACGGCCAGTACCGGAAGAAGCTCCTCTTGGCCTTTGCCTGGACCGGCAGCTTCTGCGTCATGCTCTACATATTCGTCTCAAGAGACATCTACATCTTCGGTGCATTACTGGCCATCATCAGCAACGTATCCTTTGGAGCCTCATTCGTTCTGTTGAACAGCTTCCTTCCTCTTCTCGTGCGATATCATCCCAAGGTGTTGTTTGCGGACGGGGCATCGACTCCTGACCTGGCCGTGCCGAACGGCGAATCGCAGCGGATGGAGCACCCTCAAGACGATGAGGAGAACGAGACCTTTCGTGACAGCAGTTCGAGCACTGCATTGCTGGGTGAGGAAGGCCCGCACAGGCTGCGGAAGATCCTTACCCATGAAGACCAGACGTCTGTGGAGCTCGCATTGTCGACCGAGATATCTGCAAAGGGGATAGGTATAGGCTACGCGGCCGGGCTGTTCGTGCAGTGTGTCGCTATTCTCATCCTCATCGAGATGAGGAGCTCGACCTGGTCTTTACGCGTTGTCTTATTCGTGATTGGGACTTGGTGGGCTGTCTTCACTATACCCGCTGCCTTTTGGCTGAGGCCCAGGCCAGGACCACCCCTGCCCGCACAAAAGAGCCGCACAGGCGTCAGGGCGTTCTTCGCATACGCATTCTACGCGTGGAAATCGCTCTTCAAGACAGTGCAGCTGGCGAGGCGGCTCCTGGACATGATGCTGTTCCTCGCAGCGTGGTTCCTGCTCTCGGACGCCATCGCGACCACATCATCGACCGCGATTCTGTTCGCCAAGACGACCTTGCAGATGGAGCCGTGGGCACTGGGCCTCATCGGTGTCATCTCGACGATGTTTGGCATCGCGGGGGCCCTCTCCTGGTCCTACATCTCCCGGCGGTTCGAACTCAAGCCGCACCAGACGCTCCTGAGCTGCATTGCGCTGTTCGAGCTAATCCCCCTCTACGGCCTGCTGGGCTATCTGCCGTTCGTGCGCACCTGGGGCGTGCTGGGCCTGCAGCAGCCGTGGGAGATGTTCCCGCTGGCGGGCGTGTACGGCTTCGTGCTGGGCGGCCTCAGCAGCTACTGCCGGGCGCTGTACGGGGAGCTCATCCCCCCCGGGTCCGAGGCGGCCTTCTACGCCCTCTACGCCATCACGGACAAGGGCTCGAGCGTCTTCGGGCCCTTCATCGTCGCCTCCATCATCGACGCCACCGGCGAGATCCGCCCCGCATTCTGGTTCCTGGCGTGCCTCGTCGGCCTCCCCGCGCCGCTCATCTACTTCGTCAACGCCGAGCGTGGCAAGCTCGAGGCCGAGCGGCTGGCCGCTGTCATCGACGGCTACAAGGCTAGGCAGGGTGACCCGGATGGTCGCGGGGAGCACGGTGATGACGAGGGCCAGGCAATGCTGGCCCAGCATGACGACCACGATGCTGATGTTGAACGACGCGGGGACTGAGATTTGTTTTTCACTGAGTATTTTTGACAATGTTTCTTTTTCTAGCATAGCGACGGCGCTTGAGGCGTGAATTGGATGTTTTGGCTCTTGTTTGATGGCTTTGGAGGGTTCGACGTAGAATCTGTCTTTTCCACTTGTTTCAATCAAATGTTCAGATCCTCTGGAATTCCTTGCCTCTTTTGCCTCCCACCCCTCTCAACATCAAATGCGAGGCGCTTAACTCGAAGAACTACCATGCCATTGTTCCATTTAGAGAGAATCGATGTGAATGATGGCTTCTGACAGGATATAGAGAGCACATGCAAAATTGTCTTGACTCACAAACAGGGCCAGGTGGATTTGTCTGGAGGGACAGAGATGTGAGTGAAAATTGAGGACTGATTAAGGACAGGATATTCATTTTGTGGGTAAACGACGACGTCCCCTTCTCGGATTTACAAACGTAACTCTAATGAGAGCCTTTTGCCTGCTCCCCTCCCAAAAACGCCCGAAGAAAATAAAATAAACAGCAAATGGCCATTGTCCGTACTCCTCCTCCTATCAAGCAGGTATACGTCATACTCGCCTTCGGCGCTGAAGCTGACTGAAGAAAGGGTTTCGTATCATATGAGAGGTAATGCACCCCATAACAAAGGATTCCCAATGAAAACAACCCCACAAGGACCTCGTTGGCGGTCTACCGAGCACATCTGTGCCTCTAGCAGAATCGCGTGCCGCAAACGAGGCACTTGACCTCCTCCATCCAGGTCTTGTCTCCGCCCTCGATGCCTTCTCTCAGGTCTGTGATCTCGAACATGTCCTGATCCACCTTGAAGTTCGCCTCAAAGAGGCCCTCGTATGGTTTTGCGGAGCCTGCGTCCACCTTCTTCCGTCCTCGGCCGACCTTGCGGGCTGGCGTCTCTGCGGTCGGGGTCTGTGTTGTTGACACTCGGCCGTTCTGCGGTTGCACCGAGCCTTCCTCGGTCACGACAGTAGACTCCTCCTTGAACTCAACAGAGTCGTTGGCGGCCTTGACTGTCTCCCCCTCTCCGTCGGTCTTGACCTGGATTGGAAGCTCGGCAGCCACAGCGCCGGTGCCGGGTTCGACTGGGCTGAGAGGACGCTTTGCCTCCTCCTCCTCCACCTTCTCCTCCTTCACACCGGATGATTTGTGTGGTTTGTCTGTTCCGAGGGCCTCGTACGTCTTGAGCAGGATATCATGCTTCAGGCACTCCTCGTGAAGCCACTTCTTACATGTCTCGTTGGGGCACCCGACCAAGACCTTGTCAGGGTTTCCGGGTTGGTCGCACTTGCAGACTTTCTCGATGGCCTAGAATAAAAAGTCAGCCCCAAGCCCCTTCACCAGCTTGTCAGCCGCGCAAACGCTTACCGAGAGTTCCTGGGTCCGAACATCGAAGGCTTGTCTCCAGTAAAGCGCGCTCTGAATCTGATCGTCGTTTTCGTCGGTGACTTGGTTGACAGTGGCTTGCTGGGTGACTGAAACAACGTTGATGATGTCCACTGTGGCAAGGGGTTAGCTCCAGATTATTTACTTCCTCCCACGGCTTGTGACACATACTGTGGTTGGATGCGATCAACTCGTTCTGCCCGTGGTAGGGTTGACGGCCCTGGACGGTCTTCTTTCCATCAACGGTGCCTTGTGGCAGCTCGTCTGGCCAGTACATCCAGTAAACGCGGGCGTAGACGTGGTGCTCATCGCTGGCGCGGATTTCCAAAATCCGAGCAACCCAGTCATCATTACTCTTAGTTCGTGGGCCGAGCTGCTCTTTGTTGGCAAAGGATTTCTGACGCTCGATGGTATCCTCGTTCGCGACGAAGATGTAGTTGTCGCTAAAATATTTGGATCCATTGACTATGGCGGGCAAATCAGTAAGACAAGTTCTACTGCCCAGGCTCCTGAAATGCAAGGGGACGGGCAGACACATACGGACGAAGCTGTTGTACCGAGTCATCTCAGACCATCTCTTGGAGGGCTCAACCATGTAGTGGATGTCCATGGTCTCGAAGCTCTTGAACCTGCCCGAGGGAGCGAAGGGAGACATCTGGACGGGGATCTTGCTGTGGCTGTCGTCGGCATCCTCGTCGTTCCTTCTGCGCCGCTTCTTCTTTGGGTCCCTGTCCTTTGGGTCGATGAGCCGCACCGAGAATGGGCACTCGGCCCTGCTGGCCTCGTCGACCTCACGAGTTCGCTTGCGCGGGGCAGCCATGTTGAGGTCGTCGGATGGTCAGGAGTGCGACAGTTGGGGTGGATGTGGTCGCGAGCGCGGGCGCGGGCGTGTGCGCTGCAATGGCAACGGCAACGGCGACGGCAACGGATGGGGTGGCTGGGGGGTGTGGGAGGGGAGACGGGGCCAGGTGGGCAGAGCCGCTCTCTCTCTCTCTCTCGTGTGCGCCTGGGTCTGCTGCAGCCGGCAGGCGAGGAAGGATGCTGAGACGGGCGGCGAATTGGTCCGCGACAGCTTCCGACGATGACGGGCGGGTCTGCGACGATGCGCGACGGTCAATTGGTGATGGAAGAGATGCGGTCGCAAGCTGGAGCTGGATTGCCCTGCCGCCGTTGGGAATTGCCACGATCAAATTTCTCGGAAACGCGTCGCAAGGCGGAGCTTTGGGGGTGTGGGAGAAAGCATTGACAGTGGCTGGCAAAAAGTGGCACAGGGCGGTCGCTGATGACTTGGGGAACTTTGTGACCATCAAAAGTCCCGTTGGCCGAAATGCACCCGGGCAGCCAGCGTGCCAATACGCCTGCCTCCTGCCTCCTGCGGGGAAAGCTCCTCTCCTGCTGTGCACTACATATAATAATTCGGGTGGGTGGGTCACCTCCGGGCCAGCCATTGCCTTCGTTGGAAGTCCAGGTAGAGTACATCAATCACATCACGCCTGCGCAGAAAGTGTCCAGGCACTCTTTCCAAGCTAATAAGCCGGGCGTGTCTGACGGCACCGAATAGTACCTACCGTAGCGCCCCCCCTGGGTTCCTGAAGACGGTGCCTAGACCGTCCCTTCCGTGGTAAGACGAGCTAATTACCAATTGGGGTCGGGCGACGCAAATAAATTTTAACCGTAATTTTGACGAAGACCCTTCCTAAGCTACCTAGGTACCTAGAATATGCCTTCCTTCGGGGGGAAGAAAAGAGAGTCTTAAAAATATAAGGTAAATATTACGTTTTTATTAATTAGGAAAGTAATTAAAAGCTTGCCTTTTAAAGAAATATTATTAATAAAATAGTAAAAGAAATTTATATTAGCTAATCTTTATATTAAAGTATAAGCTTAAAGTAAAGAATTTAAAGATTAAACCCTTTAAAAACTGCTTAATCTATAAAGACCCGATAATAAAATTTAACTGTAAAAAATTATATACGTCGGGCGACCCTAATTGGGTAATTACTTAGTCTTTAAAAACTAGGGGGGGGGCGCTATGGTATACAGGTACCCGTAGGTAGACTAGGTAGTCTACAGAGTCTGTTCTCAGAATGTCTCAGTGCCCTTCTGTCACTTTCCGAGATGTCCTTATGTTACATTTCCAAACATAGCACACTCTCCGCCACTCTCCCTCTTCTCAGAATTATTGATTGCATGAAGACATTGCCGTCCAAAATTAGATATTTGGGAATATTTGTTCCGGTGCCAGACTGTGCCTCCTTGAAGGAATGACTGAACCTCTGCCTCGAACCTGTTGGTTAATCATGGTGTGGATCAAGGCGAAGGGGACTTTGAATTAGTCTACCAGAAATAGATTCCATATGATTCGAGAGTCTGCCGATGTGGAGCACAAAATGATGTGCGCACAATGATAGCATGCAGTGACCACCCGTGAGAGGTGCTGGCCTCTTATAATACATAAATCCTCTTTGTGAAGGCTACCAACGAAACGGAACAGTCACAGACAGTATCATCTCCAGAAGACACAAGAAGCGTGGGAGGGAGGCGCAAGGCCTCAACGTCGATGCTTTGTCCATGGCGCTATCCCCTGAACTCTCAAACCCGTGTCCTCGTTGATTGATAGGACTAGCATGGCCGTGTTCTCTCTGTCCCTCGAATTCCACCAAATGCTGATTTTCTCTCTTGACTGAGCCTTCCAACGCCTTTCGGTCGGTCCTCAAGCACGACCAACCGTCTGCCTAGACCTGACAACCCTATTGAATATGAGAAAAGGGTTTGCTTGTATAATACAGGGTACACATATCCCAAGCCTATTGTCTGCTACGGCCTCACTCGATCCCGTCAGACTCGTCCGACTCGGCGTCCGAGTGCACCTTGAACACGTAACGCTTCTAGCCCGTCACGGTCGCCTCAGTACCGCCCATCGCGTCATCTCCTGAGCCAGGTATCACCTGCTCCTCGGCTGCCTTGTTATCCGCAAACTGGCGCTCGCTGACATGTTCCTTCGCGCCATCAGCAGTCCAGACCTTGTCGGGGAAGGTTCCGCGCTGGCCGTCCTCATGCTTGAACTGGCAGTACCGGTTTGTGCAGGGGCGGAACTTGCACATCACCGGGTTGTGGTAGAATTCGCAGCCAGGAGTCTTGCAGTCGGCGCCGTTCCGGCAGGGGGGCTTGGCCGGGTGCTTGAAGGGGCATCGAGCGTTCTGACAGTTTGGCCAGAACTTGCAGTCTTGCTCGCCCTGGTGCGCCGTCCTGGTGGCAGGCGACGGGTGCCGGCCAACACATTTGAAGTTCTTGCAAGCTGCACCAAAACTGCAAACATCTTGGACGTCGATGGTCGCTCCTGGGGGCGCGGCCGGTGATTGATGGGCAAACTTGCAGTCCTTGTTGTTGCAACCCAGGTTGAAACGGCAAACTGTTTCCTCCGGGTTTGTTGGCTCGCGCTTGACGCCAGACATGTCCATGTCTCCCTCGCCTTGCTCAGTCGACTCGGACTTGTGTGCTTCTGAAGCATGCGAGTTATTGCGGCCGTTCTGGTGGTGGCCACCGCGGCCTCGGAAGTTGCCTCGTTGGTTGGGGTGCTGCGCGCGCTCAAACAGTGACTTGCCACGCCCCTGGCCGTTCGCCCCGCCGCCATGCTGCATCATCAGCTGTTGCTGCATCTGGTTCAGCATCTGCTGTTGTACTTCCATCATTTGCATCAGGTCCGACTGTTGAGGTTGACCAGGCATCATACCCCAGCCATTCATCGGCCCCATGGCTCCTCCGTTCATGCCGGGAGGGCCGGGAGGCATAGGGTTCATGTTTGCGAGGCCGTGAGCAATGTTGGCTGCGCGTTGATTCGGCCCTCGTGGCTGTCTCCCGGAGCCCATCCGCGGGCCGGTCGGGGGTGTCCGGGTGTGCGAGTTGATCCTCTCGTTTCCAGTCGCCCCGCGCACGCGATGGAGGACGTTCTCATGTGTCCTGTCCATCGCACGGTTTAGTTGTCCTACGAGTCGCTTTCCGCGGCCTCTGTCGGCGCCGTTACGCATAGCCTTGGGACCTGTAGGTCTGGTAAAAGTTAGTATGGTGTCAACTTTTCCACCGCATCAGACAATGACATACGCGTTGAACTCGGCAAGACCGTCGTTTGTGCTCATGTCCATGTCCTGGTCATCATCGGGCGCGCCCGACTGCGGTGGGGCAGCAGCCGACGTGGCGTCGGCTTGCGCATCGCTGGAACCGAACTGGGCGGAGAGAGCGTCGATGGTGGCGAAGAGCCAGTTTGAGAATTCGATAAGGCCGGAATCATTGGGGTCGAGGCCGAGGAGGTCTGTTGATAGCTCTCTGGTGACTTCTTCTTGTGTCTTGCCGTTGACGAGCATCAGGATGATGTATTCGGTGAGCGCGGCGTCGTCGGCACCTCCGGTAGCCCAGCCATACTGCTCCAGCTTCGGCTGGATAGCAGAGTTGAGGGCATCAGCCAAGGGGGTGTTGAGCTCGACCGAGACAGGCATTGTGGGTGGTTGCGAAGAGAGAGACGATTGAGGTGCAGGCGAGCCGAGGTGAATGACGGCGGAGGCAAGGGGGTGAAATACGCAGCGATGGCAGAGAATCGGTTGTGAAACCAGCCGCGACAAAGGCGGGCGCGACGGAGAGAGAGGGCACTCGTGGGCGATGGCAGAGTGACTTGCGGCACGACCTTGACAACAATGAATGGGCGAGTGCACGACTGATTGGCAGGACAAGTGGACGGCGGTTCGTTAGGCTGTTGGCCTGCTCTCAAAGCCCAAACCAAAGCCAAAGCCAGAGCCTCAAGTCCAAACCTCAAGCAGGAGGGCAGGTTGGTGAGTCGCGTAGTTTGGCGGTCAGGAGAATTGGCTTGGAGTTGTGGTTGGTGCAGTGTGGGCGTTTTGGATTTGGGGATGGATTTGACAGGTGAAGTTTGCATGCAAGGCAGTGTCAGCCAGCCAGGGCGCTAAGCCCGACTGACTGACTGACGAAATGCCGGCCCAGCCTTGCCTTCTGGGATGTGGCGCTGGCAGCTCCGGATCGGTGGTCACTAATCGGTGCTCAGTGCTCGAGCCTTGGCACCCGATTACTAAAGGGCCCTCCCTGTCTATTGGACTTGCCCCTGCTGGAAGGTGTACGCTGGACTAGGTAGACTAGTCTATCTAGACTAATATCTAGACTATCTGCTGGAATAGCCTTTAGTTACAACGTACATTGACTAGTCTAACAGACAGACCAATTTGCCCATTTTACCACTTATTACCAGGAGGATTGCCTCTTCCTTGGAAGATACAACGCAGTGAAACGTGTTCCTATTTCCAGGATACACTCACCACCAGTGCTCTGGTAGGCAGCGGGGTCTTCCAAACGGTGGAACAAAGGAGGCGTATAATGTGTCAAATGTGATCAAGTGTGCTCAAGCATGCAATTACCAATGAACGGGCATCCAACCAAGCTCTGGCCATAAGCCTCTGGCATTTTCCACACCTTTTCCGTCAACAATGACAGGCGAGCTGCTGCTCTGATGTTGCCACTGTGGCTGTTCATAATTCTTCTGGTAGCATCTAGACCCTACGATTTGTCCAACTTTCGCACAAAGGCATCAAGCAAATTGCCCTCCCGCCCTTCATGTTCACACCCAACTGGATATGACACAGGTAAACTCTGCCACCCACATTACAAACACACGGACCGCGCATCCGCTTTGCACGACAGCTGTTGGAAGGGAACGGCGGCTTGGCTGCTGGGAAGAGTGCCTCCCGACTGAGAGACTTAACAAAAGCTGGTTCTGCTTTGAATCATGAAGGCCATCCCACAAAAGGTGAAGATATAATCATCACACGACCACACATGGGAGCGTATGGCTCCAGACGTTACGTGCCTGGATGCCCGCTGGGCCGCCTAGCGGGTTGGTTCCTGGGTGGTACTGTGGTATGACCCTGACTACGGACAGGCTAGGGGCCCCGGTTCTGTGGGAAGCTTGACCTAACAGAGTGCGATTTGAGAGGTTGTTTGTGGCTGCAGTCCCTCTGTGCTTTCCAAGCTGAAGTACCTAGGTACGGATAAACATACATGTTTCACCTCCGCTGCAGGCATTTGGCAGGCGCTCGTATTGTCGCAGTTGGAGCAGATCAGATCAGAGCAGAGCAGCTGAGGTTCACGCATGACGCTCGGCAAGACCCCCCCGCTCTGTGCCCATCCCACCGCATCCATCCCATGCATCCTAACCATCATCCCATCCGCCTAGTCCCGTCCCACGCAGGCAGCCCCATGCACATACATCCTTTCCCAAAAATTTAAGGTTGAGATCATCGTTGGAGGGTCTCTGTCCGCAGTGTGGCCTGAGCACGGGGAGAATGACTGGCTGCGTTGGGGCCCAGGATTCTTATTTCTTTGAGCTCCTTTTCCAATCCTACTTACCAACGCTCTGATTCCCCAGCGTGCTCTTTCATATCCATGTCCAGTCAGTCCCGACTCCCATCACCCCCTACCGGCCGGTGGCTTGCAGACGTCCAGGCTTACAGCCCGTCAGTCGACCCTAGCTTGCGGCTTGCTCTCGCCAGTCCGTCCCATCTGGTCCACCCACACACCCACATCCACACTCCATACCTTGCTCACGGCCGGGAAGCCACATTCTTGGCCGGCACTTCTGCCCTCTGGCCCTCTGGCCCTCTGGCCCTCTGGCCCGCCCGTGTGCACTAGGCTAGACTATATTCCACCAACTCTGCACGGTGAACGCAAAGTAACGTTGCGCGTGTTCCACGACTACCTCTGGACCTCACGATCTCCACGACGTGTCTGGCGCACGCGTGCCCAGAAGACGCTCCGCCACAGCGCATCTTATCCGTTGGTCTCCCCCCCTTGCTGCTGAGCCGTCAGCGCTCAGCAGACTCGAGGGCCTAATAAGAGAGCTGCCTGAGCCTTGAAGGTGCCTATCTTTTGACAGACCCACCTGCCAGCAAGTTCTCCTCGTCCACGATAGGTCCAGGAGGCCCTTGGTGAACAAACGTTGATCGGCACTACTGCACTTGCTGCTCCCGCCTCTACCAGGATCCAGTGCGACGCACCCAAGCCTTGCACCTGCGTGGGCTTGCCAATTACGAGCTAAAAGTCTATTAAATAAACAACTGCGATTCACTCCCTCGCTTTTGTCACGCGCTCATCACCTACTCACTGAGGCTTTGCTTTTCTTTTCTTTGCCCAGTCACTCACTACACTCGCTTCGCTCACTCACTCACAAGCCCACTCCCTCCGTACAACAAATACATAAGTGGCTGCCCTCGAACCACTGTGTTGTCCCCATCTCGAGTCGAGGATTACATACCATCCCAAAAACCCACTTTTTTTCCAGCTTGCCCGACCTATAGCTCGCCATACACAATTTTCTCCTCGCCAGGTGATCAGCTGCATGCTCATCATCAAGATGGCTTCGCGACTGCTCTTTCTTTGCCTGCTGGCTGTAGACCTTGTCGCAGCTCAGGGCTTGGGGGGATTGTGGCCCGCCCCTCAACCTACCTTCACCTCTGGCACCACGCCCCTTTTCATCAACCAGGACATCAATGTCACTTACAACGGCGCATCTGTACGGTGGTCTACTCGAGAGAGTTCCTTATCCTTTCAAAATGATTTGTTTACTAAGAATACTTTCCAAACACAGCTGAGCCGCGAGGCCGACTATGAGCCGACCGCCTTGACCAGCTCCGAGATCACAGCCGCTGGTGTCAGCAGGGCCCTGGACAACATCTTCAACCAGAATTTCGTCCCGTGGATGCTTGTTCCACGGAACTCCCTTTCCACCTATGAACCAGCACCCAATGCTTCTGCCGCCGCCGTTTCTTGTCTGGAAATCACTCTGACCGGCGGCAACACCACCTTTGATCCCACGGCAACCGACGTCGACGAGGGGTACAGCTTGAGCATCGGAGAGGACGGCACTGCGAAGCTCTCCTCCAAGTCGACCTTTGGCATCCTGCACGGCCTGGAGACTTTCTCCCAGCTCTTCTACGAGCACTCCGCCGGCGGTGCCTGGTATCTGGTCAACGCCCCAATCGAGGTTGAGGACGAGCCCGTCTATGGACATCGCGGGCTCATGCTCGACACGGCCAGGCACTGGTTCCCTGTGGACGACATCAAGCGGACCATCGATGCCATGTCGTACAACAAGCTGAACAAGCTCCACGTGCACGTTACTGACTCACAGTCGTGGCCCCTCGAGATCCCAGCCTTTCCCGAGCTGTCCGAGAAGGGTGCTTACAGCCCATCTTCGGTATACTCCCCCGATGACATCAAGTCGATCCAGGAGTACGGTATCTCACGCGGGGTGGAGGTCTATCTCGAGATCGACATGCCTGGCCACATCGGCATCGTGGGCGAGGCATTCCCAGATCTCGTTGTAGCCTACGATGCTCGACCCTACTTTTTCTACTGCGCACAGCCTCCATGTGGCGCCTTCCGGCTCAACGATTCCGCCGTGGAGACCTTCCTCGGCACGCTTTTCGACGACATCCTTCCGCGTGTGGCGCCCTACTCCAAGTATTGGGGCACGGGAGGAGACGAGCTAAATGCGAACGACTCGAGGTTTGACCCCGGCCTGAACACAAACGACAGCACGGTGCTTCAGCCGCTGCTGCAGGACTTTGTCGACAACCAGCACACACGCGTGCGCAATGCGGGTCTGACGCCCACCGTATGGGAGGAGCTCGTGACCGAGTGGAACATCACACTTGGATCGGACGTGGTTGTGCAGTCGTGGCTGGGCGGCGGTGCTGTCTCCGAGATTGCTTCCAAGGGCCACAAGGTCATCGACAGTGACTACAACTTCTGGGTGAGTCCCATGTCTAGCACTGACAGAAGACCGACACTACGATGCTAACATGGAGCCTGCAGTACCTTGACTGTGGCCGTGGTCAATGGCTCACTTTCGGCAACGAGATATGGTCCCAGTACACACCTTTCAATGACTGGTGCAGCCCAACCAAGAGCTGGGAGCTTGTCTACTCGCACGACCCGGCTGCAGGCCTCGATCCCTCGGCAGCGGAACTCGTCCTGGGCGGCGAGGTCGCCGTCTGGTCCGAGACCATCGACAGCAACAACCTCGACAGCCTCGTGTGGCCCAGGGCCGGAGCTGCCGGGGAGGTACTTTGGTCGGGGCGAACCGACGCGAGCGGCCAGAACCGCTCGCAGGTCACGGCGGCACCGAGGCTGAACGCGCAGAGGCAGCGTCTGGTGAGCAGGGGCATCAGGGCGAGTCCGATCCAGATGGAGTGGTGCCTTCAGTACCCGAATGCGACGGGCTGCGAATACCCAGCTGCGTAGGATGAGGAGCTTTCGGGGGATGAAGAGCTGCCATGGCAAAGTTTTCCGCTCGGGATGCTTGGGACCTTGGTTGATGTTCTCTCTCGACTTGCTCTGAGCATCCTCAGTGCATTTACAAATAGGACTCGTAAATGATATCTTTCAAGAGGAACGGCGCGCCTCTGAACGTTATCCATTCTTGTACATAGATTTCATTGACAAAGCACGTTAAATCGTTTATTTGTCCCACTAACAAATGACATGGCGAGGTTGACTTCAACAATTAAGATTTCGGCCTGAGAGAGCCGACTTCCAGTAGATACTTCAATCAGGTACCTGCGGGGTGGGTGCTTCCAGTGGGAAAGTGTGCTGCTCAGGTGGTTGGATCCCAGTCCCCAGGTGATAAGACGCGGCCACATGGCCTGAGGAATGACGCTATTGAGCCCACGTGGCTCTCTGACCCCCTCTGACCGCAGCTTCAAGTCAAATCCCAACAAGACATTACAAGACATTACAAATCTGTAGTAAAGCTCGAGACATGATTTTAATCTTGACATTCACCTTGACCAAGTCTTTCTAGTGCATGAGCCTGCTGCAGGGAAGTCATCTCATGACCCTGTGTTGGCCAAGCTCGGCGAAAGTAAGGGCGAGCCATCCATCTGCCCATCTGCCTAGGGCTTGTAATACTCATCACACGTCTCACAGCCCCTGAGAGGCAGTAATCTATCCAAGCCTCCAAGATGGACTTCATTCAGGGCGCCATACAAGCAGTGTTCTCGCCTCCAGACACCAGCATGCTAGTAATCACGACAGTGGTCACAACAGCGTCCCTGTGCACCATCCTCAACCGCATCATCCACCCGAGGCGGCCCTCGGTGCTCCAAAGCCCGCTCGGCTCTCACATCTCCGGCCTCTCCCCCGAGGAGCAGTCACAGCTGCTCTACCCACCAGACTACTTCCCTGGGGCGCGCGACGTGCCGACCCCTTACGGGTCTATTAGATGCTGTACGTACAAGACTCTTCTGCACGTCGTTGTTCCAGGGCTGGCGATGAGATGCTAACCTCCTTAGATGAGTTTGGTCCCGCTTCTGGCAGGAAGGTTCTCCTGATCCATGGGATTTCCACTTCGTGCAGTAAGTAGCTTCCATCGACCTTAACTTCGATTTTCGCACGGGTGTCTCTGCTGCATTCATGTGTCCCAAAAGCCATCAGTCGTTGCCAGCCTGTATCTATCTCATGAAGCAGGCTGTATGCAAAGATGTGGCCTGTTCCTGACTCACTCCGACCCCATGACGAATCTGTTCCAAGGTCCCTTGACGGCTTACTTCTAGTTCTGTAGTGACTCTCACACACATCGCCCACGGGCTGGTTGAGCGCGGGTGCAGGGTGCTGCTGTTTGATCTGTTCGGACGAGGGTACTCGGATGGCGTTGGCGACCTGCCCCACGATGAGCGGCTATACGCCAGCCAGGCCCTGTGCGTGCTCGCGTCGAGCGAGCTCGCATGGACGGGCCATGGCGAGGATGAGGGCTTTCACCTCGTGGGCTATTCTCTGGGAGGAGGCATCGCAGCACACCTGGCGACGGCCTTTCCGGGCATGGTCAAGAGCCTGATCTTCCTCGCACCGGCCGGGATGATCCGGGAGGAGAACTTTGGCACTGTTGCAAAGGTCATCTTCAGAAGTGGGTGGGTGCCCGAGGGGATCGTGGAGATCGTGACGAGATGGAGGCTGAAGAGGCCGATTGCCGAGAGCGCGAAGAGGAAGTCAAAGGGCGGCGGCCTAAGTGGAGCATCGACGCCCAAGCCGCATCTGCCGGGCGAGCAGGCCATCCAGGCCACCGTGACGAGCGAGATTGCCGATGCTGCCGTCCCCGAGGCCCCGGGACCACTGCAGCGGCAGGTGCTGAAGTACGTCAACTGGCAAGTTGCGAACCATGCGGGCTTCGTGCCGGCCTTTATGAGCACGCTGAGGTACGCCCCGATCATCAATCAGCATGAGGCATGGAGGAAGGTCGCCAGGAGAGAGCCCAAGACGACATGTTTCATTTTTGGGATTGAAGATGAGATCGTCAACGACGAAGACTACCGTCAAGATGTACTGCCACTTGTGGGCGGGGACGAGCACGTCTTCTGGGCGGACCCTGTGCCTGGGGGCCATGATTTTCCCATGTCCCACCCTGAACTGACGCTGGAAAGGATTTGGAGGTTCTGGGGTTGGGATGAAGGTGTTGCTGCGTCCTGGGTGAAGACGTGATGCTGGCCTCAGATTAGAATCGTGAGATAGGATTGGGTTATTATAAGACTTTAGACATAGGAAGAGATAGACACAATGTATAGACATCTTCTTCAATGCGTCGTCTTCCCCGTCAGATGAGGGGTAATATGAGATTGAAGACTCACATTTGAGATTGCAAAGCCAAGTTCATACTATCGACTTTAGCAAAACCGGGGATTTGGATCTACAGGAGCTCCGGCTGAGACTCCAGCTCGGTTGCGAACATATATTGTAGCATCGGGTTTTGGTTCAAAAGATATTTAGCAGCTGAATGGAAGGAATTCGACTTTCTTTTCTTTTCTTTTCTTTTCTTCTCTTTTCTTTTCTTTTCTTCTCTTTTCTTTTCTTTTCTTCTCTTTTCTTTTCTTTTCTTTATAGATTTATAATTTAAATGTTATATTAACAGGCTTAAGTAGGCTGAAGAAAGCAATTTACTAATCCGCTTTACATTCACAAGGTTATAGCAGGCATATTCATATGTCTTCTTATTATATATAAATAACCTGGGTATTGAGATTGGATTCCAATATATGCATTTCCTCTGATAGGAGTGTTCCTGGCCCAGCGATTACTTTTTCATTACTGAAAGTCGTTTTCGGTGGCGCTTTGGAGGAGAGATGGTCGAGCCTTTAACGCCGCCCGCCCACATGTATTTGGTGCTTCAATACAAACACCTGCGGCATTCCATCCCACCATCGAAATATCTCATTTGTCTAAAGCTTGACTTTGGCACTAATACAAGGAGTCCTGTTAGCAGTCTCCGAAGATATCAAGGGTAGATGTGAGCACTTACCATCGCATAGTACACCCCCTTCTGTTTCAACAAGTCAGCATGGTTGCCGACCTCTAATACCTTCCCCTCTCCAAGGACATATATCACGTCTGCATGCTGGATAGTTGACAAGCGATGCGCCACTGCGACCGTTGTTCTTCCCTTGGCTACCTTTTGGAGCGCAGCCGATATCTGCCTCTCGCTCTCCGAGTCCAAAGACGACGTTGCCTCGTCCAGTAGCAGCACCTTTGGGTCACGTATGATGGCTCTCTGGAGATAATATCAGTACTAAGGAGGCCCTGTCCAGACTTGAGAGTGTGAAATAAGGTTCGCTTACTGCGATGCTAACGCGCTGCTTTTGTCCGCCGGACAATGCCACGCCCCGGGAGCCAACATCTGTATTATCTGCGAAATATTAGCACCTCTTGACAACAATTACCCCGTGTGAAGGAAACAGCGATCTGTAGCAGAGGAAAGCCTATACGTACAGCCCTCAGGCAGTGAGATAATGAAGTCATGGATCGCAGCATCTTGACATGCTTGGTGAAGCTGAGCGTCAGTGACTGACGAGGGATCCGGTATTCCGAGGAGGATATTTTCCTTAATGGTGCCTGGACATGATCAATACCAACTTTGCAATCATGTGTCGAAGCATGATAAGTCACAAGGGGAGAAAGAATGGGAAAGTACCTTGGAATAGCGACGCCTCTTGGGCTACCAAAGAGAACAATTTCCGGTACTCGTGCACATCCACGGATGTGATATCCTTCCCGTTGCACAATATCTTCCCCTGTTGGGCGTCGTAAAAGCGTTCAAGTAAAGCCACCGTGCTTGACTTGCCGGCACCCGAAGCGCCCACGAGGGCAGCGAACTGTCCTTTCTCGACGGTGATATTGAGGTGCTTGAAGACCTGTACTTCGCGAGTTGGGTATCGGAAGCCGACGTCTCTCAGCTCAATCTTGATGCCACTCTCGCTATCCGGGATCACTTCCTTGTTGCCACCTCCTGTCTCATCGTTCAGGCTTGCTCGCTCCCCTCGGCTCTCCCTGATACTCAGTATCCGGTTTGCAGCAGCGCTCGCTTGAGCCGCATTGGGACCAAACGAGAACCCCACGCCGGCCTGTTCAGCTCCTTGCGTGACGGCCATGAAACACACGAAAAAGTTCAAGACCTGGTACTCCCCGCTGGCCAGCAGACGGCCGCCATACCAGAAGATTAGAGCCTGGCATGCAATAGCGAGTGAGTCGGAGAGGGCAAATATAAGCGTCGTCCAGCGAGCTTTGCGGTAGGCAGACGTTACGTGACCGTCGAGGAGCTTCTGGTATCTCTCGATGATGACGTCCTCTAAAGTTAGAGAAGAGACACACCGAAAGGCGCCAATGGCTTCGGCAGCCCATTTGCTTGATTCGGAAAAAACCTTTCAGAAGTCAGCGCTTTCCCGCGGCATATTATGATTGGCAAGTGGTGGAGAAATCGAGACTGCCCAAGGTTTGGCACAAATGCAAGGAAAATGAGATTCTTTTCCTTCAAAATTCCACCTTCAAGGTATGTCACACTATATCATGGCTGTTGTTGTGTTGATTGCTTGAGTGGCGGACCAGCTCATTGGGCTCAGGTCGTAACCTGCTGTTGGAAAGATTTGTGGAGGAGCAGTGGCTGGGAAACATGAGCGAAGAGAATAACTTACGGAAGCCGACATCTTCTCGAATTCCATCTCATATTTGAGCCGGTACCAAGCGCAGGCCAGCCCGATAGGAACAGTGACACAGGTCGCCACCAGTGCTAGCTTCCACCCGAAGACAAATGCGATGATCAACGATCCCGTGAGCTGGAGAGCGGAGCAGACGACCATGCCCATGTTCATACCAAGCAGTTCCTCGAGTTGTTTGGGGTCACTCTGGACTCTCGAGGCAAGAGTGCCAACCGAGTTATCTTCGCTATCGAAGAAGTCCATCTTCTGCCGGATGAGTGCCGTGAAATACTGCTGACGGTACGCGGCACAGATAAAGTGCTGCAGGTTCACGGCGAGGATTCCCAGCACAAGGTAGCTGATGCCTAGTCCAATGGCCACAACAAACCACATCAGAGACCAAAATTGGGCCTCGCTCATGAAGCGCGACGGCGTGCCGATGTAGGTGAAGACCTGCAATACTTGACCGAAAAGCCTTGGGGTTCACCAGTCAGCATGTATTTGTGATACAATTGGGACCGAGAAGACTCACCAAGCCTGGATAGGTGTAGCAGCAGCTATCCCTGAAGCAGCAATGAGCATGACCACATAGAATGGGAAGCGGCTGCGCTGCTCGTAGAGGAGCCGACCAAAGCTGCCGATGAGACCCCGGTTCTCCCACGCCGACTCGATCTCTGCCTCTCCTCCACTGACGATAGCCTTCGAGGCGGATTTTTCCCGGCTCAGGATGGCTTGAATGTCTTCCTCCTCTTTCTCCTCCAAGGCGTCACTGTCCTCTGCCTCCTGTTCCTGGCCCAGTGTCAGGCTCTGTGCCCTGACAAGCCCAAAATAGACGCCCGCCTCGTCGCCCAACAAGCTCTCGTGCGTCCCCTGCTCCATTAGCTTTCCCTTCTGCAGCACGACGATTTTGTCGGCTTTCGCGATGGTCGATAGTCTGTGGGCTATCATGATCGTGGTGCGGCCCCGGGACACTCGGTCGAGGGCGGCTTGAATAATCTTCTCGCTGCGGACGTCGATGGCCGACGTTGCCTCGTCCAGAATGAGAATCTTGGGCTTCTTCACGATGCTGCGTGCAATCGCGAGCCGTTGTCGTTGGCCACCGGAAAGCTTTAGCCCGGAGTCGCCCACTTGAGTCTCATAGCCATCGGGCAGTCTGTCGATGAACTCGTCTGCAAACGCTTCTTTGCAAGCGTCTCGAACCAGCTCCTGCTTGGCTTCCAATGGTTCATTCTCCCACTGTGTCCCAACCAGGCCATGCATCACGTTCGCGTAAATGCTGTCGTTGAAGAGGAAGGGCTCCTGCTGGACCAGGCCAATCTGCGACCGCCACCACTTGACATCGATCTCGTCCAAATTGTGTCCCGCGGTAACGACGCTCCCGCTCAGCGGTACAGGTTCGATGGAGCCCTGGTCATCTGGTGTGGGCGTGGCACCTGTGCCTGTTGTTTTGTCTTGTTCATGCTGGTCCTCAGCTTTAGGATGATCGCCCTTTGTTTTCAAACGAGCCCAGAAAGATTTCTTTCCGTCTGACTGCCTATCCGCCTCTTTTTTCTCTTTCTTCTCGGCCTTTTTCTCGATGGCTTTGCTGATGGTCGCCTGCGAATGTAACGTGTACCAACGTTCCACCAAAGCAACAATTGTGCTCTTCCCGCTTCCGGAGGGTCCAACAATCGCCGTTACCTTGCCAGCCTCGATGACGAGGTTGAGTTCGTCTAGTACTTTGGTGTTTGGCCGGCCAGGATAGGCAAATGTAACACCCTCGAAGATGATATCTCCATCGGCAGTCACTTCCGGGTCCTTCAGGGTGCCCTTCTTCGGCTGCGGTGCATCGATGACAGCGAAGAAAGTTGCGGCTGCTACAGTGGCCTTGCTTGCTGCGATCAAAGGACTCGACATTCTCTCGAGCGACATTGCCATTAGGAAGACAGAAAACAAGACCACCACGATAGTGCCTATCCCGTCAACAATCCCTTGCGAGAACGCCCTGGTCCCATACCAGAAGCCTACAATCTTTGTGTCAGTGACTTCAGAGTGTGGCAAGGGCACGTGAAGCGTATGCACTTACACAGAGCAAATGAACTATAGAGCCCGAAAAACACCATGGCGAAATTCAGGCCCACGAAAGGTGACGTATACATGCCATGCTTCTTCGCCTCGACGACCCACGAGCTGTAGTTGTCTTCCATCCTCTTCTGGGCCCCGCAAGCATACACCATTCTTATGCCCGAGAATGCTTCAGTCGCGACCGCGCCGGCTTTAGTCTCGGCTTCGCTCGAGCGGCTGGTCCCCTTGATGATGAAAGGCAAGAGGATCCCGACGGTTAGTCCGATGAAGAGGATCACGCTGGACGTCACAAGCGTGACCTGCCATGAGAAGGTGAATGCCACGATGATTGCAGCAACTACCCGAAGAAACAGATTAGTAAGTGCTTGAATAAACCATTCGAGCACCCGTGTGGCAAGTCGGTCCTGCTCCAGAGCACACGTAAAGCGGGCAAGAGGCCGCTTCTGGATTTGACCTACCAATGCAAGACGCAAACTCCAGGAATGTGCCCAGCTTCTCTGATATCCCGATCTGCAGGACATTCGCGGTACTTGTTATAGTTCCGGCTGCTGCACCAGGGGGCATAGAGTCGAGAACGTGCACGGTCTGAGAGAGCAGGCAAGAGAGGTAGTGCAGGCGGATGGCCGCAGAAATTCGAATTCCGATCAGGCGAAAACAGAACTTGGACACATAGTTGCAGCTGAAGCGTACGAGGAAGAGGACAAATATCATCAGAACTTGGAAGTTGAGTCGTTGCTCGAACTCGGCCTTGAGGCGATGCCGTTAGGTCCATGAAACTTGGAGTGGCGATATATCTGAGAGAGAGACTCACCTGAGTGGTGCTTGACCCTGGTGTCCCGAAGGAGGTGAAATTACCAACTAGGCGGCCGAATATCACATTCATGAGAGGCGTGGTCTGCCGTCGACATCAGTGTCAAAGAGTACGAGACCTGTATGCCCGTGGGACTTTTGTGAACTCACGACGCCGGCTGCTAATGAAGCAACTGCAGCAGCAACCATCAGGACGAGGTCCCATTTCTTCGCATATGTAAACACGCGAAAATAGTCACCCCAGACTGCTTCCCTCTCTTGCTGGGCTGCCTTTGTAGGGGTTTCTGCTCCGGGGGCTTGCGACTGGTCGGTCTGCTTGTCGACTGACACGCCGACCTCATCTTTGACAGCCATGTGCTGTATCTCAAGACGGCTTGCTGTTGCGAATTCCGTGTGCAAAGTATGCCTGTGGCCTCGAAAGACTGAAATCCTATGGGGGAGTTTTCCTGTCGGATCACCTCGTCGATCCCGAGGCGTGTGTGCGCTTCATCTAAGTCAGTCCAGCAGACCTAGTGCAAGGCTCTGGCCATACGTAGGAAGTTAAAGGCCTAGTCTGACAACGGTCATCTTGGGAATGAACGGGAAGCTCAGCGATGTGAAACCCCGATGTAAGTAGTCGAGTCAGTAAGAGGAAGTGGAGGAGCCAGTTTCGTCTGCAGCCTTGCGGGCCCGGGCCGTACTGAAGAACCCGAAAAGGAAAGCTGCAAGGATTACGATCAAATGCCCAATGAGTGGAAGAGTTTTATTACAAATCGGCCTGTGCGAAGCGGTCGGGGGGCCAGTTGCCTTGAGGGCAAGGAAGGCGCAGTCATTGTGCCGCGTGCGTGATGGCCGTCACCGCCAAGAGCACTCATCTGTACGGAGTAGACTATATCACAGGGTCCGAGGACAGTCCCAGAGCACACGGCAGCCAATACGGCCAATACGAGATACGAGCAGGCCCCGGGATGCATCACGCCGGTGGTTTCTTGGCGGTCAGCCGGATAATGAAACTCCCCGATATGTACCCGGCTGGCGGGCACACCCCGCAACTCTGCGGGTGTGATAGAGATAGGGTAAATTGTGCTGTGCCGGGGCTTGCCCGAAGGAGGCTGGCCCAGTACTGTACCATGTCACACCCTGGATGCAGAGTATGGGAAATGTTTAATCACCTACTGGTACGCACACGATTGACTGGAAATGTTGGGTGGATGGGTGTCTGGTAGGAGAATATCATTTGGAGCGGTGTAACGTGCTCACCCATGTTACATGACTATGTTCTGAGGACATATACACACGAGTGACCCTTAACTCCGTTAGTTCTTAATCCTACGCATTTTGATGCTGCTCCAAGTACGGGGCTATCAACAGCAAACATGGTGAGCTTAGGATCCTACTGCTCGACGCCAGCTTCACGATCCCTTACGGTAGCTGGGGTCTTTCTGTCCAGGTCAGGAATCCCACTAATCAATCATGGGCAAATTGGACATCACGCTGTCACACTGTCACACTGTAAGGCTGATTACTCACCGCGTGCTCACGTCAAGTGAATGCCAATATCCTTCCATCCTTCCAAAAAATTAAGTTCGGATTGACGGCATGTTGGACTTTCTCCATCGCAGAAAGTCCTGCCTTGTCACATACCACAGGCAAGTGAGGTGGGCTTTCACATCCGATAGCTCGTCCTGACAGCCTCTCCGAACCTCCTAATGGCCTCGCTCATGTTCTCAGGGGAAGCAGTCGCAAAGGTAGCCCTGAAGAATAGGTCCTTGGGCGGCTTCTCGTGCTCTGCGGTGAACCAGCTACCTCTCGCGACCAGGACGCCCTTGTCAATGCACGAGTTGAATATCTCCTCCTCAATCTCGGGTATGCTGCGCTTGCCGGCGTCTGGGTGAAGGTTGTAGTTGACACGAAGCCATTGCTTTGGGGTAAAAACGCTGTTAGCGACAATGTTTAGGAGGAACAGGGGACCAGAGAAATCGGCTTACAAACATGCCGGCTGCCGGTGGGCTGAAGGTGACCACCTCGGCCGGCAGGGATTCCTCACAAGCTCTCAGGAGGGCATCCCTCCTCTTGGTGTACTCAATTCTCAGGTTCATCAGCCACCGGAAATAACCCTCGTGTCCCCAATGCTCATCCAGCAGCTTGTGCAGGACGACCTGCGAAAGGCCAGCGGGGCCCTGGCTGGCCACCTCCGAGTGCCGTACATACCTCTCGATAATCTGCTCTGACCCGGTCACCCAGCCCAAGCGCGAGCCGGGGATCACGACTTTGGAGAATGAGTCCATGCGCAAGACTCGCCCGTCGGTGTCCATGCTGAGCAGTGACGGGATCAGAGAGTTGAGAAAGCCTTCGACCGACTCTGGGCCTGCGGCCGCAGCGGACTTGCCGCCGCGGTAGTACGGCTCCATCTGGAGGTAATAGTACGGCTCGTCCTCGAGGATGAAGACGTCATGCTTCTGGCAGACGGCGTAGATGTCCTTCCTCCGTTGTGTCCCCATGGTGGCGCCTGTGGGATTTCCGCCCGAGGGAACCGTGTACACGACATGCGGCTTCCTGACGCCGTTCCTCTCCTTCGGATCCCAATTAGATAGCATGTCGTCCATCGACTCGGGTATCATGCCCTCGTCGTCTATCGCGACTCCGACGACCTTGATGCCAAGCGGCTCTGCGGTTTCCAGGGCCGTGGAGAAGGCGAACTCGTCCATCATAACTGCGTCGCCCCTGTTCCTGTCACAGAACATCCGCAGGGCCTGCTCCAGGGCCCCTGTGCTCCCAACAGTCAAGCATGACCGCCAGTCTGCATAAGGGGGGTTGAAGACCAGCTCTGTGTGCTCCGTCACCCAGCGGACCATCTGAGCAGACCCCGTGGCTTGGCCGTAGTTTAGTCCAATGCTAAGGTCGTACTCCGAGTCCGGATTCTCCCGGACGTCGTGTTTTCCTATGGTCAGTGTCGCGCCTGACTCCTTTGTGGCTTCTTCGGTGAAGCCTGGCGGTGTGGGCACTTTCATGCTCAACGACTCGAATGGGAAGTACTCAGGGCTGGGAAGACCTCCGCCGAGCGAGATTAGCCCGGGCTTTTTGAGGTATTTGGCCGCTTGTTTGAGCATGCATGGCCGGCGTGAAAGCGACTCTTGTGTTAGGTGGTCTGTACCATGTCAGTACAGAATGCACATTATCAAGGGCTTGAAACCAAAACGTACGGTCCCATCTTTTGGCCTTTGGCTTCTCAACTGACTGGAAATCTTGTTTAGTGATCATTGTAGCATTGTAAGGGGCAATAGAAAACTCACTGGGGCTTTGAACATGTCACTGTCGCAGTACGCGGCGACGCCAGCAACCAGCTTACCAGCCTTGGCCCGTCTCTCCTTGATATCGTTGACAGTCACCCTATCTCTTGGTCTCTGGACAGGCACCGGTTCCGCCTCTGGTAGCTTGGCAGGAGTACCCAGCGCCTCATGAGGTCTCTTGGAGGAGCCATGTATCAGACGGCGTGCGGCAGACGCATGGCCAGCGCGGAGGCGACAGCTTGGGGAGGGAACCGATCTCGGAGTCAGAAGTCCCCTGAGTGGGAGCCCTCGGTTCATAATTCGACGCGGGTGACAGGTGCTAGTTGAGATGGCCGGATCAGTAATTGAGAGGTGAGGCGACTTTAAAAAAGCCAATCCGCATGCAATTAAGAGGGATTGGTGTGTATGTGTTGTGTGGTGCTGTGTTGTGTCTTGTCTTGAATTAAAGAATGGAGGCAAGCCACGTCTTTCTGGTGTAAGTCGGTTTGATAAGGATGCGCCCGGCACGATAAGGGTGGATTGCATGTGTAGTCTACATGTAGGCTACTCCATACGCAGGGCGCTCACTGCTCCACAGCCGCCGGTAGCCGGGAACCCCATTACTATGAGGACGTTAAGCCCCTGACACAGGAAGAGCCGCATTTCCACATTATGGGCTACGATGGGGCTGGTGGCGTTGAACCAGATGTAAAGCAGTTTAAGCAAGGGGATGGATTCTACTACCTGGGCAACCAGTTAGGCCAGGTTGATGCGCAGCAGGACGGGCTGCTACAAGGACTGTGACTTGGATTTAAAGCTAATTTCTAGGTGGCAAGCACGCCAGACTGATTTCGACCTCTCTAGACTTCCTTTTATTCTAGCTCTCGAAATTCTTTTAATAACGTAATATTAATAATGTTTATAACTTCTCTTATTAAAGCGCTAAAGGGCGCAAAGTAGGCCTAGTAAAAAGGTTATAAGTAAAGATTTTAAAAATATATATAATGTTATTAAAAGAAGTTAAAATAATTAATTATAAAAATTAAAATTTTAACTTTTTAATTTATTTTTAATAATATAAATAATTAACCCTCTTAAATATAAGGTTAAAAGATCTATAATTATATTTTTTAAACTAAATTTTATTTAATTATATTATTAACTATTTTATTTTTTTAAATTTTTTTATTAAGCTAAAATAATAATAAATATTTAAAAAAATAAAGTATAATATATCTTTTAAAATTAATATAATAAGTTTTACTATATAAAACTTTTTATAATAACTTATTAATTTACTTTTATAAACTTATTTATAATTAAAAGCCGTTATTTTATCGACTATTTTATTTATTTAAATTTCTTTATTAAGCTAAAATAATAGTAAGTATTTAAGAAAAATAAAGTATAATATATCTTTTAAATTAATATAGTAAGTTTTACTATATAAAACTTTTTATAATAACTTATTAATCTTTTATAAGCTTATTTATAGTTAAAAGCCGCTATTCTACACTAGTAGCTATAGCGTTAAGCTGCGCCTATTTACGCTAGTGCTATTAAGGTTAAAGCTATTACGGGCCGCAAGCTAATTTAACGCTGTTAAGCACTATATAAAAGTGCTATCGCTATATAACTTAAGCCTTTAAGTTGCTCGAAATAAGCAATATTAAAAAGCCGCTATTACCTTAATTAAGGTTTTAGCTTTACTTAAATATATACTTATTATAACCTTTTCTGCTATATTATAAAACTACTTAAAAGTAATTATTTAGCTTGCCGCGCTATTAAAACCGAGATAATTGCTAGTTAAGCTTAAACTAACACTTATATATATTTAAAACTCTATTAAGCGAGTTTATAGCTATAGTTAAAATAGATAGGTAAGGCCACTATATTCTATTATTTAGATATATAGATCTAATAGCTTTATAGCTATAAAAATAAACTTTAAATATAATAAGTAAATCTTTACTTAAATAAAAAGTTTTCTTATTAAAGTAAAAAAGTGTAAAGATAAGAAACCTTCTTTATTTAAGTAAATAAATATATTTATTATTACTTTAAAAATATATAAAATTTATTTTAAAGAAATAAAGGAATTTATTGCTTATAAAGTAATAATAAATAATAAGCCGAAAAAAGAATTAAAGGTTATAAATTTAGCACGCTTTTTTAAAAAGGTTTACCTTTTATTTAAATAAATTAAAAAGATAAAGCCTAATTATAAAAACGTAATATAATTAAATAAAATTTAGTTTAAAAAATATATAATTATAAGTTTTTTAACCTTATACTTAAAAGGGAGCCGCTATTTTATATTAATAATTATAACGTTAAGCTACACTTAATTTATTTACACTAATATTTTTAATAAGCTATTAACTTTAATATAAACCGGTTTATTAAAATTAAAATTATTATAAGTTATAAGTAATTTAGTTTAACGCTATTAAATATTATTAATATCGATTATTTTATTTATTTAAGTTTTTTTATTAAGTTAAAATAATAATAAGTATTTAAAAAGAATAAAGTATAATATATTTTTTAAAATTAATATAATAAGTTTTACTATATAAAACTTTTTATAATAATTTATTAATCTTTTATAAGCCCGTTTATAGTTAAAAGCCGCTATTTTATACTAATAACTATAATATTAAGCCGCGCTTATTTACGCTAATACTTTTAATAAGCTATTAGCCTATTAAAGTTAAAGCTATTATAAGCTATAAGCAACTTAATTTAATATTATTAAGCATTATATAAAAGTGTTATTATTATATAGCTTAAATATAAATTATTTAAAATAAGCGATATTAAAAAGCTATTATTATTTTAACTATATACTTTTATAAGATATATATAGGTTTTAACTTTATTTAAATATATACTTATTATAACCTTATTTTACTATATTATAAAACTATTTAAAAGTAATTATTTAGCTTACTATATAAAAATAAAATAATTATTAATTAAAACTTAAGCTTAAATTAATATATACGCTTAAAACTTTATTAAGCGAGTTTATAACTATAGTTAAAATAAATAATTAAGTAAAGCTATTATATTTTATTATTTAAATATATAAATCTAATAGCTTATAAATAGCTATAAAAATAAACTTTATTTATAATAAGTAAATCTTTATTTAAATAAAAAATATAATTATTACTTTTAAAAAATATTTATTAAAAAATATTTATTAAAAAATATTTATTTATAAAGTTATATTAATATATATAATAATTAATTTAACGTTATATATATAAAAGAATTAATTTATATAAAAATTATTATACACTTTTTAATTTATAAAAATTATTATAATTATAATATTTTATTTTATAATTTAATTTTAAAGAGTTATAAACTTTACTTTAATTTAATGTTTATTAATAAGTATTTTCTCCTATTAATTAAGTAGAGATTTTTAACTTATATATGCGAGCTTTAAGGTTTAGCCCCCTTACCTTTTAATAAGTATAGTTTAATTCCGTCTTAATAGCATACCGTATCCTTAGCGCTGTAATAGCTGGCCAGATGCTCCTTTTGCTCATTAGTATCTCCAGCAGCCTAATGAAGTCACCGCGGCCGATATGCATTAGGGAAGCCTCTCGGCGGCGAGCCAAAACCAATCCTTCGACACTCTGTTATAAATAAGAGCAGGTGACGACAGTTCCAGTACATAATAATTCTCAGACGTGACAAAGCAGCATCTACGCTTCTTCCCCTTTGGTTCCTGTCAATGCAAGACGAAGGGCTCGTGATCCGCCATCGAGCTCTTCCAACAGCAGGGATGCCGTTTCTTTCGCGATTCCCTCCAGATCTAATTCCATGCTGGTCGTGGACACCTTCGTGTTGAGCTGAAGATGGAGTGGGGGGGGGGGATCAAGACCAAGGCTAGTGGGTGCAAAATCTCTCAAAATCAAAGAAAACAAAAAGAAGACATGTCCCAAAAATGCAAGAGCGGCCTCCAACGCCATGCAGCGATCCGAATGACCCAGAGTCTAGACAAGGCAAGCAGAGATGATTGACCAGATCCACGAGTCCCTGAAAGCTTCCCACGCGGGCACAGCGCCCTCATCAACGCCCATTCCCCGCGCGTCACATCCTTCAACGTCCACGCATTCGCCACGGATGTCAAATTGAGTTGGTATCAACTTCCTCGAATGGTCTGCTTCACGGAATGGCGTGCTGGTGTACCGGACACCTGCCCGGATTTTTGGCAAACCACCGCGAGATGCAGTCCTTGTGGAACCGGCAGAAACATTCCAATCTTGCCATCGGGATACCGACCTCGAACTCCTCCAGGCAGATAGTGCACTCCGCGCTATCTACGCAGTCCTTCTCCGTCGCGATGTATGGGAACATGCCCGTCCTCCTAGGTGCCATGCTAGAGCCCTCACCACTTGGTGTTCCATAAGCACTGTGCGACGAGATGCATATGTTGATATGTGCCTCTCTCAGAGCCTCATAATTCGCCAGCTCGCGTGGCGGAAGCTCGCGGTGGCAGACTGGGCATTCGTCCTCTTCCGCCAGCTGCGGCGGGTCGGGTGGTAATGGTCTCCTACTGGCTGCGGCCATGGAAGACGAGGACTGTCCAGGCTCGAGCATCGAGCGGTGTCTCGACGCCCGGTAGGAAGAGCTTGAAGAAGGTACTGCGTAGGGATAGTGGGTAGGTGGGGTCCCGCTCAAAATCCTATTTTGAGTGGACTGATATTGGTATCGACTGCCCGAAGCTTGTCGAGAGCCGTCCAACTGTAGTCAAGAAGTCAGCATGTTTTTCCCAGGAATTCATCAATGATGACACGAACCATTGTGACGCTTCTATTCCTCCCATATGGATCATCTGCTCGAGTCGCAAAGTAGGTGGGCCGACCTTGCATCGCTATGTTTGACCCGTGTGCTGTGACTCCTCCTCCAACACCACTCTGCGACCTGCTGTGGACCCTTCTGGAGCCGGGAGACTCCTGAGATCGTGGTGGATTTGTATTCGGGTCTGGCACACACGGGTTACAAAGCCTGACCTTTTCACCACCACCGAGGCTACTAAAGTCTGCGTACCCGCCTTCACCGCTTAGGAAAGAAGACGAGTGCCTCTGCGCTCCTGGGCGTGGCGTCCCAGGAGGATGCACGATGTACTGATAAGGAATAGTGATGCGGTGCGGTGAGCAAGAGGCGCATACCACCCTTCCGCATTTTCTGAACACGCATGATCAGCATAATGCAGGTGAGGCCAGGACATGCTAAGAGAACTCACCTGCAGTGGTGTTTTCTGATGAAAATGCTAAATTGTGTGTGACAGATGGGGCAGATAGTAACCTCGGCATCGGGCTGCCACCGTGGTAGGACTAGATCTGAAGGTCTCCTAGACTCTGGCAGCCTCTGCTGCTGATGACTCGCCCTGGTAGCGGCAAATGCATTTGAGGATGTTCTCCTCCGGGCGGCAGGTGGAGGTGACGGTGGCGTTGCTGGTCGTCTTTGAGATGACGGTGATCCGGTACCTGCGGATCGGTGTGATGATACGCTCGAGTCTGAGGCAGACGGCGGGAGTGTTGGCAGGGCACGCTCAAAATTCTGGGTTGAACTTGACGGTCCTGGCTGAGCTGGCTCCTCAGATGAGACCCTCGTGAGATCAATCACCTCGGGCTCCACCCGGCTTCTCCCTTGCCCAATTGGTTCATTTCCAACTCGTTCAGCACCTGGGATCAGTGATGCACCCGGTACAGTGGCTGAAAACGGCGGGTTGCTATCTGTTGATGGTGCAGTGAGGTCGATCACGTTGTGTCCCGCGTTATCGGCCTCGTGGTCGGACTCTGACCCAGCGTGTCCAGCAGGATCGTCCTCCATTGCTTGGCCAACGGGCTCATCCTCGCTTATCGGAGATATTCCCTCAGAAGAGATCTGATCCTCATCGTCTGCCTCTTCTCGTTCTTCTTCTACTTCCTCGTCGTGTTGGTCGTCGGAGATTGGGACCTCGGATCTCGCCCTCTCTAAATGATGGCTCGGACAGTCAAAGTATCGGGAGCATTCTTGGTCGTGGAATCGGGCGTTGCGATAGGGACACAGTTGATATGGACTGCTGCGGTGGCTCGAGTCCCCCGAGGACGAGTCGGAGGAATAATCCGGTGATGACATTGGTGCTTCTTAGACCCTGGGGAAGGGCAGTCACGGTGGAGGAATGTCTCGCGGGCGGGTGACAATCGCGCTGAAGGAAACGGCATTACAAGCACAGGAATTTCATGTGAGACAGAGGCGAAGCCGTCATGTAGGCCAAGGGTAGGGTATGGGATGAAATGTGGTTCATGGAATTCGAGAGCTACAAGATCAATGGTTAGGGATCGAATAGACGCATTGCTCAGGGGGCGAGGGGGGAGGGGCCACTCACGCGCCTGACGTTTCCACCTGAGGGCTGGGGAGAATCATGGAGACACGAACAGGCCTTCCAGAGAGGCGATGCTGTGGCGTATCATCTCTGTCCAGAGAATGGCCGGTATGACATGATGTGCTTCGAGGAGGGGCCCAGGGCACTCAGATGCAGTGGTGGTGGACCTGGACTTTGCCTCACGAGACCATGCCAAGCGCTGTATTCTTATCGACCGACCTGCCCGGGGCTTATCTATAGCTCCCACAACGAGGTGGAGCTGCCCGCTGCTACTATATGTAGCGAGCAGACCAGACCTGGTCAACCAGCATACGACGTGCGTAGACCGTACACTACCTTTTTAGTCCAATGTCACAGCAAAGGCTCACTCCGGCCGAGTTTCAGCGTTATCAACATGGCCATGTATTCGGTCAAAACACGTCCAAACAGAGTCTTGTAGACTTGAAGAATGTCAAGTGGGTCGTTTTGAGGCTGCACAGCTATATGTAGCTGTCTAATATTACCAGCGTTCTACCGTCAAAACAGTCTCTCTACCTGTCGATGCACCAAGCGAAATGGCCTCAGTTTCCAGATGGCTTGACATTCGCCATGCCAACACCGTAATCCTCGCCCAGCTTCTTGCCGCCGACCGTGACGGGCTTTGCCTCCTGGAGGACGTACAGCATCCTCGCCCACTCGGTCTTGCTCCTGTTCCTCCACAGGTGGTTCGTGCCCCTCTGGATGCTCACGTCCCCCCGCTTCATCACCTTCGACTCGCCCGAGTCCAGCACGAGGTCGATCTCGCCCTCCAGCACTACGCCGTAGTCGAGGCTCACCGTCCTGTGCATGGGGCTCTCGCCGCCGGGCCGGAGGTCCACGATGCGGACCACGGAGCCCCCAGGCAGGACGATCCCGGGCGGGTCGGCCAGGTGCTTCGCGTAGGCGTCCACGTCGGCATTGTTGTTGAAGTCGACTGGTGTGCCTGACGTCGTGTAGCCCAGGTAGAACGTGTCGCCGTTGTTGATGGTCTGGGCCGGGATAGGCTCCGGGATCGAGCTGTTGAAGACGGCAAGACCCTGGTCATTGTGGTCGGTGATGAAGCGCTTGGGCTGCCGAAGTATGGAGCCCTTGCTGCTCGAATCTGCCATCTTGAAAAAATGCTGGATGTCGATGTAGTCTTGTGGGAAAGGTAGAGCCGAAGTTGTGGGAGGCGGTTAATTTTCTCTTGGTCTTGGTCTTGATCTCGGTCTCGGATGCCGGCAGTGGTTCCGCAGCTACTCTTTGTCTGATTCTTCACGATCAAGTAGTATGTCTTTAGAATACAGCAGAAACAAACGCTGGGAAGTTCAAAGTAGTCTGAGACCTATAGGTTTATTATGTGGACGAGTTGCTGGTTGTAACGGAGTTCTCGGCCAGGATGCTCGGTCCTAATGGCTCCCGACTCCCAACTCTGCTGGATAATGGAGAGCCCTTGGTCTTCAAGAGGAGTATGGCCTGCCCCTCATCCAGTCTCGGGATCGTTCTGGTCCAGGACAACAGACTAGCCCCCCTGTTCACCCAAACTTCCAATAACCTTTGCTCGTCACTGTCTGGCGATCGTCAACGGGCGGGAGACCACCTCGGGAAAGTGGAGGCGGGGGAAGCCTGGGAGCGGCGCGGGGCCGACGCCAAGTCTGGGATGCACTTAGGCACTCGGGAGAGGCGCTCCTCCTCCTCGGGGAACGAACCCCCCGTCTATTATTATTATTACCGACCAGATCCACCATGGGCTTTTTTTTTTGCGATTAAGCAAGTAGCTCGCTTCCCTTGATTTGGGCGTCACATGGCTAGCTAGACTCGCAAGCTTTACGGAAGCCCACCATGGCCAGCTAGTTCGACTCTTCGAACACTCAGACGGTGCTCGAATTCTCGAATTCATCTGCTCCTTGTCAAGACATTATTATGTAGGGTCTCAAATTACTCGCTCTTACCTTTTGTCTAGCGTGGAATCACGGAGAAGTTACCGGTATCGTGTGGATGCGTGGACCCTGGGTGGTGGTCATAATACCCTGGATTGTCTTAGCAGACATCAGGGAGACTCGTTGATGTTGGTTGTAAAAAAAAGAATGTAAAAGTTCACGCAATAATAAAGAATTAACTTGAACATTCAAACTGAACAGCTGATACTGGTATCTTGTTGCCCAACCAATACACGTGATTTGCTCGACACATTTGCCCAGAAGATAAGATAATTGCTCATCGGAGCGCACCCAAACGCCATGCGAAGCCATTACTATATCCGACTTTCTATCCGGTTTTGCCTTTTTTCTGCTCACTCAATCCTCCTCGCAGCACTGACATCCGGCACACCCGTACCCTCAATAACCTTGGCACTCACAATCTCGTAGATGGGGACCTCGGCGAGCGCACCCGCCACATGGTGAAGCGTCGGCAGCGCCTCCCAGTCCAGGCCGTCAATCTCAATCTTCGCGCCCGCCTTCTTGCCCTGGGCCGCCAGGGGCGCCCGCAGGACCCTCGTGACGGTCGCCTTGGGCTCCTCCTCGGCGTGCGGCACGACGACGGCGTACTCTGCGTCTGACACGCCGGGGCGCCCCACAGCGGGGATGTAGCGGTAGACGAGGATGCCGTGGTCGGCCTCACCGCCGATGGTGCCCGCCTCGGTGGAGGGGTCGTCCTCGCTCAGGTCCGTGACGCTCAGGTCGATGAACTTTGCGCCGCGCCAGCTCGCGGCCACGCGCACCGAGCCGCTGCCGCGCCAGTGCACGTCGACGTCGCAGAACAGCTTGGGCATGCCGAGCTCCTCGCGGCCGGACACGATCGGGTCCGTCAGTGACTCGAACAGCACCGGCATGTACGTTCCCGGGATCGTGCTGCCGTCCTTCTTGACGTACTCGACCCCGTGGATGTACAGCCCAATGTGCCGGTACCCGTTGCCCCCGAGCCACGCCATGTTGTTGAGCTCCGTCATCGAGATTGACGCCTGGCACACCGACGCCGGGTTCTTGAAGCGGAACGATGAGTTGGGGAACAGCGTCTCCAGGTACGTTCGTGAGGTCTTGAACTTGACCGAGACCGTGCTGAATGTTCGTTGGAGCCCTTCCTGAAGTGAGCGGCCGTAGGCGTCCTGTCGTGGCCCTGGGAACGGCCCGAAGGCAGTTGGCATCCTCCAGTACATGTTCGACTTTAAACTCCACTTCCAACGCTTGAAGGTGTTGTTGGAGTTGTCGAACTCGTCGTGACCAAAATTGTAGTCCATATATGTCATCACTAGTTTTGCTGTCAGTAATTCTTTTTTGTCTGAATGCAGGCTCTGCTCTTACTATCGATTTGCGGCTTTCCATCTATCCAGTCCTTTCCTGTCTGGCGAGAGTACTCTTGAATGTGATGGGCGCGATCGTATCTGATCTTTTCATACACCTTCAGTCTGTCCGAAACTGCTTCGGGGGATGTGCCCTTGGGCAGCACTACAGATATAGTGGCAGCGTCCTCAATAGCCTGGCCAGCCCCCTGGCCCTGATCTACAGATTCATTCATGTTAGGACGGTGGTCGCCTCAGAAAGATGTCTATTGTGAACTCACGAGGTGTGAAGGGGTGCGCAGCATCTCCAAGCAGCGCAAGCTTTCCCTTGGTCCATGTGGGCAACTTTTCCATGTCCATCAGTTGCCATACCTTGATGCTTGTCGGGTCTACCTTCTTGGCTAGGGCTAGTAGTGCTGGGTCGAAGTCCTTGTATACTTTGAGGAACTGGCTGAAATCGCCCTCCTTGTTCCATTCTGCCCTCTGTCAGAACCTCCTCCATGACTCAAGGTCGTGCCTGGATTTTACTCACCGTCGCTGGCATTCGCGTGGGACTCGGATTCAGGGTGTATGCAGTTGAAATTGAGTAATTTGTTGTCGTTGCACGGATACATGACGATCCTGCGGTCTGCGCCATACCAGATAACCAGGTTGTTCCCCTTCTCCACGAGAGGCTTCGTGAACGGGTCATCAAGGCCGGCTTGTCGAGGGATCAGGAAGCGGAAGGCGGCCTTGCCAGAGCCAAACAACTTGGTTTCTTTGATCACAGACCTCGACTTGGACTGAAAAATGGTGTCAGCGGTGAAGCGCCAGAAATCCAGATTAATTTCACTTACGTATATGCCGTCTGCCCCCAGGATTACATCACCAGTCACAGTCGTGCCGTCTGCAAGGCTCACCTGCCCTGTCTCTGGGTCCACACTCACGATCTTGCTCGAGGTGTGCAGCCTTGCCGGGCTGCCAACGCCATCCTCAGCCGTGGCGATCGTCTTCAGTTTCTCGTGCAGGTTGATCCGATGGCTCAGATGCCAGGGGTGCTGCCATTGTGCGTTAATTGCTCTGAGATCCAAGTCCTTAATCTGTTCACCTTTCTCGGTGCGCTCCTCCATGTGCTCCATCAATGTGGCGCCAAAGTCCTCTGCGAAGATGCCCCATTTCCTCAACACGCCGTTGGCATTAGGTGCCAGATGCACAGCAGCGCCCGTCTCATTGGCGAATCTCGACTGTTCGTAAAGCTGGGAAGATGGTCAGTGCCTCCTCAGAAGGTGGCTGACGCCGGGTTTGGTGCTCACATCGACTTGGTGGCTATTTTTGCGCAAGCCGACAGCGGCTGACAGGCCTCCTATGCCGGCACCGATAATGATGACCCTGAGAGGCGTGGGGTGATCGTCGATGAGCGGACTCGTAGGCCCAACCTTCTTTAAACTCGTTGAGGACTGGGATCCGGCGCCATTGGCAGCATTCTTACCGTGATCGGTCCCGCTGAGGCCGTTGGTCGGGTTCTTGATCTTCTCCGTGTTTGAGTGTGATTTGTGTGCCTGATGAAGGGGTCGAGACATGAGAAATTAGAGAGTGGTAGGGTAGTGGGCGAATTGCAAACGATAGAGAAGAGGCTCTAGTGACAAATATACAGTAGCAAGTCAGTGACGACAAGACAAGCCACTTTTCTTTCTGACAGGGAGTAGGTAGCCAGGCAGCAATCGCTGGGAACTAGGCTTCAAGAGATCCGCGGAGGCTTTCCGTCCTATTCCTGGGTGTCTGTGTGTGTGTGTGTGTGTGTGTGTGTGAGAGATGTTACAATTCGGAAGGCCAAGTTGATGAATAGGCGCAACGATGTGGGGACAATATCAAAGGCGGTGCATCGGCGGCCGGGCGAAATGGGGGACCGAGGCAGCAGGAGGAAGGTGGCATGTCACAGAGGCCGCGACGGATGAACACAGTGGATGCGGTGGAACTCTAGGTAGCTTGAGGTGTGATGGTCACCAGACGCAGCATCACCAAATCCCGCCAGAGATACTTGGAAGCCACCGGGGGGGCCGCCCACCGGATCGCACGTGGGGCCCTTGGGGGGGTGTGAGGCGGGATAAGGATGGGCCGCCTGTCAAGGTTGCAACTGTAGTAGGTTTATTCTTCTATTATAGTCTATTCTAAGTTTATACTAAAGGGCCAAATAAGGTTATAACTATAATAAGTTTATTTTTTTATTATAGTTTATTTTAAGTTTATATTAAAGGGCCGAATAACTTTAGACTTGCTAATAATATACCGATATAGACTGTCCGTAGTGCCTCTCCACCACCAACACGGGAGCACGCAGTAGTGCTGAGAACCGTAGCAAAGGAGCTTTGCGGGGGATCTGCAACCATGCAGTGGGGCCATTGTTCTTGATACAACATTGAAATACGTTTGCACCAGATGACCTGGCTGTCTGGATGGACGGAAGGGAAGGTCAGTGGAGGAGGACGCAGTTTTTCGGCGAAAAGCAGGTCTCTGCGCCAGACGTGTGGAAGGCTGCAGATCCCCATGCCTGACACTAGTGCCGCTAGGCTGGCCTACCTACCCTAGTGTACGGGAAGTGGGCGGGTGGGGGAGGATACCCGTCTCACCGATACCAGTTGACCCTTTCATCGCATTGTCTACCCACACAACTTTGGAACAGCCTTCTTCCGCCACAGCCAAGTCAGGTTGCAAGTCTACCAAGGGGGCTCAGCTGCAGGTCAGTCTGGTCAGACATGTAACGGGCAAGGAACGCCTCTGTTTCTTGTCGTGTAATTTGCTGCCAAGACACAGATGCGGCGGCCATCAGAGTCAGGCCAGTCTCAAAAGTCTTCGCGCGATCTCCTCCGTAATAGTCGAGTCGTGCAGGTGTTGATCGTACTGGTTACTGATTACGCATAGAACTGCTGCATGTGGGCTGTCTACTTATATATTCTGAGTAGCCTACATGCGAGAGTGTCACTGTGTATTTGGGTTCACGTAAACTATGGGTACACATTGACTCTGAATGCGGCGCCAAGCCCCTTGTAAGTCGCCCTCGTCGATGGGATCCGTCGACGGGAGGAACCCCACTCAACCCCGGCAACAACATTCACAGTGACAGTAGGACTTCTGCTGCTCGACTCCGTTCTCGCGTGATGAACTCTTAATTTATTTAGCAACAAAAAACATCGCGGGGAAGACAAGATTAGCTCGACAAACAGATCCTCACGGACAAGGCAGACCAGCGAATCATTGCGAGCCTCTCGTCCAAAAAGGGAAAGACGGGGGGGATGGGAAGGGAAAGAGAGCCCCGCAGCTGTGGATACACGTGGATCCTCAACGATATCTTGACCTCAACTCACACCCCAGCCATATTTCTCCCGCACTCAGGTAATCACCACATAGCCCTCCAGCCATGTCTTCTTCGCCGTCCCCGCCCATCGCCCTCGTTACCGCCGGCTCCGCCGGGCTCGGGGCCTGCGTGGCAGAGCTGTTCGCCCGCAACGGCATGCGCGTGGCCGTCAACTATGCCAACAACGTCCAGCGCGCCGAGGACCTGGTCGCCAAGCTCAAGTCCATCAGCACCCTGGCGCCAGCGCCGGGCAGGGTGGACTACATCGCCCTCAAGGCGGACCTCGGCTCTCGGACCGATGTCGAGCGGCTGGTCGACGAGACGGTGGCCGCCATGTGCGCCGGGGCGGGCGAGAAGCGCAGGCTGGACGTCGTCTTCAGCAACGGCGGCTGGACCCACATGCGCAACCTGTACGACCTCGAGGACAACATGGCCGACGAGGATTGGGACATGTGCTTCACCATCAACGTCAAGAGCCACCTGTGGCTCATGCACGCCGCCAAGCCCTACCTCGAGGCCGGCTGGGACGATCAGGAGGGCGGTGCCCAGGAGAGCGGGTGCTTCGTCACCACGGCAAGTCTCGCCGGCGTCAAGGTCAGCGGGAGCTCCCTGGCCTACGCCGTCACCAAGGGCGCCCAGCTGCACCTTGCCAAGGGGCTGGCCATGATCGCCGCCCCGAAGATCAGGGTCAACAGTGTGAGCCCGGGGCTGTTGCTGACGGTGAGTCATATCTCCGCCCATGCGCATCTGTTGATATATATGTATGTATATGTATATGTACATGTATATGAGGTAAGGAACGGCCTTTCCTAACATGCTCATCCAACCAGGAATGGGGCCTGAGATTTCCCCCGGAAAGGATACAGGCCATGACTGAGGCATCCAAGTTGAAGAGACTGGCCGCGGTCGAGGATGTCGCCGAGCAGGTTCTAACATTTGTGAAGAACAAGAGCGTTACGGGACAGAACATGGTCTTGGACGCCGGGTTGTCATTATAAGTCAGAAGCTTCGTAGGGGCAGTATGAAAAACGAGTGCCGGTACATAAATCCTAGTCTTCAGCGAACAGCGATGAATCCTGGCTGGAAGCTGCCCCTGTTCTGCCCTTTTCATGCCCCTCGGTACTGATGGATAGGGGGATGGCCTTCTGTTCGTAGATTTTGTTTACTTCCAGGAATACATAAGCGGGTTCACATTGGATTTCATCATCGAATTATTCTCATGACTTTAAACCCAGAGGCCTTACGGGTGAGCTGTCGAGTCAAGTATAAATAACTATGCTTTTGGATGGACACTGAAATCTCATGTACACACATTTTCGCACAGCGAATTCCCAAACATAGATGCTCGCCGGAAAGGACAGACGTTTAATCTCACACAAAAAAAAAAAGGAAAGGGCCTGTTCGAGTCAGAAACGCTCGTTCACTCGCCAACCTCCCGGTCCTCGTTCCAGTGGACATAAGAAATCACAGGCCACGACCAAGTGACGTGGCGGATGCGCTGGCCCCATAGGTACATCGGCACCCAGAGGATAAGGATACCAGCGGAGATGCCGGCCATCGCGCCGTAGGCATTGAGATAGCCAGACTGGTCGACCCACGGATTGGTGTAGAAGGAGAGCAGGAAGCCGAAGAGGGCTGGGCATGCATGCGTCAGCCCAGGGTATCAACAAGTTTGACTGAATAACGACTTACACTTGAAACCCATCACGGCCAACGTGATCTCACCGGCAACAGGGCGGTAAGCGTCGATCACGTAGACCAGCACAATGTTCGTTGCCTGTACGATCGAGAAATTCACTTTTGACTTTGGGTTAGATCCGTGTTTCGTGCATCAAATGTACACATCACAAGGCTCTCCACTCACATAGTCCCAGTCCAATGGTCGGGCACATCCAATGCAGCTGCTTCTGGATGCCGACGCCGTACAGCACCAGCGCCAAGGGCGTCGTGATCAGGCTCGGGAGTATCGCAGGCAGTCTCATCTCGGGCTCCCGGATGCCGCCGTTCTTGCTGGTGAAGTAGTCCGCCACGACGTCGCCGAGCTTCCCACCGGCGGGGATGCCGATCGCGGATCCGATGCAGGCAGATATAAAACACAAGCCGACCTGCCAGGCCTCGAAGTTGTATGTGGCCAGGAAGGCAGGGTCGACGTTGGAGGTGACAGCGACGAGAAAGCCAATGGTCACGGATTCGACGAGGGCTGCCCAGAGGACAGGCGGCAGTAGAATGAGCCCGAAGGGGCGCATGAAGATCTTGTAGAGGGGCTCGGAGGTGAATGTCCCATTGTAGAGACTGAGGCTTTGCACGTATGTCTTCTTCTTCTTGAGGGAAGCTTGCGGGCTGTTCTGCGCAACCTCGATGTCCAAGACACGGTCTGCCGTCTGGTGGGTCTTATCGGAGCCGTGCCCGTTTGGCAGCCGCGGTGGATGGAGGGCATCATCGACAGGTGCGTCCTCGCGGATATAGGCTGTCTCTGGGAAAGCAAAGAATGCTACAAGGAGTATAACCCCGATGATGGCTGCTGCGACCTCATAAATGACACGCCAGTCATTGTGGATAGTAATCAGACTGCATAGACTTTAGGGCATATCCCACATTCGACGGGGCAACAGTACTTACCCAGCAATTATCAGCCCGAAGCCCACACCCACGGACAAGAAAGACGTGTAGAGGGCCATGATAGAGCCACGCTCATGCAGGAAGAATAGATCTGAGATAGTCACGGGCGCGATGGTCTCTGCGGCCCCAGAGGCGAAGCCCATGAGAATACGTGCAGTCAGGAAACCCGCATATGTATATTCGAATACTGCCCAGATTGCGGTGGCTAGGTATAGGGTCTTTAGAAAGGCATTGTCAGCATTTTGTGCATGAGAATAGCCGGAAGCGACGAGGCCAGAGCTTCTGACGTTGGCATCTCTCCCAAGGCCTTTGAGATGCGAGTCTTCGGTGGCGATGGTCACTCCAAAACAAAAGTAAATGCAGTCAGCCACGAGAGTGGGATTAAGAAAGTATGGTGTCCACTCATGACAGTGTGATGGGCTAGATCCGGACCATATGCCTCGTACATGCGGATTACAGGTTGAATGATCCTCTTAGTGCCACTTTGGTCTTGTGGGTGTCATTCACCACCAGAGCCGGCCTTCATATAGTATTGTCCATAACAGAACACGGTGACTTCGAAAAAACGCGTACGAGAATTCTCTGAGACTCACATAGCTAGCGACATAGACCGGACGGCGGCCGTATTTATTCGCGAGGGGGACCCAAATGAAGTTCCCAGTCCCCTGAAGCAGCGCGGTGGTGCTGAAAAAGTACGCGACCTTGGACACATTGGCGCTGAAGCCCGCGGGATCGACGGTGGGGGGCGAAGCTGGGAAGAAGTCCAGGGTCGTCGTGACGATCGTGACGGTCGGCCCTGCCGCGAGAAAATTGCACATGAGGATCGCCAGGCAAACGAGGACCGCGATGGACTTCTTGTACCATTGTGGCCTGGGCCCGTCAGGTCTCTTTCGAGGAACACCAAATGTCTGGACTGCGTGCTGATCCGACTCACCAGTTCAGGGGGTCATTGGGATCTTTGGATGGCGCGGGTATCAGAATGATCTTGTTGGTCTCGTGATGTCGAAGGCGAACGTTGCCGAGCGTTCTCTGCCTTGCGTGTTCGGCCTTTGGATCTTCGTAGTCATCGGGTCGTAGGGTCGCTGCGATATGCTCGCCTGCCATCTTGCCCAGCCAAGTTCCAATTATACGAAAGAAGTATCTCAAGATGTTGTTTTCCTGGATGTGAAAAAAGGAGGGATATGAGATAGAAACGGCAGCAGATTGAAAGGCGGCTCCTGCGGTCTTGTAATCTGAACCGGGGAGAAGGCGACAGTAAATAAGATCCTTGTTCCACACTCAACGGACATTCACCCGGCAAGGGCAGCCGCAAGGCAAGGCCCAAGAAAGTGATCGGTACGCAGTCAAGCGGAAGAGTAGCAGTGTATGCTCCTGCAATGGCTTCCCCCCTCATACAAGGTTCCCCAGACCCCACAGGACTCGCAAGACGCGAGAGGGGCCAGTGGCTGATGCCGAAACGAGACAAGCGAACACACCAAGCTTCATGAGGCTCTCTGGGGAAAGGCTGGCTCCCGCCTGATCGCCGTCAATAACCTGGGGAACAATGTCCACTCTCCGGGGCCTTCCCGTGATTCTCGGCGTACAGACAGTATTCAGACCAGCGAAATTATCGGTCAGATGATGGATGTTCGAGCTCCCATTGCTGCGTGACTGCTGTACACGAGCGGGATGTGACCCAATTCCCGAGGGCGGTTGCTGCTAAGAGTGAAGAGACCCCTACTCGAGAGGTGGCTGAGGGGTTGCTATAGGTTGCCGCTGATGCAGGATAGCTGTTCGCGTAGCACTGTCCAGCATCCTCCACGGGAGTTCGTAACTTTTTGTTATGAATTCTTAATTTAGGTCAAGGTTTTAGGTTCTGACTGTTACCAGGTTACCCCACGCGGCAGCTCAGCCTTGTTGTAGCAGGGATCGGAAGGTGGTGGTGATAGCTATGCCGATTCACAAGATGCGGAAGAGGGGGGGGGGGGGGTGGAAGAATAGAGAGTGGTCAGAAACGGCAATGGATGTTTGCTGGATGGAGTTGTTGATGCCCAGGGCTATAACGTAATTTTGCCCCAGAACTACCTAGGTACCTACTTACGTCAAACTTCAAGATGAGCGCAGGAGAGATAATAACTATATTTCGAAATCTGATTATAGAACAAGATCCAGGAGACGAGCGGGTAAGGAAGGCATCAATGCCCACCTGGCAGTCTAATTTCACGTGCATATTCAAAGCGCGGAATCGGGGAAGTTTAATAAACGCATAGGGCTATGATTCCTTACATTCTGAGTCGACACTTGGCTTCTCGTCTTCGGTCCCAAAGAACTCGTTAGCCATCGACGCCATGCAAAATGTTCATCCCAGAAAATACCAAAGACAAAGTCTGTGCAACTAGCTGGCCAGGAAATTTTCCCCGCTCACCAGCACAAGTGGTGGCCGAAACCGGGTAGAAAGGGTCTGAAATGGTTGTAATCTAGCAGCAGGATCTCTTCCCTAGAAAGGTTCGTGACACTACACACTCGCGCAATAGTCAAGTCTTTCCGTTCTGGCTCTGGTGGCACCACCGAGGCGCCTCGGACCGGTGACCTGCACAACAATGCGCGAGACCAAACCAACCGCTCCGCTATTGACGGCTGGCACCTGATCCCTGGGCCGAGTGGTCGGCGTCAGAGGCACGCCAGCTGCCCACTACCGAGACCATTCTATCGATTCCGTAGGTATAGCATGGCTGATGAGCCGGCGAGACCGCGAGGCTGAACACGTCGACGCCGGGGCTTGGTCGGGGAGTACAGGCACTCACTGAGGCGCTGCTTTGGCGCAATCTTGAGGTTCGGCTAGCCAGCCCACCCCGATTCAGCTGGAATGGAATGCCATGGCGTGTTCCACGGACCGGATCCAGGATCGGCGCCGAACAGCATTTGCAAGTCCCATAGCACCAATTCGTGGGGATTCTCTGAGCAGCGCCAAATGCCGAGATGTTGCCGCTACGCGGATTGAGTGCATGATTTCGGCAGGCCACGCGTTGGCAGATCCTCTTATTTCCGCGTTGGGTTCTGTGATGCAGTCAGCCACTAGCTGAGGAACAGATGGCCGATCGGTTGCTGCATGTGCAATTGGATTTTGGTCGAGTGCGTGTCCTGTTGCGCAGAGTGTGGTGCAGCGGAGTGCCTATGCCAAGCAATTGGGAGGTGGGTGCGAAATGCCAGGTCTTAATTACATAGCATTCATGTAGCCTACCGTAGCACCTGCGTAATAGCGGGTTCCAGAGGAGGAGGGGACCAAGGGGACCCATCTCGTGTGTGCCCGGGTCTTTGCCGTGGCCCAGCGGTTCTATGCTTCAAACACCGGGGTTGGAGACTGGAAATGTGCAAGCGTTGGGGAGACGCGACAAGCCTTTCGGACCTATGGCCCCTTCGAAACCAGGACCGCCACCTGCAGCTCAGCTGCACTCAGCGGCTGGCATTGGGAGAAAGGGAGGGCGTTGGAAAATGAGGACGCGTCATTGGCGATGATGTGATGTTGAAAGGGTCGCCTGTGGTGGCCTCGATGGGATTCAGGGGGCATCTGGCTGGCGTAACCAGTCAACCTGGCGGTCGACTCGGGCTCGTCTCCACCATACACGCGTACTACGGGGTCGTCCCGGAGGTGGGAACGACGAGGAGAAAGAAAGAAAAAAGTAAAAAATATGCTTAAAAGGAATCTTCGACCGTTGAAACTCTTGTCGGCGGAGGGTGAGAGTGGATCAAACAAACAGGCATGAGCGATGTCGGTGAGCCAAAATTGGCCTCCGTAAGATAGCCTGTTCCCGGGCCCCCGACATTATCTGGGAGGCTTATTTTCAGTGCCCGCTGCCAATGGTGGCCAGCGCTCCCCCTAGGTGCCTGCCACTCAGCTCCAGCTTACCCCAGCCACCGGCACTTGAGTGGACCGTGGACCGTGGACCGTGGACCGTGGACCGCCAGCCGTGGATCATGGATCATGGGTCACGGGCATTCGGAGCGTCCGCTGCAGACTCAGAGAGAGACAGGGACGGCCCTAGCCTAGCCACATGACCGGCCTTTGATGTCTTGATGGCTATTACATGGTAAATCGGTCCCAAACTGCCCCAGTCTGTCATCATACAGTCGGGAGAAATGAGGAGCAGCAGATCAGGGGCCATGGTGGACGAGCATCGACTCGGGATCGATTTCTGCTGGGGATTGCACACAAGAGCGCGAGAAGTACCGTAGTAGGCACGCACTGTCGATCAGGGACGGCGCGAATCCTGACAGCCACGCCATGCCCCGAATAGAATGGCAGGTTGAGCTTGTCCAGGCGATGGCGCAGGCGCATGCGCCTACGCCTACGCCTACGCCATCGCCTGCGCGAATGCAAGTGGCTGGCGTGTCAGTGCTGGTGTCCGGGTGGGATGGCGTGAAGTCAAGCGTGGCATTGGAGGAGGGGGACGAGGTGGTGGTGGTGGTGAAGAGGAAGGAAGGACTGCAGAAGACTTTGCCCTGCCAGCATGTGCCGCGCCGGTGGTTTGGCCCGGGTCAGCCCAGCACACAGCTCGCATTAGACTATGAATATAGAGTATAGAGTATTGAGTGTAGCACGGAGCACGGAACATGGAACATGGAGGACTGAATTTAGGATTGTTTGATGTCGGCAAGAGTCCCCGATCGTGCATCATTCAACCATATCGTGGACTGGTACAGTGGTAGTTCGCCTGTCCACTTGTTCGCAGGGCAGGCGTGTCTGACTCGTCGAATGAACCGGCGACTTGAGACGGACGGCAGGCCCTCGCCCCAGCACCAAGAGAGATCAGACCATAGGAGTCTCCCGTGCAGTTGACAGCATAGCACCGCAAAGCAAAGCAAAGAATCGCATCGCATCGCATCGCATCCTCTCGACTCGACTGTCTCGACTCGACTTGACTTGACTCGACCCAACCCTCACCCCCATCTCCAAGTCTACCAGGTCTCGTTCCAGCCCAGCTGTCGACCTCACTCGATCTGGTTGTCCATATTCTTCTCTCCGCCTAATAGTCTAGTGTAGTCTGTCCAAGCATAACCGCACGCTTCAGGCATCTGGAGCAAGCATCAATCTTGGTCACCCTCGACTATTGTTGGGCTCTGCGTCCCCACCCCCCGTCTGAAATAACCTGCATGCTCCCCCCATTTAGACGCTCCTTTATCTGGGTAGCAGTGTAGCTGTCGATCATCTCTACCCACAGAGTGCACTACGTACGACTCGCCGACACTCGACACGACACACACAGTGCTGGAATTCCCTCTCTTCTTACCGCCCACCCACCCTCCCGCCCTCCCGCCCGCTGTCTCCCACACTCCCGACGACGCTTGCTGCCAATTGATCCCGAGATCCATTCTCCAGTTGCATCATCATCGCCGAGCATCTCTCGGATTTCCGCACGCCATACCGGCCCAGAAGGGCTCCAGCCAGCCTCCAGACAGCCAATTTCAGGGCCCGACCCGTCTGCCGATCAGGCTTGTTTGTGGTCCATTGCATTGGCCTCAGCCCTATCCTCTCCTGCCCCATCGATTCCACCGTCGAGCCGGCTTTCCGTCCGCGTCTCTGCCCACCCCGGACGTCAGCAGGCGCCAGGCCTCGCTCCGTACGGTGCCGGAGGCCCGACACGGGACTGAGCGCAGCGCAGATACGACGAGATACGACGGCCGCCGCATCCACACACGCACCGCACCGCACCGCGCTTGATCGCGGCTTCTCCTGAACCGTCATAATGGCCAGCCCGTCACTCTCACATCTCCTGCACGCCGACCCTTCTCTGCCCCATCCACACTCGCAATCCCAGTCCCAGTCCCAGTCCCAGTCCCAGTCCCAACGGCAAGTCTCACGCGCCAGCGCTGCCCATTCTGTGCCAACCTCGTCGCCCGGGAACTACACATACCCAGCGCCTCCCGGTGCCTCGCCCGCAGGATCTGGCACCTCCCACCCAACGCCCATCGCCACCCCTGCCACCTCTCCCAGTGCCCTTTCGACAGCAGGCGGGAGCTCCGTAGCCGGCGCCGCGTCCAACACGCCGGCCAGCGGCCATGCTGCCAACACCAGCCTTTATCAGTGTGCCGACTGTCTGAAGAGATACTCCCGCCCTGAGCACCTTCAGAGACACATTGCCACTCACACGCTGGGGAAGCGCTTCATCTGTGACGTATGTCTTCGCACCCTGCCGCGCGTGCGCTCCGGCCCAGCCCAGCCCAGGAGCCGCAGGCTGCTTGAGAAAACCACCCCGTTACTAATTTCATGATTCAGGTCTGCGGCAAAGCCTTTGGGCGTGCTGATCTGCTCAAGAGACACCGTGCCAACCATGACGATGATGGCAATGGCACCAAGAGGAGGCGCATCAACTCGTCCCCGGGCGCCGGCCGTGTCGCCCACGCCTGTCAGGCCTGCGCAAAAGCCCGGGTCAAATGCGAGGAGTCTAAGCCGTGCACGAGGTGTCGCAACCGCAACTTGACCTGTGAGTATGCTTCGTCCGAGGCAGGCTCCGCCGCTGCGATGCATCTCTTGCACCTTTCTGCGAATGCACACTCCTCCGGCGCCACCACGCCCACTTCCTCTGCGCCCATGGCCCCGGCCGGCCACGGCGCAGTTCCCACCTCACATCACTTGGGACCGAGGTCGTTGCGCTCCAACGCGGCCGAGGCTATGCATACACAGGGGCTCCACAACCCTGCCGCGCCTGCGATGACGAATCTTGTCCACGCCCAGCCGACCGGTAGCAGCCCTTCCATCCTGGCCAGCAATCCACCAATGAACAATGAGGCCGCTCAGCTACCCACCCCTGAGAATATGATGGACCAGAGTGAGTCGTTTCTCTTCCTTCCCTTTGTCTTGTCTCGGAACTTTTTTATTGTCTTGGCAAGGCTTTTCATCTTAAGACATACGCGTCGTGTTTATCTGGGCCGCCTACTGGCACCGTACCCTACGCCATGATGCCGTCCGATATATATCACCACCGACTTTTATGCCTGCTCTATCCCGTTATTCCTCTTCGGACACGCCGCCAGACTAGGTCATGTCCCATGATATCCCTTCTTTGGCTTCTTCTCAACTCTTTTCCCCTTTCTGAAATTTGTTGCGCCTCGGTGTCAACCACGAGCAACCCTTTTTCGACCAAATGTCGACATATTCGCTAACCATGGACGACGAAGGTAACCCGGACAGTTACCAGGCGTCATATCACCAAAATCAAAACATAGTGGACATGACTAGACTGCCCTTCTCGGATTTCTTGCGAGACGTTCTCTACGACCAGCAACAGCAGCAGCAGATGGACACTCAAAAGTTGGCCGAGACGCAAGGCCTTGCTATCCTGGACTTCTGCGACGACGCCAACCTGGAGATGAACGATCTTGACTTTGGTATGCTGGACAACTGGAACATTGGCAACGTTCACGGCATGCTTGCCACGGACCCGAACTTGGCCAACTATGTTTCCAACCAACCAGAAGACACGGCTGATATGTCTCGGATGCGCCAACGTCTGGTCAAAATGTGGACAAATTCGCCTTGGCGGTGGATGCCTGACGGGCACAAGGACAACATCCACAACCAGAAGAGTGGTCTCCCGTTGGCCGACATCAATACCACACAACTGAAGCCCGACAGGATCATCCATGACAAATTGGACTCGTCTGGACGCGACAAGATCCTTGCTATCGTTTTGAGTACTTGCCAGAACAATGTCATGTTGAGCCGCGTGGCGTCGTCATTTCCTTCGACTGAGGTAATGGACTCGTTGGTTCACATATTTTTAGCGTGGCACTTGTGTCAAGTCTCGGAGTTCATACATTTTGGAACGTTCGCGTTGAATGCGCAATGTCCTGAGTGGGCTGCAGTTGCTGCATCAGCCGGTGGTATCTTGACATCTGTACAATCCCTTCGAAAGTTTGGGTTTGCTTTGCAAGAGGCAGTCCGTAAGGAGAAAATTGATGCCCCAGGTATGCAAGTGCTGAGTGCTAACGTACGCAAATAGGTGTTACTATTCCCAACAGGTTTGAGGACAACAACTCCAAAGTCCAGGATCAAAGTCTAGTCCAAGCCCTTGTATTGGGCCATGATATCGGACTGTGGAGCGGCAACAGAAGGCGCATGGAAATAGCCGAATGCCGTAAGTGAAGTGACTTCTGCGACTGAATGCCGACGTGCGCTGACTGAGACGCGAAAGACTTGAATATCCCCATTGCGATGATAAGGGGCAGAGGCAGTTTTCAAAGGTCATCGTATCCGCCAATCCACGTCGATCCTGCAGATGATGGGGCCGTTCTGGAAGAAAAGTGGAAAGCCTGGTGCCAGCGAGAGTCTTGGAAAAGGTAAGTAGCTCTGCTCGCCCACGGATTTGTGGATAGACGCTGATGGAGACTCTCAGACTCATCTTTCACTTGTACCTTCGAGATGCGCAAACGTCCATGACGTCCATGAACAACCCCCACATATCTTACGCCGAGCTGACACTTCCGCTTCCCGAGGCGCGAGAGCTCTGGTTCGCAAAGACCGCACGGCAATGGAAAATGCATTATCTGGAGAGAAATGCCGGCCAAGATAGAAGGCCAACACCTTCGCTGGGTGATCTCTTCCGCGACATCAACCTCCTAGCGACTGAACATCATCGCTTGGATGTACAATACGCCGTTTCCATCTACCTCCACGGCTTCTGGTCTCTTATCCGGGAGTACCGGCAAATGAACGCCATCTACCGGTGGTCTGCATTCTCGCCGACCACTGCGGGCAACCCTAATGTCTTGCTCCAGTCCCGTCACCAGGAGCTTGTCAAGACTTTGGAGCAGTTCCAAGCCACTGCTCTACAAAACTGGCCACATATGCTCAGTACGCAGGAGAAGGTTGTGCTCAACCTCCTCTTTGTAAATTTACACGTGAGCCTGGAGGACCTGCAGCTTTTCTCCGGCAAGGAAGGCGACGACCAAGCCAAGCGAATCTATCCCTCGCTACAACAGTGGGCACAGGGTGCTGAGGCCCGTCGGGCTCTGTGGCACGCGGGTCAGATCCTCAGGTGGGCCAAGGAATTTCCTTCTGGCCACCTAAAGGACTTTTACGCCGTTGCTGTACACCACGCCGCGCTGGCGATATGGACATGGGGCGTGCTGACCCGGGCGATCAGGCGGACTGCCGGCCTGCAGCCAGGGTACAACCACAGCGAGCCGCTCATATACCTTGACGGGCCCGAGATGAGCGAGTCCGCCCAATTCACGTCGTACGGAACGGGCCGGCCTGCCATCCGCGGACCCGTGAAGGAGGGCCAGGGTGGTGGCCGAGACAGCGCTGGGGGCGGCAGTGGGGTGCTGGAGAGCCTCCTCGAGGAGCCCAAGCCGACGATGGCGATCGTCGAGGAGGTGTTCCGGGCGAACTACGTGAATGGTCCCGTCGCCCCAATTGTCGAGAACCTGTGCCATCTGATCAAGCAGCTTGGAAATGCTGCATGGGCTGTTGGCCTGGGTTAGGGCATTTTGAGGAGCGCGGGACTCGCATCAACTTCAAAATCACAGCAGTCCTTCTGAATCTGCCGTTCAATCTGATGAACCTATCTTCGAGTGGTTACCCAATTCTCGACCCGGAAGCTACGAATCCGAGTGTGCTACCGCTATAGTCTCGATCGACCCTCTGAGGCACCTAGACCCTGGCGGTGCCGCTCCGAACTTCTAGTCAGATGCGCCCACAACCACAAAGCTGGCTGTGCGTGGTGCCCCTTGTAATTCAGCAACCACCTCACGGCTTGCAGTCAAAGAAACATATTGAGACATCACCCGAATCCCACGAGAGCAATAAAATACATACTGAAAGGATATACGAGTGTAGTGTAATCCTTTCTGATGATTGCAGATAGATGAGTGTATACACACGGCTATAGACAAAAGGATAAACATTGACACACGAAGCACCACTGATCAAGTGAACAATGCCAACCAGGTGACCTCTCGCGTGTTCTTGACAACCAGACCACACCGCGGCACACGGCTACCAGATATTCGCGCCTGGTCTTCTTTACGTTCTGAACTCACAATCCATAGCGTGCAAGAGCATGAGAAGAAAGTTTTTATTTTTATTTTTCTTGGGCTACCACCTTGGTCAATTCTAGGCACAACCGCAGTTTTCGTACACAAAAGAATGGTCAAAAAGGCTATCAGACGCAGCTCTGACCACTCAACTCGTACCACAACGAGATGGTGTAATTTTTGCTACAGGCTACTTGCCAAACTTGCGTTCATTCAACGAGACATACTTGGTTTAGAATCAAGCATCTTCATTGCGATGGGTAAAGAGGGTCAGAGACGCATAGGACAAGTCGGAAGGAAAGAAGCTAGAAAGCAGACAAATATAGTTCTTACGCCGTTGCCCCAATTTTTGACGGCAAGTCTATTTCGATTTCCGACTGTCTCGGCCTTGGCTAGGGGAAGTACTTACTAGAACATTAAGGCGGGGGTCCAGAGAAACTCATGGAATGCAGTGTTGTCTTGGTCTTTCTGATATATGGACCATCTCTACAGTGATATGGGCTGAGAAGTTGCAGTAAAATCCAAGCGGACTCTTGCCATCACTTGAGCCGCTTGATGCATTCCTTATCTGCAACGGCAACTCATATGTCCCCCCCCCCCCCAAATTAATTTTGATGTTGGCAAGAGGATCCTGTGGTTATACGAGGACAAGATATACTTGCTCAGGACACCACGGACCAAACGCATCACCAGCAAAGATAAGGTCAGAAGGAGAAGGTCGAACAGAGGGTGAATGACGCGCTGTTCATTTCTTGAGCGAAGCAACGCATTTGCTACCATGTCCGAGACTTCAGCCTTTCGAAGACTCAGGAAGGAAAAAAGCGACCTTGACCCCATCGCCGGGCTGCAACACTATCTCAGCCTTGAGCGTCGGGTTGCCCCCGTCAATCCGGTCCATATAGCTCTCGACCCTCTCGAACCGCTGGAATAGCCTCGTCAACACGTAGCCCATCTCCGTCAGCGCGAACTGCTGCCCGATGCAGATTCTTGGGCCGCCGTTGAAAGGAACTTTTTGTTATATGGGTTAGCACTGGAAGGTCTGCGCTTGCCATTGTGCCAAGGGAGATGGGATACTCACTGTACTGCCACGGCTTAGGCTGCCAAGTATACCACCTCTCGGGGGAGAACTCGTCCACGGGCCTGAAGTCCTTGGAAACGGGCGGGTAGAGGTCTTCACGTCGCTGCATAATAAGGGTTGAGTATCCTATGGGTGTATCTTTGAGCACGGCGAGCGGCTGGGTGCCGTCCCGGCCGCCGCCCCGAGGTAGTAGAGTATCCTTGAGAGCGGAGCGCACATTGAAGGGCACGACTGGGTACAGGCGCAGCGTCTCGTTCATGACGTTCTGCAGGTACTTCATTCCCTTGAGGTCGGCGTACGTGGGCGTCCTATGCGGCCCTACCGCCGACAGGATCTCGGCGCGCAGCTTGGCCAACACCTTCGGGTGCCGCGCTAGCTCATAGATGGCCCATGAGAGTGTCGCGGCCGTGGTGTCGCGGCCGGCGAGTAGGACGGCTACGAGCTGATCGCGGAGGACCTTGGAGTCCCGCGTGTACGAGGCCAGCTCGTGGAGGAACGTGTACGACATGTCGGATTTTGTGCTCCTCGAAGCCAGTTCCTCAGGGGAGAGGAGGAGGGCTTTTTGGACGTACTCGTTGACGAAGGCGTTCATCGTGGCCAGACATTTCCGGAAGTTTTTCTTTGGAACAAAGGCGCTGAGGCCTGGGCCGGCGCGTGTGATGATGTTTTGGACGCGCTGGACCTCATTGAAGGCGTCTGCGAACTCTTGCCGTGGATTGCTTTGATGGATTGTTAGGCCTCGAGGCCCATTCTGATTAGGAACAGTGAGCTCTTACCTGAGGGACTTGACATCCTTGCCCAAGAGGAAGTCTGTTGCCACATCCAGCGTGTACCTGAAGAAAAGGTCACTGATATCCATCGCCCTCCCATTCACATCAGCCAAGTTGACTTTGTGGTCCTCCCCGTTTAGTGCACCACCGTTCGCCATGGCCCTGAAGAGTGTCTCGAGATGCGACTCGAAACAATGCAGGTCACTGATCCTGTCTTTGACAAATTGGGGCCTAAGCAGCTGCCTGCTGGTGTGCCACATCTGGCCGTCAGTCACAAATATACTGTCGCCCAGAAATTCCTCCCATTCTTCGTGGAAGGGTTCTCCTTTTCCAAATTCGCCAAATTGAGTTGCCAGGATGGCCTTGATGTTCTCGGGGTCGGCCGTGAAGACTACTCTTCTGACCAGGGCATGCACCTCGACAGTGAAGGCGCCACTCCCACTACTACCGGCTCCGGCTTTGTTGAAGAACTCGAGCCAACTTTCAAGATTCTTGTGGTGGATGGTTGCCTGGACGGCAGCGTAGATGAAGTCAAGCGCCCAGGGCAGCTTGTGAGAGATGTTCAAAGCCCGAGGGCCAAGCTGATTTATACGGTAGTCCTCATACAGCCGTTGAAAGCACGAGAAGGCGACATAGATGCCAAAGACGAGAGCAATCATTGTCTTGGGAGACGCGTGTTCCCATATATACTCCAACAAGCCCATCTTGAGGAGGCTGTGTTTGGTGCTAGCGTTATAAGTGACGCGTGAAATAGCGATGGTCACAAACCCGAATGGCCGCGTTCGAGGCTGTCGGCCTATGCAGGAAAGATGATGGATTTTGGGTATAAGACGCTTGTGACAAAATGCTGGGTAGGGCCTTGGGTTGTTATACTGGGGTATAACAGTGTACAAGAGTATAAAGAGGCATCGAGGGTGAAGGAATAGGATGTACCGGTAGGACCTGCCAACTTCAGAGTGAGAGAGTCGAAGAGACTGAGAATGAAGGAGTCAGACCAGCGAGACAGGGTCGATGATGCCTGAAACTGGAGAGATCCGAGCATGTGTGTCTTGTCCGTCAACCACGGAAGTCAAGAGTTATTTGAAGACTGACGAGATGGTGGGCCAGGGGAGTGTCACACAAGGCCGGGCAGATCCAAAGGTCCGACTCCTGTGTGTGTGTGTGCACGGCACGTTATTGAGGCGAGGGAAAGGCGGAACAGTGTCGTCAAATAGCCAAGACGACAATGAAGTGCCGGGACCTTGGGTGCCTCCAAGGCTGGATTTGGCAAGTCTGTCGCAACGAGCCGGGTGCATGAGACTGGATGGGCAGCGGCCGAGCGGGCGGTGATCCCTGGGTGCGGCAGCACTCTCACTCGATGGGACCTCGCAGCTCGCACCAGCCCCGGCCGAGTAAGATGCACCAGAGAAAGGGAAAAAGGCATAGGCATACTGTAGTCATGCCTGCGGGGCCGGGTCGATCCCGGAGAATGTCCTGCATCCTACATGTACTGTAAGTGGAGTTGCCATGCTTGGATGTTACACAGTGAATTCGATTCAACCTCGCTCCCTCCAACCCCCGCCCCCACCCCCCCTCCAGCAAAAGACGGGTTCAGACGGCCAGAGCCTAGGCGCTTGCACATACTTGGATAGCAGCTCGCACGCTCCCCATCAGGCACTACGGGTTAGGTATCAGAGGCTCAATATTTGTAGGCCTCGAAGCAAGGCATATTGTGGCTTGGACACAGATGATAATGTGAAGATAGCTGCTCGGGTGGAATTAGACATGACACTGCTAGACTACCTAGGTACTCTGATATTATCTCCTGTCGGGTAGGCCCGAGTGGCGTCGTGAAGAGGGTGCTTCTACCGTGGCCTGGGCCGAGGTAGAGGCACTCAACTGAGCTGTCACAGGCTTGAGATCGTCTGCACCTTTGTGTTCCCGAGAAGGATCAACCTGTACAGTCAACTTGGCAGATAGCGACAACGGTATTGGCGGGTTGCGCCAGCCGAGGCAACTGGTAGACACCTGACGGCCACCTGATGAACGTGGGGAAGCTTTAGTGCGCCCACCCTCGGAGACAGACGCGTCTAGGTGGTCTAGATACTGGTGGTCTAGAAAGAGTGTCAGTGCGGGGGAAACGGGTCAGTTGCGGCTCTGTTTCCCTAAATCCAATGCTTGTTCTGTGTTTGTCCCGCTGAGCTTGTTCAAGAGGCTGAAACGCAGTAGACGCACCCGCACCCGCACCCGCGCCTGCGCCTGCGCCTGCAGCGCCCAATACAGTAGCACATGCACCTACATCAACACGCGGGAGCCCAGCGTGTCGGTAGTCTACTAGGGAAACGAAAGCTCAAAAAACAACCACGGTACGGATTTGGTGTAGATAATTATCGCGCATGCTGTAGACTGCAGAGCATGTGCATTTACCATGTGTAGCCCTCGACAAATATGCATCCTTGCGTTAGTTGCACCTGGGTCAGGTCTTACGTACACAGGACAGCGCCAGCCGAGCAACATACCGTCAGAGCAGTGCAAACAAACATAGCCAACAGCCACAACCACTTCAACTTCAACATCATCAACACCAAGACCCCTGCTGACCGCACATACCTACATCCTCAGCTTGGTTAGCCTGGTTGCATAACCATAAACCCATAAAACAACCATCAACAGATAAATACAGCCAGTGACTCTTGAAACCCACCCACCTCCCACCATGGCTCCCCCAACGCCCCTCGCCGTCGCCACCTCGTCAGTCCAGCGCCTCGTCAAGGAGGAGGCCTACTATCACAAGGACCTCGCCAGCCAGCAGGTCCGAATCGCCAAGCTCGAGAAGGACATCAGCGAGAAGAGCAGCGACCTGGACGAGAACGCCGAGTACGTCCTCAAGCAGGAGGTTTGTCCCCACCCCCCTTTCCCTTCCCCCTTTTTCGCCGCTTCCACACCAGGTCATTTTGCTGACTCAACCCCTCCTCCCGGCCTGCAGAAACAAGCCGCAGAAGAGACGAAGAACGTCTTTGGCCCCCTGCGCAGCCGCATCACCGACGCCGTCTCCAAGCTGGAGGAGCAGATCGCCATCGGTGAGAGCGGCGGCGGCGACGACGCCGTCGAGGCCGAGCTGGCCAAGGCAAAGGAGGCGCTGAAGCAGGGCCAGGACGCCCTCAGGACGGAGGTGTAAAGGCCCCTTTATGGACCCGCCGCGACTGGTCACTACGTTTCCGGATTTTGCTTAGGCGCGCAAGTCTGTGTGAGGAGGGTGAAAGCAAGCAAGCCGTGCTTGTCGCCCGGGAAATGGCCAGGTTTGAGCCCTGCCTTGGCTGGGTGATGCATCCAAAGGTGGTCAGAAGGATGAACCATTATGCCGAATACCATCTTGAGCCATTGTTTTCACGCTGTGTCTGGCAGATAGAGCAAGGGCCAAGTTGTTGTTCGCCCAGGGGGGGAGAGTGTGAAGGTATAAGAACGAACACCCAGCCGTTTCTTCAGAGACCTTTGACAGAACGAAGAACGGCTGACACGGAGCAAAAAAATTAAAAAGATGTACCTTCCAAGTACGCAAGGCTCAGAGAAGCAATGCAGGGTAGTGTAGACTCAAAAAGACTGCAAAGACTCTCAGGTGACGCATTGAAAGGGAATGCAATACTTGCAGTGTAGCAGGCCGGTATCACACATTCTGTCGTCCTCGAAGACGGCGTACTTCTCGAAGTCTGTGAATAGTGTTAGTCAAAGCCACTCTATACCACAGCAGGCCGTCCCATGGGAGGCCATCCTGCGGCAAGCTATCCCGGCGGAGGTTATCCCAAAGGAGGGTATCATTATCTCTTAGCCCCTGAATGGGCACCCGGTTAGCAGGAGCTTCTCTCTCTCGCAGTACTACTGGATTGGCTCGAACCAGCGCGCCTCGGTCAGTAGTCCCCTATGCCTAGGAAACCGGCCCTGGTAAATACCATTGAACCCAAGCTGGTAGGAGCCCCAATACTTGCCCTGGGGGCGTTTCGTGGGGGATACACAAACCAGAGTGCAGTATGTTTCCCGGCCATTTGTGTGGTGTGCGCCCGTAATTGAATACGCCGCAAAGAAGAACAAACGACGGGTGCTACATGATTTCACAGATTCACATGACCGAGCGACTACCTTACACGGAGTGCCAGTAGGGCTTTGACCATTCTACGAGACACTGTTCTACCGGGCAGATCGACTGAGTCAGGTCATCCGAGCTGGAATGCCTACGAGCTTCACCCAGTGTATGCTTTGCGTATCTCCAGCCTCGATTTTCCCACGGGGTATCTTGCACTTTATCTACACAGTCAAGCGGGTTGTGCCAGGCCGCTTTCCTTTCGTACTTGTCCCAATTTTCGGCATCCCATTTGTCAGTCTCGTCACGACGACGTGTCCATTTTGTCCTCGACGTTCTGCCCCTCAATGGTGATCTGCGGGGTCGACGCAGGATCATCGCGAGGCGTGTCACCCATCTCGACATCCTCGCCCTCTCCTTGGCGTCCCTCGGGGTCGACACTCCTCGCAGGTGACGCTTCCCGGCTGCCCGACCGGCTGCCAGCCTGTGACAGGTTCCCAGACACCTCAGGCCTCGGCTTGAGCCCATCCATAGTACTTGGGGCGGGGCTTTCCCGCATCGGCGTTCGCCCGCCCACTGACATCGGCCGCGGTGTCGAGTCGCCGTTCTCTCCGAGCCCCTTGGGCACAGCTGATGCCACACCAGCGCCCTCGGGCCTGGGCGTCGCATTCCCACTCGCACTGCCTGGCCTTGGCGTGTGTCCGTCCGCCGCGCCGTCACCCTCGCCGCTTTCGTCCTCGTCCATGCCCTCCCTCCGCTCAACCTCTTCCTTCTCGTCGCGGATGAGCCGGCGCAGCCTCATGCTCTCGTCCATGATCCTGCTAAACTGCTCCCTTCTCTCCCTCCACGTGGCTGCGTAGGTCTCGCTCTCCGCCTCCAGCTGCCTGCACTCCTCTTCCAGCTTTTCCAGCGTCGCCTTCGCCTTGGGCCTCTCCTGAAGAGCCTTGTTGTCGTTGATCTTGCGGGCCAGCGCGTCCCACTGCAGCCTCTGTGCCCGGGTGGCCTGGGCGGCCGCAAGCTGGACCCTCAGCTGGGCTGTGTTGTCTTTGACCCTCGTGCAGGTGTCAAGAATGGCGCCGCGCTCGACGGCGTACTTGTCGCGCTGCTGGGCGTTGGCGGACTGGAGGAACTGCAGGCGGCCGATGGTGTAGTCGAAGGCCGCGAAGTCGAATGTGATGTCTTCTTTCAGCTGAGCGAAGTCTACTGCGTCAGCGGCGCTGCTACCGTCTGCATTGCCTTGCTGGGACTGATCTCCGTTGCTTGCATTCGTGGTGTCTGGGGGCGGTGTCACGGTCTGTCGGATCTTGGAGTTGGCGAGGCCATTGATCGTAGAGAGGCGCTTCGTGATGCGTTTGAAGGGCCGCTCTTCAACGCTGAAAAGGCGCGACTTGTGGATCTCGTTCTCCTCCTCCGGATCGAGGAGCTGCCAGGAAGACATGGCTGCTCATGTAATCCCACTAAGAACACCAGAAGCCCTGCTGTAGACTGCTTCTTGTGGCGGGCGGCGCAAGTGATGAAAGTGTCAATGTCGAAGTGAGGCTGTTTTGGCGGACACACGGTGGCAGGGTTTAGTACGACGCCAAGGGAGCTAGAGTACTTGAGTACCTGCTCGGGGTGCCAGGTACCTATATACCAAGTTTACCTGGCAAGGTATACCGGTTGCAGCACAATGTGAACTTGAATTCTCAGGTCTCGCCACGGCTCTTGAGAACAGGCACAGCCAAGTTAAGCTTTTACTGGCCTTGAAGCTCTCAAAAAGTGGGATGGTAAGCTTTTAGGTATGGGGTAAGAAACATTTATGGCGAAAGCAGAGAGCTCGGGTAGGCTCCCCCGGGAAACAATACGGACAAATTGAAATAAGTCACTACCCGTGGGTGGCTATGCTGCGGTTCACCCACTACTAGCGTAATAGGCGTTAAAATCATCCTATAGCTAAACTCACTTTATATTTAAGCGGTTTTCTCTATTATTAAAAGTTAATAGTAATAATATAACGTAATTAATTAAAAAGTAAAATAAATAAAACAAAATTTAAATAATTTTTTATAAATTTTAATAAATATTTTAAATTATATTAATTTTAAAACTAAATTTAAAAAGTTAAAAAGTTATATATAAACGTTTTTTATATATAAAAAAGTAATATAATATACCTTTAAAGTTAATTATAATAAACTTAATATAAGTTTATAAAAAAACTTTATATAATTAATAAACTTATTTCTCTTTTAATATAATAATAAAGATTTATATATTATATTTAAAATTATATAAATAAATAACGTTATTTATTAATTTATAAAATATATTACTTTATAAAATACTTTTTTAAATTAAAGTTTTTTAACTTAAAATTTTAATATTAATAAAGATATATAATATAATAAATTAATAAGTGGTAAATATTAATAAGTAGTAGATTTTTATAACTTTTATTAATTTTAAGCTTAATTTTTATTTATTTTTAATAAGATAATAAATCTTTTAAAAATTTAAACTAATAAAGATAAAACTTATTTAAAGTTTTATAAGTTTTTATTATAATTTAAAGCTAAGGGTAAAGTTATATATAAGGGTTAAAGTTATTAACTTTAAGTAAGCTTTATATATTTATATATAAATCTCGAAATTTATTAATTTATATACTTTACTTATTAATAATTTAAAATAGATATATATATATATATATATAATTTAATATATAATAAAATTACGTTTTAAGTTATAGCTTTATATTTTAATTTTATATTAAGTTATAAAGGTTTTAAAGAAATATTAATAAATAATTAAAATTTATTAGCTTTTTTTAATAGTTAAGGTAAATATTTTTTATATAATTTACCCTATAAAAAGGTATAAAGTTTACTATTAAATAATATTTGCTACTTATTAATTAATTATATTATAATAAAAATAATTTTTTAAAATATTTTAAAATTTTATTTTTTAATTTATAATATAGTTTACTATATTATAAGATAAATTATATTATAAGATACTTTTATTAAAACCGTTAACTTTTAGCAACCCTAATATCTTTATAAAGTAAATAAGTTAATAAAAATTAATACTTATAAATGCTAATTAATTTAAACTACTTATTTCTAATTAATTTAATTAATTTAAAAGGGTAGGGGTAGCTATAAGGAAGTTTAAAATAGCTAACTTTTAATAAAAAGGCTTTTTTTTAATAATAGTTATATCTTAAATTTTTATATTAATTTCGCTTTACTCTACCTACTTAAATATTTAACGTATTAGAAATTAATAACTATAATATTTACTTACTTTAAAAAAGATAAAATCCTTTTAGCCCTTTAAGTAATTAAAAATTTTAAAAAAAATTATAAGAAACCTTTTAGCTATTATAAAGCTATATAAATTTTTAATATCTTTAGCTTAATTTTATCTTATAAAATAAATTATTAATACTCTCTTAAAGAAGTATATATTAATAAATATAAACTTAACTAACTTAAAAAATAAATACTTATTTAATATATTTTTAATTAAAATGCCCGAGGATTTTTAATATAATTATTTAATATAAAAGATATAGCTAACCTTTTATTAATATTATAAAATAATAAGCTTATTAGTAAGTATTAAGTTTAACGCTTTATAAATATATAACTAGCTTTAAAAATTAAGTTTAATCGGCCTTATAACTATTAAAGGGCCTTTTATAAAAATTTAAAGGTTATTAAGAATTAGTTTAAGTTACTTTATAATATAATAGCTAAGTATAATATTACTAATAATAACCTATATAACTTTAATAAGATTAGCTTTATAATTAGTTAAATAACTATATTAATAGTTATTTAATATATTAATAAATTTAAAAAGATTAAATCTATATAGCTTAATAATTAAGAATAGTTTATAGCTATTAAATATATTAATATAAAGGGTAAATATATCCCGCTATTTATAATTATTAAGGCCGCTTACTATTTTATTAATTAAATTAAAAAGTTAAGGTTTTTAATAAATTAAATAATCTTTATTTCTTTAAATAGATAGATAAATAATATAATTAATTTAAAATAGCTTTAATATTTTAATAAATATATTAAATTATAAAAAAAGCTATATATTAAATACTTATCTTAAATAATTATAAAAGCTATATATTAGCTAAGTTTATATAATATTATAAGGATAATAATATTATCTTTATTAATATATTACTATATTCTTTTTATTTACTTTAGCCTTTAAATATTACGTTATTTCGGCTATTTAAACGTATATATAGTAATAAGATTAACCTTTTTATCCGGGCATTTATTACCTATATTATTAAGCTTAAGTTCTTTATTATATTTATAGCAGCTTATAATAAGGTTTTTATAGAAAAGAATTATAAATCTAGGTTTAAAAAAGCTAGAATTTCTTTTTAAAACTTAAATACTATTATTTTTAAGCTAAATATCTGCTTATAAACTCCGCTATTATCCTTTCCTATATCCCCTTTAAAATAAAAATTATAAATACTATTTAATACTTAATAAACTATATAGTAATCTAGTTTTATTAAGAATAAAATATTAATATATTAAGGCAGCTTTTCTATATTAATTCTTAAAGCTATTAATCGGTTAATAAAAGGTATATAAGTAATAATATATAAACTTATTATTTTTAAAGATAAGATTTATATATTTTAAAACGCTAATATAGTATTTTTTAAATACCGAAAAGCTAAAAGAAGTTAAATATAGCTTAAAAGGTTACTTATTATCGAGAAATCTCGCGTAATTATTAAGAAAAAATAAAAAAGGAAGTGGCTAGCTAGTAAAATAGCTAGTAATAATAAGAAGGCGGGCTATAGCGGATCGATAAAATAACGATATAGTAATTATAATAAGACTAGATATAATATAAAAACTTATAAGAAAGATATAAAAGACTTTAATTAATTAAACTTTAAATAAATTATAGCTTTTTAAGCTTAATTAATATTAATTAATATTAATATATATATTTTAGCTAATTATTATAAATTACGTTTTTAATAGTATAATTAACACTAATTAATGCTAATTAAATAGTTTATATTATCTTAAGGGTTAATAGTATACGCTATAACCCCTTAAGATATTAATAGTTTAAATAAGCACCTTCGCCCTTATTTTATAATAAAAAATATTATCTCCCCTTTATTCTTTTTAAACACCTTTAAGATATAACGTTTTATTCTATTTTATAACTTATTACAGCTATATTTTATTTTTTATTTAATTAAAGAAAGGATTTCTTTAAACTTAAAAGTAAAGTAATATTCTCGGCTTTAATAATAAATAATTATAAAAGTTCTTTCTACTAATAGCGCTAAATACTATATAATAAATATCGTTAATATATAAAGAATTCTATAATAATAATATTAATAGACTTTATATAATAGGGATAATAAAAGATTTTTAAATATAGGTTTTACTAATTATTAAGATAAAGGGGCAGCTAAACCGTAATAAGAAATATTTATTTAAAACTTATACTAATTAAAATATAAATTAATAATTTAATTCTATAATAAATACTAAAATAAAAGAAAATATAAATATTTCCCGAAAAAGGGCATTAGCTATAAGATATATACGGCCTTATAAGTTTATATATTTAAATAATAAGGTTAATACTATATTAGGTTATTAGAAAATAATATAATATTCTAGTTATAAACTTCTTTTTAAAAAGATAGCAGATAATACTTAAAAGGTATTATTTATTATATAGATATCCCTACTATTTATTATTAAATACTTAATAAATCTAATATTCTAGATATAAAATAAAGCTTATAAAAGCCTTATATTGGTAAAATTAATATTAGCATTACTTATACCTATAATAAGTTTAAACTTAGCTAAAGATATATTCGATATTAAATAAAAAGAGGTATTAGTTAAATAAATATAATAACTGCTAGATATAAGTAAAGATAGGCGCTAATATAAGATAAAATATAAGGCTACTATAGCCGCTATAACTAACTCTTTAGCTATAGCATTAATAATACTAATAATACCGCTATTATTAAGCAATTAAAAATCTAATTTAATAACTACTAAAAGAGGAAAGCATAATATATCTACTTTATAATACCGGGCTATATAAATACTTACTTAAGAAAAGATATTAAAGCTTATAAGTCTTTTTAATAGCTTTAATATTACCGATTACCTTAAGCGATATAAGTTTATTAAGAAAGCTTTTAATATTTTAAATAAATAAGCATTAGAAATACTTAAGGGTATAATTAAAAATACCTCTATAGCTGCCGAGTTATAAATACTTACTATTAGTATAATAATTTAGCTTAAATAAAAAAAGCAGCTTTTAAAGTTATATAGAGATAAGAATATTACTTAACTATATACCTTTAAGTAGTAACTTTAATATACTTTTAGAAATACTATTATTATATCGGCTTAAAACCTATAAAAAAATATCTTATAATTTAATTAAATTCTTAATATAATAAGGAAATAAAAGATTTATAAGATATAAAACTTTTAAAAAAAGCTATTAATAATTATAATATAATATATCCGGATAAATTATAATATTATAGCTAAAGAGATAATAAAAGAAAATAGCTAGCATTAATAAAAATCTTTTTATAAATATATAAAGATATATAAAGAAAAAAGAAATAAAATTAAAAAGTTAAAAATATTAACTTTTAAATAATATATAACCCTATCTAATAGCAATAATTCTAATAACTTTAATCTTTAAATAATAATATACCTTTTAAATATTATAATATTTTAAGCTTTACTCTATAATATCCTTATACTTAATAGCTATAAAGGATAAATTACTTACTTATAAGTTAATTATATTTAATACTTTAAGGCCTTAAGTTTATAAAGGCATTTTAATATTAAATACTTAAGCTATTTTTTAATATTAACCCTATATAACTATTAATATTTAAAAGCTATAAACTATTTTATTAAACGGTTTTATAAGTATAATAATTCCTATTTAGCTAAATAAATATTAAGTAATCTAGCTAAGCTTAATAAATATAGCTATCTTAAGCTTAACTTTAAAATATTAAGCTAAAACCGGTTATAATAGCAGCCTTTAAATAAAGCTTAAAAAAAGTAATATAAATAAATAATAATACAGCTATTAAAAAGCTAGCTAATAACCTATAAGCCCTATAAATTAATAATTATATTACTTAATATACTTTTAATAATATAAAGGAAATCCTATACCGTTAACTTAAAAATAAAATTTAATTCGGTTAAGATTATTTTATACCTATATAAAAATAATAGATATTAAGTATTACTTCGATATTAAATAATATCCTTATAGTTATCTATATAGGTTTTAATCTAAATAACTATAATATTATAAAATTCCTAGCTAAATATAAAAGAAAATCTTAAAGATTCCTAGAAATTAATAAATTTTATAAAAACGGTATATAGTAACGCTACTATAGCTATAGCAATATTAAATATTTAACTTATATATATAAGCCGCTTAAGATATTATAGGCTAAAGGTTTAATTTATATAAAAGATATAGTTAAAACTAAATGCTAGCTAGAAACTTATAAAAAGGTTTAAATAAAAATAGTATAACCCTTTAATATTTATATAGTATAAATATATAGGAATATTTTAAGTATTAGCCTTTAAAAGTATATTTATACGGTATTTAAATTATTATTTAAAAATAAAATCTAAAAGCCTTATATTTAAAAATATAAGGCTTTAAAAGAAAAAGATTTATAGTTTATTAATAATATTAACTTATATCTTAATAAGTTAACCTATAACCCTATATAGTTTAAAAAGAGCTAATATAAACTAGAAATAGCTGCTTTATAAGCCGATAAATTTTATTTAGCTGCCCTTAACCTTTATATATTAACTATAAATTTAAAGGTAATATTAAGCTTAGTTAAGGAGCTATAAGTTATAAATATCGGAATTCCTAAAGTAAATAATTAAGCTTTAAAAAGATAATAAAATTTAAAAAGAAATACTATACCTATAAAAACAGCCTTAAACTTTAATAAAAATAAGCTTATTTAAAAACTTAAGATTTAAAAAAAGATAAAACCTTAACTTAATATAAAATTTAAAAAAGAGAACCCCGGCTAAATCTTATTAAACTAATACTTTAAAACCTTTAAAGGATATATATAAGATAAGATACTTTAACTATATTTAAATCTTAAAAGCTAATTAATAAATTATATTTATTTTATTTAAAATAATATTAAAAAGGTTATTTATATTAATTATAAAGCATTAGCCGATAAGATATATAAAAAATAATAAAGTAATATTAAGCTTACCGTTTTAATTTTAAAGCGTAATAATTTCGATAGTTAAGTAATATCGGATTTTTTTATAAGTAAAGGGATAGCTAAGATTTATAATATAACTAGGTTAGCTAGGATTATTAAAAACGACGGATTAAATAATATTTTTTTAAGTAACTTTACTTTTTAACCGTTAATAGATAATTAGCATTAGCTTATAAAAGAAGCTATTAAGTTAAAACTTAAAAATAGTAATTTAAAAAAATTAAAAGTATTAATTAAAGGATTTAAGCAACTTCTTAATATATATATATTTATTTAACTATAAGTTTTAGTTATTAAAGTATATAATGCTACTAAATAAGCTATTAAGCATTTAGCACTAAACTTTTAAATAGCTATTATTATAAAGAGTAGTTATACCTTAATTAATTACTTAATACTTTAATTAAAAAGCTAAAAAAATTACCCTTTTCCGGCTATATTAAATATTAAAGCTAAACTAAATATTATTAGCCTTAACCTATATATTAAATTTACTCTTATATTTTAATTTATATTTATTATATCGAGAATATATAATAGAAAAATAATTAAGTTACTAGAGTTATTAGCTATTAACGTTTATATTAAAGGCTATAAAAAGTAAATTTTATTTTATATTATAAATAATAGAAAAGCTAAACCTAATAATAAAGTCTTACTCGGCATATTATTCTTTATTTAAATAAAGATAATATTTTATTATAGTATTAATAGCGTTCTTAAAGCTAGCTTCTTTTATAATAAAGCTTAACTAATTATAATAGTTAATAAGCTTAATTAATCGGAAAACTAATCTTAAGTATCCTATTTAAAAAATTAAATCTTAATAGCTTATACCGGAAATATTAAGCTATTAATTAAAAAATAATTCCTAAATAATTAAAACCTTATTTAAATAAAGGTAATTAGCCTATTTTATTATTACTAGATTTTAATATTTATTTATTTATTCCGGCATTTATAAAGTTAATAAAAAAGTAATTATATAAAGCTTATAAAGGGGCTTTAATTAATAAATTAATTATTTACTTTTATAATAAATATTAAGCCTTAAGCCGGCTATTATTATTATTATTTAAAAAGAAAAAGGTATCGGATAAAAAGGAGATTATTAAAGCTATTAATATATTATATAAGATTATAAAACGGAAAGTTAAGCCTATTAATAACTTTAACCCTAATAAATTAATATTAAAAAATAATATAAAGTAAAAACTTTATTAACTTAAAGTAATAAGGGATACTTAAGCTAAGATACTATTAAATAAGTATAATAAATAAATTAAGCTTAAATTTTCGGATATTCTAGCTAGCTTTAAATTTATAAAGGACCGCTAAAATATTATAAAAGCTAATAATTATAAAGGTTTCTTTAGCACTGTGGCGCATTAGTCGAGCGTTAGGGTACCCTTTTGCACTAGCAATGCGAAGGGTGTAGGTTTGAATCCCGCTAGTGCCTTTTCGACCTGCTCTCCCGACGGCGCGCCTCTTTAGCGCCGAAGGGCGAGACTAATTTTCCCCCCTAACTAATTCCCTACAATTGCGTACCTATTACTATTAGTTACTATATCCCTAGCTAATAAGGTTTTTTCCCTATATTATATTACGGGTTTTTCCCTATTAGGCGCCTATAGGGCCTCCCGGGAGGTACCTGACGGCGTAGTAAATGCTTTTTACTATATAAAGTTATTTATAGAAGCTTAAGTATAAAGCAAACTAAGGTTTATAAAGGAAAGGGGGAGCTATAGCCTATACTAGCTTTCACCCCCCTTACTTATTATATTCTAAGCTTTAAGAGACGGAATTTAAATAAGATAAATAATCTATAAAGGTTTCTTTAAAAAAAAAACTAAATCTTTTTTATTATATAATATTAAATAGGGAGAAAGCATTAATTTAAAAATAAAATAATATTAATAGAATAATTCCGGAAGTAATATTACCTTAAAAAATATAAACTATATTATATAAAGTATTCTAATTATAAAATATTTTAATCCCTTATACTTTTTAAGATAAAATTATCTCTTTATTTAAAAACTATATTTAAAAAGAAGTAATTAAGAAAAGCTATATATTATATAAAAATAAATAGTTTTTAATATTTAAAAAAGATAGAGGCTTAAGGCTTATTAATAATACTTAAAAATATAATACCTTTATTATTAAAAATACCTTTATATTACTTATAGTAAATTAATTTATTAAAAAGTTTAATATATATAAAATCTTTTTTTTACTTAACTTTTTCTTTAAATATAATTAAATTTAGCTTTATAAAAATAGTTATAATATAATAACGTTTATTATACCGATTAAGCTATTTAAAATATATAGATTACTAATAAATATAATAAATTTAATAGTATAGTTTATATATATAATAATACGCTTATTATATAATTTTATTTTATATATTTAATAAGTATTTTTAGATAATATTATAGTTAAGGGCTTAAATTTTATATATAGTAATAAGAAAGTTTCGAAACTTTTAAATATTTATCGCTATATTTTTAAATATATTTAAAACTTTAATAAAGTTTTTTTTAATATAAAGCTTATAAAAGTAATAATCTTAATATTTAAATTAAAATAATATAAAAAATATATAAATATTATTAAGTATTTTTATAATATAGATAAATATAGTTTATAAGATAAAAAGATCGGTAAAATATAAGGGTAATCTTATTATATATCTATTAAAAATATATATTTATTTTTTAATATAGTAGTTTATTATAATTATTAGGTTTAAAACTTTACCGGTATTATATAACCGCTTTATAATTTATTTAAAAAAGGCGTAAAGTTTATATAAAAAACTGTTAAATAAGAATTAATAAATATATTAATATAAATAATTTTAATAAAGCTAATATTAATAGCTATTAATTATAATTTAAAGGTAAGCGGGATTATTCTTATAATAGATATAAGCTTTATTAGATAAAGAGGTATTTTTATATAAGTTATTAATAACTATTATAAGCTAGCTAAATATATTAATAATATATAAATTAAAGTTAAGTAAAAGTATAATATTTATAAAAGAGAATATTAAGCTATTTTATATATATTTTATAGATTATAAATATAGCTTTTTAAATATTGTTTTACTTTAAAAATTAATATTAAAGTTTTAATAAATTAAATTAATAGCGGAATATTAAATATTTTAAGCGCTTTAATTAGCTAATAAATATTAATAATTAAAGTATTTAATTTCTAACTAAAGTATATTTCTAGCTTAAAAAACCTTATTATAAATACTTTATTATATTTACTAAATTTATTTTTACCGGAATAAAACTTAAAAAAAGACCTTAATAACTAATATAATATATAAATTAATAATCTTAAATTTATAATAAAATATAATATTAAATAAAATTTAATATTTATCTTTAACTTAAAATTAAAGTAATCCGTTAAATCTTTATAAATTATAAATTATTTAACTTAGATAAAGCTTTTAAACTATATAATATTTAAATAAGCTCGGATATTTTAAAAAGAAGTTAAACGGTTTTAAGTTATTAGCAATATACTTTAATATTTATTAAAAAGGTCCTAACTTAAAAAGTAAATAATTAATAATATAGATCTTTATAAAAGAATTATCTATAAATATTATAATATTATAGGATATAAAGGAAAAAATATTATAATCTTAAGGGTATAGCGTCTCTATTATTAAAAGGGAATATATATAGATCTTAATAAAGTAATAGCTAGCTACCTATATTGCTAGCAATTTAATAAATAAATATAAGGGGAGGGAATAATCCTTATATATTTTAATTAACTATTTAAGATAATTAAAATAAATATTTAGTATATACTAAAGGATAAAGGCTTTAATTATTTAATTAAAGCTTATTATAATTTAATTAAATACCTTATAATAAAAGCGTTAAAAAGAGCTATAATAAAATCCTTTAAAAACTTTTTTATTTAAAAAATCCTTTTTAAATATAGCTATCTATATAAAATAACTATAAATAAAGGCCCGGAAAATAAGGCTAAGTTTACCAATATATTATAAGCACTTAATATATTTCTTATAGTTATATCTTTATATAACCCGAGAATATAAGGATTTATTAAAAAAGGTTATTATATTTTTATTAAAATATTAATTAAATTAATAGCCGGAATAAATTATTAAAAATAATATATTAAGCTTATTTTATTTATAAATAAAATATTAATTTACGCTTTATATAAATATACCCCCTTTTACTTAATTTATAAATAAAAAGCTATTATTTCTTTAAAAATAGAAATTTTAATATAAAAAGTTTAATTATAATCCCCTAAATAATTATATATTAAAGCGTTAAATAATTATTTATAAATATTATTAGCTAAAAAAGCCGATATTAAAAAGGCTATTAAGTTAATTATAGTATATTAAAAGAAGATTATAAAGAAAGCTAAAGATATTAATATAAATAAGCCGATTTTATTAATAATTAATAACTTTATACTTATTTATAATTATATTTATAAAATAAGCTATTTATAAATAGCTAAATTATTATACCGATAAAAAGAACTATTTTTTATATTAAAATACCTTTTTAAATATACTTATAAGCTTTAAGCTTTAAGGGGAGCTATATTATAAGAAATATTTATAAATAAAAACCTTAAAAAGTTTATATAAAATAAGAAAAGTATTTAAAAACCCGAAATATTAATATTATAAGATTTAATTTATTAAAATCCTTAAAATAAAATAACTTATAATAAAATTTATATTTTAATTATACTTTAATAAGATAATAATTTAGTTAAGCTACTTATATTAAAAGATAAAATTAAAATATTATTTTAAATTTTATAATTTATAGCTATTAATAATTAATTTAAATCGATTTTAAATATAGCTATCGATTTTATTATTAATAATAATTAAAATAATATTATATAAGATACTAAAAATATTTTAACTTATATAATAATATAAGTATAAATAAAAAAAGCTTAGGAAAAATACCGGGCTAAATAAAATAGCTAATATATAAAGATCTTAATAAAGGCTTTATATAAGAAAAGAATATAATTTAAAAATTAAAATATATTTCCCCTTATTTTCTATTTCCTTATATTATTTCTTACTTTTATTTAATTATAAGCTATATTTACTTTTTTTATTTAATTTTAATATTTCTATATTAATAACTTAAAAAAGGAAAAATATAAAAATAAAGCCTTTTATATTTTAAAAATATAATATAATAATAAAGGTTAAATAACTATATCGTTAATATAAATTATAAGAAATATTTATATTAATTAAACTGCTAAATCTTATAGTATAATATATTTCTATTTAAAATTATTTTTATTATTTTTAAAAAAAAGAAAAGTAATATAAAATACCTTATTAAAACTTTTAACTTTTATTAATATTATACTTAATAAAAAGTAATTATTTTATATTTAATATTTTTTTTCCTTTTACCCTTATTTATAACTTTTTAGCTATCGGCTTTAATAATTTTAAAAGCTAGATTTTATACTTTAACTTCCTTATATATAGTATTAATATTAAAAGGCTTATTTTTAATTATATTATTAATAAACTTATAATAACTTATATTTAAGAAATTATCTTTTTAAATAAAAAGGATAAATTAACTATATATATAAGAGATAATTAAGTATTTTATATAATATACCTTAATAACATTATTTTAAATATATATAAACTAGTTATTATTTTTATAATTTAAATTATAATTATAATCGGAATAAATATAATAAATATAATTAATATATTTATTAAACTAAAAATTAAAATAAGAGATATATTTAAAAAAAAGCTAATTAATATAAATAATAATATTTTCGTTCCGATAGCTAATATAGATATATATAATATAGCGTTTAATATAATAATTATAAGAATTAGTATTATAATAGCTATAAAATATTATAATTAAGCTAAGTAAGCGTTTAAAATAGCTAATTATATTAATAATAAAATTGCTATAAGGGCTAATATTTATTTAATAAATAAAAGTATACTTTAATTTTATATTTTTTTTAATATAATTATTAATAAAATTAATAATATTAATATAAATATTTAAAACAATTAATATATTATAAAATTTAACTTAATTATTAATTACTTATATAATATAAGCCTTGCTAATATAACCTATTATAAAAAGAAAGTTAAGAAAATTAATAAGTTTATATTAGTTAGCGCTAACTTAAACCGCACCTTTTATTAAAGTAAAAGGTTATTAATAAAATACTTAAGCTTATAAAGGGCTTATCTTTAATAATATAAAAAAGAATAATATATTTAGAAAGATAATAGATATAGTAAAAAGTATTTATAAAATAAGAAGTTAAAAATAAATTCGGTTTAAAAAAAGTTATTATAATATTAATTAAATTTAAAAATAAAAACTAGATATAATTAAAAATAAGATTATAAAAAGGAAAGTTACCGTTAGAAAATTAAGATTAAGAAAGGTAATTAAAATTAAAAGAGGTAATTTAAAGTAATAATTAAAAAAGTTATTAACCTAATAATTTAAAAATCTAGGTTTATTATTAGAAAAGCTATCCCCCTTAAAACTACTTTTTTTAAAAGTAAAAAGGTTTATTATAAACTAGCTAGGCTTTTAAATCTTTCCTTTTTCCTTTATTATACCTATACCTTAATTAAAATTAATAGTTAACCTATATAAAGTATTATAAAATAAAAAGTATTTTAACTTTCTAACTATTTAAAATAATAAGGTAAACCCTATATAAAGATTATTACTTTTTAACCTTTTATTATAAATATCTCGATATTTATATAATAAAGACTATTTTTTTATACCTTTTTTTTATTATTATAACTCGATTTTAAAAGATATATACTCTTTTTAAACCTTTTAAAGTTTATATAGTAACCTTTAAAAATAGAAAAACTAAATAATAAGATAGCTTTACTTATAAACTTTTTAAAGTATATCTTTAAAATATTAATTTATTATAACCTATAAGTATTTAAAAAAACTTAAGTATTTTATATAACTTATATAAAAGTATCGGTTAATAATAATATTATTAAGAAATAATCTTTCTTTTTTAATTCTAATTACCTTATAATAAAAAAAGCTTAAAGTATTATTAAAATTAACTTTTTAGGCTTAATATAAAGGATTTATTATAATAATCTATTATTTTATTTAAAAAAATATTAATTCTCCTTATATATTTATAATTTTAAAGAGTATTTATATATAAGGAAATATCTTTTATTTTACTTTATTCTTATAGAAATATATTATTATATTTAATATCTTTATAAAATAATATAGATTTTTTAAAAAAAGATTAAGTATTTATAAAGGAAAATATTATAATTATTTTATATAAATAATTAAAACCTTATTAATAAGCGATATTAATTTTTTATAGTTAAGGATAATAACTTATAATAATACTTACTTATTTAGCTTAACCTTAAATATAGAAAGCTATAATATATTAATTTTTAACCGATTAAATTAGCTATCTTAACTACTATAATTAAAGCTATAAGCTTAAAGATTATATATTTTACTATAAAAATAAAATATATATACCTTATTAAATATATTAAATAAATTTAAATTATTTAAAAACTAATAAGGGATAAGCTTAATAAGCTATTTATAATTAAGAATTTTTAAATATATATTTTAAAATCGCTTAAATAAAATAAAGCGATATTATATAAATTAAGATTAATAAACTAGATAAAAGCAATATATTACTAGTTTTTAAAATAAAACTTAATTAACCTATATAATAATATATTCGATAAATATATTTATATATACTTTTTTAAGTTAAGCTATTTACCTAGTTACCTTTAATAGCTATTAAAGCTATAAATATTATTTAAGAATTAAAAGTTATATTTAAACCTAATATATCCTTTTTCTTATAAGTTAAACGCTAGCTTTTTATTTAATAATAAAATATTGCTTCCGGTAATATTAATTAAAATTAAATAATTATAGATAGAATAAACTAAATTACTTTTAATAATTAATATATTCCGGATATTATATACCTTTATAATTAGTTAAATACTTATTTCTATTCTTTTATTAAAAAAATTAAGTAGAATAAAAAGTATATTATAATTTACTAATTAATTTAAAAAACTATTTATAATTATATAAGTTAAGAAAACTTAAAATCTTATAGCTTTAAATAGTTTTAATAAAAGTATTTTAATTAATATAACCGAGATTAATATTAAGGTTTAAAAATAGATTATATAAGATATTTAAGCTAAAGATAGTCTTTCGGCTTAATATATAGCCTATATATCGATAAACTATATATTATTTTAAGGAATTATATTAGATAATAATACTTTTAATATTTAAAGCTAAAAATAAAGCTTATAATAAAGTATAGTTAATCTTTCTAAATATAATAATATTATAAGAGATAAAGGTTTTATTAAGCTTTTATAATAGTTATTATATTACTTTTTTATTAAAAGAAATACTTTATCCGGGATATCTTTTTAATTACTATTTATAAAATATTTATTATAAGGAATAGAGAATCCTTTTAATATTCCGCCTATATAATTAATAAAGCAATTATTATTTTAAGTATAATCTTAATTATTACTTATTATATAAGTATAAGGAATGCTATTTCTATTATAAGCTAATTTAGCTATTTAACTTATTTAGCTACCGGATAAACTATTTAAGTTATTATAAAGATATTTAATATCTATTAAATATAAAGTAAATTATAAATAGAATTTAATAAATTATTTATAAAGGGCTATATACTTTACCCTAATACTATTACTTTTAACTTTATTATATATTAATTTATAGGCTTATAATAATATAAATAAGTATTATTAATCTACTTATAAACTTATATAAAAGGGATTTAAGTTTAAAAAGGCTAAAGAATATAAAAAATAAGATATTAAATAAGCCTAGAAGTGTAATATTAAGGCTAGTAAATAAATAAAAATTAGTTAATAAAGAACTTAAAATAATAAATAAAAGAAGAGATTTAAAAAATATATATAATAAATTTTAGGGATTTTAAGTATAATTTTATAATTATATAATAATTAGCTTAATATAGTTAACTAGTAAATAGCGGATATTAATAAGTAGCGGATTTTTATAACTTTTATTAACTTTTAATAACCTTAATACTTATATAAGGTAAAGAAATTAATTAAAATTAATATTAATAAGTGCTAACTAATTTTAATTACTTATTTTTAATTAATTTAATTAATTTATAGTAATTAATAGGGCTATAATACTAATCCGAAATAAACGATTTTTAATAGAAAAATCGGGTTTTCTATTAAAATAAAATATTTTAATTATATAAAATTAACTTTAACTTATATTAATTAAATTAACTATTTATATTATCTATTATAAACCGCTTAAAAATATATTTTTATTTATTTAAAAGTTAATAAATTAAACTTTTTTATATTTTTCTTATAAGTTTTTATATTATACCTAGTCTTACTATAGTTGCTATATTATTATTTCGATAGTTTATTATAAACCGCCTTCTCGCTATTATTAGCTATTTTATTAGCTAGCCGCTTCCCCTTTTATTTTTTTTTAATTATTATTTAAGATTTCTTAATAATAAATACCCCTTTAAGCTATATCCGATTTCTTTTAGCCCTTTAATACTTAATAAGCTTAATATTAGCCTTTTTAAAGGTATAGATCTAATTATTTAAAAAAGTAATTTAATATATTATTATTTATACGCCCTTTATAAACTTTTTAACTACCTAAATAATTAGTATAGGGGAGCTTTTTTAATAGGTAAATATTTTACCCTTAATAAAATTTAATTATTAAATAATTTAGTAGGTATTAAATAGTATTTATAATTCCTATTTAGATAGCAATATAGGAAGGGATTATATTAAAGTTTATAAGTAGATATCTAATTTAAAAATAATAAAATCTAAGTTTTATAAAAAAATCCTAGCCCTTTTAAACCTAGCTTTTATATTTCCTTTTATAAAAACCTTATTATAAGCTACCTTAAATATAATAAAAAACTCCGACTTAATAATATAGTTAATTAATATCTAAATAAAAAGGTTAACCTTATTATTATATATATATTTTAATAATAAAAATAATATAATATTTAATAGCTAAAATAAATAAAATAAATATAATAATATATTAATAGGGATAATATTATTCTCCTTATAATATTATTTAAACCTAGCTAATATATAGCTTTTATATTTATTTAAAATAAATATTTAATATTTATCCTTAATCCGCTTAATTATATATTTATTAAAATACTAAATTTATTTTAAATTAATCTTATTATCTATTTATTTATTTAAGGTAAGCTTAATTATTTAGCTTAATAAAAAGCTTAACTTTATTATTTAATTAATAAAATAATAAGCACCTTAAATAATTATAAATAGCGGGATATACTAACCTTTTATATTAATATATTTAATAGCTATCGTTTATTTCTAATTTCTAAGCTATATAAATTTAGCCTTTTTATATTAATTAAAATATATAATAATTAGGGTTAAGGTTATTTAACCTATTATAAAGCTAATCTTATTAAAGTTATAAAGGTTATTATTTAAAACCCTATATTTAGCTATTATATTATAAAGTAGCCGGAATTAATTTTTAATAACCTTTAAATTTTTATAAAGGGCCCTTTAATAGTTATATAGCTAATTAAACTTAATTTTTAAGCTTAATTATATCTTTATAAAGCATTATACCTAATTCTTATTAACTAGCTTATTATTATATAATATTAGTAAAAGGTTAGCTATATTTTTTATATTAAAAAATTATATTAAAAATCCTTAAGTATTTTATTTAATAATATATTAAATAAGTATTTTCTTTTCGATTTAGTTAAGTTTATATATATCGATATATAATTCTTTATATAAGTATTATTAGTTTATCTTATAATATAGTATAGTTTTAGGGATATAAAAGATTTTAATAGTATAAATAATAGGTAAAGGCTTTATATTTTTTTTTTTTAACTTTTAAATTACTTAAATAGTAAGAATAATTTTATCTTTTTTCGATAAAGAATATATATTATAGTTATTAATTTCTAATATATTAAATATTTAAATAAGTAAAGTAATATAAGATTAATATAAAAAATAAAGATATAATTTATATTAAAAAAAAGCCTACCTACCTAAACTTTAAATATTTAAATTAATATTATACCCCTATTATTATTTTAAATTAACTAAATTAATTAAAAATAAGTAATTAAGATTAATTAATATTTATTAATACTAATTTTAATTAATTTCTTTACCCTATATAGGTGCTAGGGTTATTAAAAGTTAATAAAAGTTATAAAAATCCGCTATTTATTAATATCTACTACTTATTAATTAACTATATTAACTTAATTAACCGGGTTTTTAAATAATTTAACTTATTTATAGCTTTATTATAAAGAAGGTTACTTTTAAATATATAATAAATTATAATATTTTTAAATACGATTATTTATTTATATATTTTTTAATTTAACTTAATTAATCTTTTTTTTAATAGCTTAACTTATTTATAGCTTTACTATTAAGGGAGAAATATTTTAAAGGTTAATAATATATATTATAACCCTTTAAAGTATTAATAGCTTAAATAAATACCTTTACCCCTATTTTATAGCGAAAAATATTATCTTTCCTTTATTTTTTTTAAGCACCTTTAAGATATAATATTTTATTTTATTTTATAGCTTATTATAACTATATTTTACTTTTCGTTTAATTAAAGGAAAGATTCCTTTAAACTTAAGGGTAAGGTAATATTCTTAGCTTTAATATTAAAAGTAAGCTATTTTAGATTAATATTATAGCTACCCCTGCCCCTTTAAATTAATTAAATTAATTAGAAATAAATAGTTTAAATTAATTAGCACTTATAAGTGCTAATTTTTATTAACTTATTCGCTTTATAAAGGTATTAAAGTTATTAAAAGTTAGCGGTTTTAATAAAAATATCTTATAATATAATCTATCCTATAATATAGTAAACTATATTATTAAAGAAATAGAAAGAAAACTTTTATAATTTTTTTTAATATTAATAAAAATTATAAGGTAAAAGAAATATTAAAATATTTTAAAAAAATATTTTAATTTTAAATTATATAGATAAAGCAATATTAAAATTTATATTTAAATTAAGCTTAATTTAAAAAAGTTAATAAGTTTAATATAAATGTTTTTTAAATATAAAAAAAGGCGTTTTATAAAGTAATATATTTTATAAATTAAAAAATTATATTAATAATATTAATAAATTATTAAATAATTATTTAAAGTTTATAATAAGTTATTATATAATTAAATTAAGAATTAGTATTATAGGATATATTACTATTAAATTTTAGCGGTAGAAAAAAACGCTTAGATATAGGGTGATTTTAGCTGTGGGATAATTTTGGCGCCTACTGTGCCAGTAGTGGGTGAAACGCAGCGTAGCCACCCACGGGTAATCCAAGAGCCATCCGGGGCGTAAGCCGATGAATTGAGCTTGGAGACTACCTTCGAATAGAAACTCGGCAAGGCTGGGCCGCGCAGCGACCCCACCACTTTGCAAGGAGAAAGCTAGAGGTGCGACATGTGCCACGAGGCTCTCACTTAAACCTCGATCACTCATCTCACCTCATCTCAACTCGCTCCTACACAATAGGCCACCAAACCCTCAAACAATACACACAGCCATGAGTTCTGGCATCAACGCATCGCCCCGCAATTGTCAACGATCCCGTCCTGAAAGCGGCTAAGAATGGGCCGAGCGCCTTCTGACCGCGTCCTGTCATTCAATCACCACTGCATCCTTCATTGTTCTCCTTTAATTGTGTAGACAGCTTACAGTCTCATTTCCATTTCCTCGACAGCAACACAGAAACTCGGTCACCAGGCCTCATATCGACTACATAGAAAGCCATCCAAGGTCTTCTGTTGACTGCTGTTCACTTTCGGATTCATCAATTGTGGAATCAAGATTCAAATTCGATGCAAGCCTAGCCCCAGCCCTTTGGTATCGAATCGCAAGGCCAGAGCATACAATCAAAATGCCCGTCTCCTCTCTTGCGGGGCTTTGTCGAAAGACAATCTGGGCCAACATCGACGAGCTATCCTACGTCTCGACCCTGCCATACTGGAAAGTCCGCGACATTCTGAAGCAGGTGAAAACCGCCTCGCAGCTTGCCGTCATCGAGGAGTACTCCCCACAGATAGTCGGCGAAGATGCAGAGCTCTGGGAGGCTTTCTGTCAGAAGGACTTCCGGGTGCCCATGAAGCGCAAGGACTACCAGCCTGAGAACCCGCGATCATGGCGCCAGGTGTACGAGCGCTATGCAGAGGAGGAGCGAGAGGCAGAGGCGCTCGCACTGGCACAACTCGGCGCCACTTACGCGGGTCTGAACAAGATGAAGATGGCGAACAAGACTTCCATTGGTGACCCGAGACACCTCCCCAAGGCTCCAACCACCGGTGGCTTTGGAAGAAGTCGTGGAAAAGGCCCTGGCCCTGGCTCCGCGACCTTAAGCTTTGGGGGTGGCGCTAGGACAACGAATGCGGTTCAGAAAGCAAAGAAGGAGGCTTTGGAGGTGGCAGCAAGGAAAAAACTCTCAGTTCCAAGAGCGATGAGGCCAACTGCAAATCTTGCAAAGGTCACGGCGGCTCCCGAGTCTATGAAAACTGAGTTCCGCATCAAGGCACAGCCCAAATTTATCCCTCCTGGTGCACCGGCTGTGGCCAAGCGACCGCGCGAGATGGACGACGAACGTGGCCAAATGGAGGCCAGGCTCCTAGCAGCCAAGAGGCCAAAGGTTCTGCCAAAGGTAATGAGTGACGACGAATTAAGGTCAAGCTCGTCCAGGTTGGCGGAGGGAAGTAAGCTGTCCACCACGCCCATATCCGAGTCAGGAACGTCTTTTACTCCAAAGAAGCCCAGAAGTCTCTTCTCACGTGCGCAAAACACATCGCACCAGCAGAACAAGGTCACAATCAAGACCGTCGGCAAGCCTACCTCGAGTGCTGCGCCTGAGAAGACTGGGGTTGCCTTGAGGACGAAGGCCAGCCTCTCGGGATCGATGGCGACGACCCACTTATCTTCGTCAACTGTGAAATCTGCCTCGTCACCGAAGCAGCGACCCTCTCGTCCAGAATCGAAGCGGATCAACACCGTGGCTCGTCGGGGAGACGATTTGTCGTCAGTCTCCCGGGTTTCATCACCCGGGTGCGAGGACTTCAGGCTTAGCAAGATGGCGCCCAGGCGAACATCTCGATCCCCTTCTGTCGCCTCGAGCATCTTTGGCTCCCCCGAGCCTGAGGTTCCGGGACCACCTAGTGGAAGGAGATCCTCCCTCCATTCCAACAGCAGCAGGTCCTCGTCACCACTCGCCGCCCCACCAAGACCTGCGAGGCGAGCGAACACCCCACTTGCAGCGGCGGCGGCGCACGAGGGCAAGTCGAGCTCCCCGCCTAAACGCAAGCTCGATGAGGCCGCGGTTGGTGGCCACAGCGCTGCAGTCACGTCTGCTGAGGGGGGAGCAGCAGCACAGCCACCCGTAAAGAAGAAAAAAGTGGATATCTTCATGCGTCGCAAACGCTGAGAGTCGGACCAGATGGACGATGCAACCGCCCGCCTTGAGCTCTGTCAGGCGATTGAGCATAGGATTCAAATTGCAGCATCTACAGCTAACCTTTGGCTGGAATACTAAAAAATGCAACGCTCGAGTAACGCGGGAGGCATTGGAGTTTGTGACACCAAGGATGTCATCGAGGCATTTCACATCGAATGGATACCATTGGCGACGGAGTTTAGGTTCAAAAGGGGTATCAGGGAAACTGGATCATTTAAATGGATGTCTCTGCTGTCGGGCATCATCTGCATGGAACGAGCCGTGTTGAACGCATTTGGAGCGCTCGGCGTTCGCTTCGATAGAACCCAAACAGTACAAGCTTTGAATGCGGAGGTTGAGAGATATGAAGGCGAATAATTGACAACAGATCCAAACGCACAACTGTAAAACTTTCGATTATATTCAGTGCAGTCGCTACTACTTTAAAACTTCCAGGCGGGGCCATCTAATGTCTCGAAACAGCCGCTCTCTCCCCAACACCACAGAGACCAGAAATCAGCCTCTCCAAGTGGTCCAACCGATCGCTTGGCCATGCCTGAGTGTGTACAACGGACCGCCGACGGCCGCGCAACATGGGCCATGCTGTGCGTTCCGCTACCATTCATACGCCGCTGAGCCCGGGTGCCTCTTCGTCTCGTGCTCGGCAGTTGTTGGTGTCGCCATCATGCCGCAGGTCTCATTTCTACCTATGAGCTCTCAGATGTCCTCGTCGTCCGTGGGGAGGATCGGGACGGGTCCGCCTTATTGCTTTCCACCCCTGAGAGCGAGGACCAAGTGGAGTGTCGCGCCGCCGGTGAGGCTGTAGTCGTCGGCAGTCTTGTCATCAGCCCTGTGTTGTCGCAGATGCTGGTCAGCTCTCTTGCCCATCCTCTGCACGGGTTTCTTTCTCGTCTCCTACGACTCCTCGTCGTTTGCCCCTGGCGTGCATTGCGGTGTAGCTCGCTGCTGCCGACGTTCCCTGAAAGATTGGGTTTTGTGGTAGGCTTGATAGAGGATCGTTGGGTGGTCGTTTGCTTGGACTCACATCTGCTTTCCTCCGAAAATCAGACGTTGCTGCACGGGCGGGATACCCTCCTTCTCCTCGACCTTCTCCTTGATCGTAGAGACCTAATAGGGAACCAGGTGATTAGAGCTTATTCACGAACATCCAAGGGGCTTGTGAAGACGGCGGTTCGAACCTTGTAGTCCCTCTCGATGTCGAGCTCGATCTCTTTGCCGGTCAGTGTTCGGACCCTAGCAATGGAACGGTCGGTCAGTCAGTCATTCCACGGTGCTCGGGCTTCGGGGGCCAGGCGAACTTGATCTGCATCTTGACGGTAGAAGAGTGGGCTTTTAGATGCGCTGCTTTCTTCTTGGGTAGAAGCTGTCTGCTGAAAGGCGATCTTGTCTCCAGGCGCTGAGACGCGTTGTAATGGGCAAGTTGTTGGCGGTTCACGGCGATTTATTTGTCCAAGGTTGGTCGGGCCGTTGCTGGTTCGCAGTTCGACGGCTCAGAAGTGAACAGGGGTTGTGTCATTGAGGGGCACGTTCCGGCTCGACCTTGGCTTTGGAACATTGAAGCAGGCACCAGTCGGTGGTGGGGCAGCCTGACTTACAAGGTCGCGCCTGCACTGAGCGGCTTTGTGATTAGGTACTCTCAACCTCTAGATTTAGCTATACGCTCTTTGTGCGTGCTGAAGTAGCTTTGCAAGTCATTTAAGCAGTTCAATAGCGAGAGCTATGCTTCAACAGAAGTGAGACTTGAGTTCCCACCTGGGCAAAGTTGAGTCGTATTAATCTTACACAGGAGCTCCTCACCCGGAGACTTGCCAGCGAGATGAAGGCCCACGCATTCTCGTCCGCTCACTTCTTGCTGTCTCCGTCGTTCTTCTCAAACACGTTGAGGCCCAGTCCCTCTGCGTCCAGGAGCAGCCTGTTCTTTCCACCATTCTCCTGCATGATCTGAGCGATAGCCCTTGCGTTCTCCAGCTTCTTCAACTCCACGTAAGCCTGGTTCCTCTTGATCGCCTCACCGATCAGCTCTGCAGAGCGTGCTTCACCCTGGGCCTTGACGACCATTGCTTGCTTCTCCTGGCGAGCCTTGTCAACGACAAAGGCCGCACGCTGCGCATCCTGCTGTGCCACCTGTTTGGCCTCCACGGCGGCTGTGAACTCTGGTGAGAATGCGAGGTGCTGTGTACATGTTAGCAGCGTGAAATGGTGACATTTGGTTCAGCAAGATCAGGGTTGGCATACAGTCAGCGACACATCGTCCAGCAGTATGTTGAATCGCTGCGCTCTCCTAGAGAGGTTCTCGCGCACCAGCCTCGCGACCATTTCTCTCTGTGTGATGAGCTGGCTTGCGTTGAACTGGGCCACCACGCTCTTGAGAACCTCGTTGACGATGGAAGGAAGGACTCGCTCGTCGTAGTCTTGACCGAGGGTTCGGTAAATTTGAGGCAGGGACTTGATGTCTGGCCTGGACAGGACACGGCAGGTGATGTTCACCATCTGCAGGTCCTTGGTACCGGTAAGCGACGAGACGTTGCGGGGCTTCGCTCGGATATCGTAGGTGATTGGCGTCTCGAACCACGGGACCATCAAGTGTGTTCCTATTCTCAAAGCCGTCAGTCGTGTTTCTTTCGCCAGGGCCGGAGCAGCCGGACTCACCCTCGGAGTAGATCTCCTTGCTGACACCACTTATGCGCCTGTACTTGATCGCTCTGTGGCCACCATCAACGTTGAAGAGGGCGTTGCTGAGGAACCAACCGCCGGCCAGGAGGGCAACAGCGCCGGTGATGGCAAAGCCAGTGCCTGGTGGGGGCTTGCCACCCCCAAAACCACCGCGGCCTGACTTGGCAACGGCTTGCAGCCGCTGCATGTACTCCTCCATGGGATTCCGGTTGGACATAATGGGCGGTACTAGGCAGCCTTTTTGCCTTTTGCGCGGTCGAGCAGGCAAGGCGAGAGGTGGGTGTGGATGTCGGCGAGTGGAGGCACGGCCGTAATGTATGGTGTTGCAGCCAAACCGCAAGCAAACCAGAGCTCCCAGCTCTGGGCTGATCATGGACTTTCAAATGACAGGGATCAGGACTCAGTGGAGCTTATTACCACTGGGCAGGCAGCCTGCCAAAATTCTGGGGAAGCTTGGACCAGAAAAGTTTCTCACGGGCTGCGGGGGTCACCTAGACTCGATCGCATCTCACACGTCGTCCTGCAAGACATCAGATGTTCTTCTGGAAGCTGGAAGAGTGTGTCTGATAGATACAGATTACATATAGAGTCCATATTCATAATTTAGAATGTCATTCCATTTAAGCATATGTTATACAGTAAGACATTGTATTGTGGGAAGTTATCCCATAGCAAAGTGGGTATTGGACAAGGGAATTAGGATCCCTGCAAGCTGCACTGAAGCTCGGTTGTATGTGCAGGTATGGCATTCTGGACAAAGTGGACCCACCTGTTGCTTGCCTGCTCGCGGCTCTACCTAGGTAACATAACACAGCACCTCGGTGCACCTTGGAAGCCCCCTCCAACTCGTGAGCTGTTTCTGAGCCACCTCGGAGGAGTCACATCGCAGTCTTCTTCGCGATGTCTACCAAAACCCCATCCCGGGTTGTCTTTGTGGGCAACATCCCTTATGGTAAGACCCTCCACCACACTGCGCACACTGCGCACACCGCAGCGGTACACCACTGACCAAATCCACCCCAGGACTGTCTGAAGAGCAGATCAGCGAGCTGTTCAGCAGCGCCGGCCAGGTTCTCAACTTTAGGCTTGTCTATGACCGAGATACCGGCAGGCCAAAGGGGTTTGGCTTCGCAGAGTACCCCGACGCAGGTAGGCGAAGCTCACCTCCCTCCTTCCACGCTTCCCTCAGCCGTCCAGTCTCGTCTAACTGAACCTCCTCCTCGCCGCTTCAGATTCCGCCGCATCAGCAGTACGCAACCTGAACGACCACGAAATCATGGGTCGCAAGCTTCGTGTCGACTTCAGCAACGAGGGCGGAACGGGCAACGACGACTCGGGTCGCGCCAACGATCGCAGCGACGCCAACAACTACAACAACAATGGCAGCAACAGCAGCTACAACCCGCCTCCTCCCAATGGCAACGACGCGTCGTCCGCCGGCGGCCCTCTGCCGCCCCTCCCACCAGGCCGCGAGCTGCCCCCGGGCGTGACCTGCACCGACGCCATCTCGCGCACCCTGAACACCCTGCCCCCCGCGCAGCTGCTTGACATCCTCTCCTCCATGAAGCAGCTGGCCACCACCGACCCCGCGCGCGCGAACGATCTGCTCAGCCAGGCCCCTCAGCTATCCTATGCCGTCTTCCAGGCCCTGCTCCTCATGGGCCTCGTGTCCCCAGAGGCCATCAACGCTGTGCTCGAGCCCGGCTCCAACCCGACCCCCGCCGCGGGGCCCCCTGCTGCTGGTGGCGCAGGCGGCTACCCTCCTCCCGCGCAGCAGCAGCAGCAGCAGCAGCACGGCTTCCCCGGCGCGACCAACACGCCACCTGTCGCCGCTCCCACCCCTTACGCGCCACCCCCTGTCGCTGCGGCCACCGCGGCCCCCGCCGCTGCGCCCGCACCCGGTCAGAACCCTGACGAGCTTATCCAGCAGGTCTTGACCCTCCCCGAGGAGGTTATAGCGCAGCTGCCCGAAGCTGAGAAGCAGACCATTCTGCAGTTGCGCGCTCAGTACAGTGGCCAGCGGATGTGAAAGGCGCGAGCGACTCCACAAGCAACGGGAAGGAGGGAGAAGTGAGAGGCAACCCCTGAACAGATTCACACCCGCTTGGCGCTGGGTCATCGGGCGCTCGACACATGGGGCACCCATATGTTGCGAAATGCATTTGGTTTGGCAAAGAAAATCATTATCGTCATTTTGGGACAGGAGCGGCTTATGCCCAGGGACCGGGTTGGACCGGAAAAAGGCGTTACGGCGTGTGAGGAACCTCAAGAGACCATGAAAGGATAGACTACTCGACAAGATCAGTTCTTGTTGGACAAAGCACTAAATCAATTCAACGCTTTTATTCAGACGTCTGAAGGGTAATGACTATTTGCTGTGGATTGCCCATATTTCTATATGCTTTTGAGCAATATCCGCTCCGACCCCTACCTGTTGATGACCCTTGTTGCTTGCTGTGTATTTTGACATGGGTTCCGTGTATATCCCCAACATTCAAAATCGACGTCGATCCAGCGTTGTGTCGAGTCCAGAACGACCCATGTGCCTCCCTTCATAAATGTCTCGACGGCTGAGCGGAGTAATTCAATAAGTGATCCCGCCAAAAGACCCCAGTTGTTGTTACTACTACTCATCAGCAGGCTTCACCTATACAATCCTGTAGACTCTCTTGGCGATCAGGTAGCAAGCCAGCCCAAACAGGACGAGCCCGCCTGTGATACACCAGAACCAAGTCAGGTCGTCCTCGTAGTCCTGGCCCGGCACCCATACGTTCATGCCCCATAGGCCCGTGATGATATTCATTGGCAGGACGATGGTGCCGAGTACAGTGAGCTTCCCAAGGACGTCGGCCGTCTGCTCCGCGCGCTCGTTCATCCGGATGTTGATCTGGGCGAGGTAGTTCTGGTGTGACCTGGCGAGAATCCTGTGACTGCGATCAGCATGGACCAGTCTCATCGAGTAGACTGTTGGTTGTGCTTTGCTTACATCTCATAATGACTCAAGTTGCCAGTCATGGTCACGATATGATCTTGAATGTCGCCAAGGAACAGCCCAATCTCTGACCGGGGCGCGACCTCCCAATGCTCGTTGCAGCGTTTGGCAAAGCCCTTGATAACGTCCGCCTTGTTGCCAAGGAGCCTGTATAGTCCCATGACCTTCTTGCGACATTCCCCAACTCTGCGATACATGTCTCCCCCGGAGTCGAAGGTTGTAGCTCCTCCTTCGGACTTTGACGCATCGTGGTGAGACTTTTCGCCCTTTGGCTTCTCTTTGCTCGTTGGGTCCTCCTCGGAGTGGAGTCTTACGATAGCGGCGTCGATTTCATCGACCTCTTCCTCAATATTCTGGATGAGAGGCCCGTAAACATCGGTGATGTCGTCGATAATGGCATAGGAGATCCAGTCCGAGGAAAGTACCATGAAGTCTCGCAGCATCCGGATTCGCCGCCGGACATTTGCTGAGTGCGGGGTCGGAGAGAAATGAAAGCTCAAGACGCCTTCCCTAAAGACGATGACATAGAAGTTGATAGGCTCTAGATGATCCTCGCTGGTCGCATCTTGGTTGAAGGTACGGTAGTTAATGAAGTAGTAGTTGTGGAAGAGCTCGACCTTCTCTCGTGCTTCCTGTAGCATGATATCTTCGACCGTGAGCGGATGGATGCCAAAGGCCCTCCTAAGAACCAGCATTTCCGCGTCCGTTGGGCACATGATGTCAAGCCACCACACTGGTCGCTCTCCGTACCGAACAGGCTTTACTTCATTGACTGGCGGCGCAGATGTCACGGACCTCGGCTGCGAAGGAGTGCCATCACCAGATGTTTGCCTGGGATTTCGCTGTCCCTCCTGAGCGGTCTTCGGGGACAGCGTTCCGTCTCGGGTCGCATCTGAGCCTCCCAGCACACTTGCGGCCACAGAGGCCTGGCGTGTGGGTGCTTTGGATTCGCCATTTTGGCCACTTAATGCCCTTCGCATGATAGTAGCCTGCTGTTGAGCATCTTCGTCCTCGCTCTCTGATTCCGAGGAGTCTTCTAGAATGGGCCTGTCCGGGACGAAAAGCTCGCGGAAGTTGGCCCCTTGCCCCTCGGCTTGTACGAGCTCGGAGATGGTGGAGCTGTGTATCGTGCTGTCGAACTCTTCATTGAAGTATGTGAAGCGGTAAGGAGCGTCCTCTTCGGGTTGGAACCAGCCTCTATGGACAGGACGCAACCTGCCATTGACCAACTGCGGCTCCGTGATCGTCTTGGTTCTTCGTTCCTCGTTACGACCTTCTTTTTCGAGCCGGCTCCATTCGTCAAGTACCGACAGAACAGGCCATCTCTTCTTCCGCCGCCTGGTGCGTGCGCGTTGCTCGCGCATCTCACGAACCTCGTCATCTGCCAGCTCCGACATGCCCTCCTGCGGGAAACAAACGTCGCCCTCAGCCTGGAAGGAAAAGGTGTGTCGTCGCTCGTACGGACTTGTTGGACCCTGCTGGCTGGAGGGCGAGTGCAGCAAGCCGTCCACGAAGCTACCTTCGTGTTGAGGCGAGCTGAGCTCATCCATCAACATAGCATCCTCGAACCTCAAGTCCCTCTCCAACCCACCGAGCCTCGGAGAACCAGGCATTGATGGTGGGTAGTTGATATCGTAGCGCTCGGTGCCGCCAGGAGTGAAGGGCGGGTTCCTAAAGTCCCTTCTGCCACTCGCCATGCTCGATTCCCGTCGGCTCGACGGCCGATCTTTCCTGGTATCAGTTGAGCCGAACCCCTGAAAGGGCAGGGCCGGCTCGGAGCGCATACGGTTGGAGGCGGACAGAAGGGGGGCCCTCTCGTCTCCGTTGGCGTCATCATTCTCGTTCTCTGCAGGGCTTCCATCGCGGACTGTCCGAAGTCTGGTGTTGCTTTGCAATGGTTGTTGGGTGTTGTGCATTTGAGTGACGGTTGAGCTTCGCCGAGGTCGCATGAAACGCGGCTGATCTCTGCATTTCCAGAAACAGGATTAGCCCGAGGGCCATAGCATCAGTCGAGGTGCGGCGGTAGGGCATAGACTCACCTATGGTCGAGAAGGGCTTCGCTATCCAAACTCGTGCCACTGAGATTGCGGTCTTGGGCATAGAAGCTGCTGGGATGGGGACCAGTGGTGGCGGGCTCATCTTGGGTCATGTCGTCGTTGTGGACGGCGAAGGATTTTCTTCTGTCCTTCTTCCTCTTGCCCTTGGTACCACGATGGGTCTTCTTCCTCTTGGTGGGTGCATTGCTTGATCCAGGCACAGCGGGTCCTGAACCGCCGGGGTCGTCAGCCATGATGCCAACCCGCGGTGATAAGCCGGCTTTGCTGCAGCGTGAACAATGCGGATCTGGGAAGTAGATACAGCACCAAGGCGAGTCGAGCCGAGTTGAGGCTGTCGAATTGATGATTGATTAGAACAGACAGGTGCTGGCTATCTGTGGTCAAAGAAACTTGCAGGGGCGAACTGAGGATGGCAACTGTGCCGGGATCAAGGCTAGGCAAGCGGCTCGAAGCACGGAGCAAGGCAAGAGTGAGCTCGGGAGGGAGTGACATCAGCATGGCCAGCACAACCCGATGCAGGTAGCCGGGGCCCATACCCATGTTCCTGGGTGCATCTGGGTCGATCCATCACTCGAAACCCAATTCTCCGCCCTTCATCGCTGGCATCCGATCCGACCTGACCTCACTGCGGGGTTCCAGCTGTCTGGCTACGGAAACTTCCCATTTCCCCCGCACACTACGATGCACTAACAATCAGCGCGGTGCCAGCTGAAGGACGGCTTCATCTTGCGCGAAACTCTGGTGGACTACATAGCACAGTAGTACAGTTTTCCATCATGGTGGTCTGACCTCCCCACCATGCAGGGGGCAGCCTCAGTATCCTCTACATCGTACGTGTCGAGGACCCCAGATAGGAGCATCCCTTCTCCACCGTCTCAGGGGAGGTTCCACACGTACTCATGGTATGTGCATATGCAGACATTGCCATACCATCCACCTGCCCCTACAGACACTCTGATGCCACAGTTAACCCCAGCTGCCGCCTGGGCATTCACTGCCGTGGGATAAAACGCCATGGAACAAACCACCACAGGATTTCCTGCCATGTGGTAAATACCTTTGGATGACCTGCCTTCCAGCTCATCAGCCATGGGATAATCTACTATAGGATGATCTGCCATTGGGGGGTCTGTCATAGGATAATCTGCTACACAATAATCTGCCGTGGGATAGCGTGCTACAAGATGATCTGTCATGGGTCAACTCGCTATGGGATGATGTGCCTTGGGATATGGCTCTGAAAGGGAATGTCGAGTTCAAAGTGCCGATCCAAGGTTGACCTCGGTGACGCCCTCGTTTGGAGAGGCTGGATATACTCTGCCAATTACAGAAGCATGACAAACCCCGCCTGATCCAGCTCCTAGTGTAGGTGAGGAGAACAACCGCCAATGGACATATATACCAGGTGTACACCCTAAACCAAGCGCTTCATCCTCATCCACCAATTTCTCGAACACCAAGCCCGTAGCCAGGCATACATACACACGTCTATATATTCATACCGTTACCGCAAGATCAATCATCATGTCCGGCTTCGCGAAACTGACACCAGCTTTCACAGCCAAAGTGCGTGCCGCTGCCGTGGTTTGGCCCCTGACCGCAAACCCTCCATCGTACCCACACGCTCTGACATCCCGATCCACCAATACCACTCACTAACTTTGCTTCAAAGATCCCAATAGACCCACCAAACCTGGCCGGCGTCCTCTCCACCGGCGCCCATTTAACTCATGTCTCCATCATAGCCGGGCTGGAGGCTATCTCGCCCGAGCAGGGCTACCCCACCGCGCTCAAGGGGACCTGGGTCCACGGCTCCGACTACATCAAGACCGACCCGGACGGGAAGTTCTCACGCCTGGAGGTCGATAGCCTCGTCAAGGACACGGCGACCGGAGGACTGGTACGCTACCGGTACACTGGAGTTGTCGATATGTCCAGCCCTGCCGGGAAGGTTCTACGAGGAGATTCGGATGCGGCGACGACCGATTTCGGTGATGTTTGTGAGTGCTCAACGTTCCTGTTGCAAAGGAAGAAAGGCTGCGTCTTGTGCTTGACTGACATGTGCATTTGCGTTCGTACGTGTGCCCAGATACGCACGTCAAGTTTGAGACAGGCCACCCGGAGCTCAAGGCTCTGGAGAACAAGGTCTTCGTCGGCTCTGGCCGCTTCATCCTGGAGGCAGGGAAGCCTGTCGTGGTTGAGTACAAGATCAGCGAGGTGTCAATCTAAGCGCGCCCATTCCGAGGCGGCCTACTCGTTCACTTTGCAGGCGCTGCTATGCTCTATGGTACAAGTGACGGCTCACTGGAATTCCATCAGCTGCCCGTCTCAAGGAGCTCCGTTTTCTGCCCTGTGAGAAATGTGACTCTATGTGGCTAGAAGTACAGTAGCATATGTCGACCCATTTGTCAATGCTTTGCCCCCAAATGGTCTGCCTGATCGTCTGTTCATCTGATGCACTTGATGCCGTCCCTAGCCCCCGACCCGCGCCCTCTATCCCAACACATTTTTCCAGCAACGCCTCTGATGGCCACCCAACTCTGACGACATGGTATCATCCTGTCCGACTATGCTGAGCAATACGATTCAACAATCGACAGAATGCCGCCTATAGCCCCGGATACTTACCATATCCGACCAAAACCGTGGACTAAGTTTCTTAGGGCCTCACGAAGTCCATGCCAACTCCGAATGTAAAATTTCTGATTCCCACTCATCTATAAGCCCATTCGGTCATGTAGCGCGTCTCGTGGTCTCATTTGCTTGGTCTCCTTGTACAATGCTCAGAACGCCGCCCCGAAATCTGACTATTACCATCAGGACGTGGAGGCGTTGCCAAGTTGAAGCAGCTTCTGGCCGCAACTCAGGTTGGCGTATTCATAAGCCTTGGACTCGGGCGGGAATGTGCCGCTCGCAGCCCAGAGGTCGATCAGTGGCTGCATGGGCTCGAGCTCGTGTGGCTTGAGCATATCCAACGCGGTGGCAGTCAGAATGAAGTGACTGAAGCAGCTGTTGAGCTGTTTTTCGAGGTTCAAATGATAGAAGGGCTCAACGAAATGTGCCCAGTACAAGTGTGAATAGACGCGGAACATCTGGCGGAAGATGGTCTGGCAGACCTCCACAAAGTTCTGGGGAAATCCTGATCGTTTGCCGACCCAGTCAGGTTCCCCAGGATTCGTCAGTTGAGACAAGGGCGTGGTGGTGATATTCGCGTTGTGCGCATACGAGACTCCAGAAGCCTCAGTGGGGAAGATCCTTGTGTCGTCAATCTTGCCGGATATCCATCGCTGCATAAGCGTGATGTACTCATAAGCAGGAAGCTCCACGGGCTCTCTGCGACTGTTGAGCCAGGTGAAAGAATGGCTCCTAGAATTATAGCGTCAGCTGCCAAGAACGTGGTGGAGGGAGCGAGATGGGTGTACGTACTGGCCCGCGGACATACGAGGGCAACCGTTCGGGTTGCAAACGGATGAGCCATCTTCTTCCTTTTCATGAATGACGCGAACGAAGTTCCAAAGGTTGCGGTAGTGCTCGATTACTTGGGATGAGAGTCAGTCTTGCTTCCCTTCCAATGACTAGGCAGGGGATTCGCAGGGCAGAGGGGGGCGGATGCGTGTAAACCACCGCGAAGACACCCCAAAGCACACCAGGGCCTGTGCCTAAGTAGTAGGTGCTGCAAAGGGGCATGTCGCAAGCAACGTGTCCCAGGCAGGGTTTGAGAGCAATGTGGCAACGCTGCCGGCTATCCAGCCATAGCCAAGTAAGTACTGCGCCTGGTCTCGTCCGTTCTCTGACCCTGCGAATATTGTGTGTCTAGTCTGGGCCGGGTAATCACAAACCTTGATGAGCGATCCACTCTCCTTGCTCAACGGTCTTTGGTCTGGCGCTCAGGGTCATGAAGTTGCCCTTGACGATGTGTTTGGCATAGTTTGGGTTGAGCCACAGAGGCATTGGCCGTGGGAGATGATACGCTTCGAGGGCATCGTAACCACTGGCCATCAAGCCGCTCTGCTCGTCCATGGCAATCGTCTGCGCCAGAGAGGGTGACTTGGGCAGGGGTGGAAGATTAGCAGAGAGGCCTGCTGATGCGGGCGACTGGCTGCTCGGAGACCTGTCCAGGTTCAAAGGAGAAACAGGTGGGTGTCCAGAACTGGTAGGGCTCTTGCCCGGGCCAGGAGACTTTGAGCCTCGAAAACGGGCGTTGCTATAGAGACAGATAGTCAGTGCCCGTCATGTGTGTGAAGTCTCAAAGCGGAAAAGTGGGACTGAACTAAGAGACTGATCCTCGATGAACGGAGCGAAGAGATGAAAAGACAAAAGAGAAGTGATTAGTTATATTCTGATTAGGAGCAACGGCGACTCGCGCTCCTGTTCCCGAGCTTCGCCACGCGGTTCTCCGAAGATGGGCCCAGCAGGAGACTTATGGCGTTGGCTGAGAGCAACTGTGTGATGGCACGGACTGGAGTCTCTGTTGGGCGGTCCGTACCATTCAGAGAGACCTGCCGGCTTCAAGAAGGAACAAAAGCAGCATCCGAGGCGCAGCGCGCTCAAGTACGGGCAAGCACGTGCTCTCGCAATGGTTGCGGCGAATTCCGTCGCCGTCTATGCCACAGCGCGAAGGTCCAAAGCCCAGGCTTGAATGGGGACTGTCGATACGCTCGAGGCCGGCGTGGCGGTCCAGACGAGGGCAGCGGGTTGGAGCAAGGGCAGCAAACGAATCAGAGAGACTGGTACTCACATGCCAGAGAAGAGGTTGGACATGGTGCGCGGGTAGGCGATGCGACAACTAGAAGGCTGGTCTCGTCCGTTGAGGAGGGAAAACTTGCGCGTCGCCCTCTGGAAGCCACTGCAGTGCGGCACGTATCGGCTCAGTCCTCTTTTCGCTGACAGTCCGTGGTCTTTGGGGATTCTCAGTCCAGAGGCAGTCAACCGGTTGAGATTGACGTTGATGCATCCAAAGTTCCTTGGGAGTTAACCCCTATTCCTGGGCTGCAGGGGGAGCGCAGGACCTCCGGCCTGGTCCGTGCGATGAAACGGCCCAGCCTGCCTACTGTACTGCATAAGTAGCTACCTACCTAGGTAGGTACCTAGGTACCTAGGTACTCAGTAGTAGAAAGATCTTGATTTGACTTGGGAGCCTCTACTTGCTGGTGTATACTGGGTGGTGACCATGTACTATAGTGCTGCCCAGGTATGTTCTATAGACCAGAAAGGAACAATATAACCAGAGATGCAAGGCAGTCGCTATAGAACCACGGCTCAAAAGAAGCACTCCTATTGTGCATCCAGGTACGTACCCAAGTGCCTTGGTAGGCTTTGGCGGTATGATCCCTGATCAGTATAGACTACCTGTCTAGCCGAAAATCCACGAGCTCGACATGCACAGCATGGCATTCAACCTTGCTATCCATGTGCCCCATTGCCCAACCAGCACACTGACAGTCAAACAACTTCCATTTCATGCTCGGCTGTAACTCATTTTCTTCCCGCCTCTGCGCCCATCAAAACAGGCCTGCCATCAAGCATTTCGACGAGGTGATTGCATTGATCGCATAGCTCCTTGCATATCGACCCGTCGACCCGTCGACCCATCGCCATCTCGAGCCCGCCGCTCGTCGCACAGCCTCCCCAGCTATCATGTCAGACCTAGAAGACCAAATTGACGTGTCTGACGGTGGAGGAGATGACCTGTTTGGCGACGATGGCAGCGACGTGTCGCTGATCGCTGACAACCCACCACTTCCCAGCGACGATGAGCTAGCTTCAGAGCCCGATCGCCATCGCAGCCGCAGTCAACGTAGCGAGACGCGTGAGGCAGCCGGTGGCGACGGCGACGGCGAGCGACGAGAAAAGACCGTCTCAGAGGAGGTCATCTTCCGCCATGGGCTCCCCAAGACGAAGGATGGCAACGTTAGTCGCCCCGCTCCCCTCTTGGCTTCTTGACTGCATCTAACCAGCCCGCAGATGCAAGCTGCAAAAGTACCAAACTTCCTGCGGTTCATGCCGACCGAGTACAAGACGGACGAGTTTCAGCCTTCCGAGTGGGCGATTGAGAATTCTTTGCGGAAGATACCCACCAACCTCGTTCGATACCGGCGGAATCCCAAGACCGGCGACTTAGAGAGTAACGCAAACATCTACAGGTGGAGCGATGGCTCCTTGACCATGCAAGTCGGCGAGGAGCACTTCGATATACAGGTCAAGGACCAGGTACCTCCAGCCAACAAACCATACATTCCCGACCGTGACGCACATCGGTACATCGCTGCTGCGCACATGGGCCATGGGCATCTGCTCACAGTTGCACACATCAACGAGGAGTGGACCATCCGTCCGGACAAACAGCGTGTGGACGAGGACACGGAGCTGCTCAGGGAGAGAATGGGTCTGGCAAAGGGTGGGATGAAGGAGGGTGAGATGATCATTACAACTACAGAAGATCCCGAGCTGCAGAAGAAGCAGGCCGAACAGGCCGAGAAGGAGCGTATCCGCGCGCAGCGAAGACGAGAAAATGCGCAAGCGAGGATTGAAGGTGGTGGTGGGGGCGGCGGAGGCTTCCGGAGAGGAGGCCTCTCCATCGGGGACCTGGAGGGCGGCCGGCGCGCGACAGGCGGACGGAAGCGTGGCCCGGGAGGATCATCGAAGCGAAGTGGTGGTGGTCGCCGCCGCAACGATGAGTATGATTCAGACGACGATCTTCCTGCAGGGACACATGGAAACGCCAACGAGTACGATCGCGAGGACGACTTTATTGCGTCCTCCGACGATGGCATGAGTGGCGAGGATGGTGGGGAAGAGGACGATGATATCCTCGACGCCGTAGACAGGGAGGACCGCGACAGACCACGAGCCAAGCGCCCGAGGACAGCGGAGCCTTCCGACGACGATGAGGATGCTGACGGAGAGCCAGAGGACTCAGCTCCTGCGGCGGGCGGAGAGCATGCTCGACGACGGATGCGACGTATTGTCGATGATGATGACAGTGAATAATCACCCTATGAGCGAATGGGCTGGGTCATCAGGTTGATCGAGTAGGCAGTCGATATCTCTTAACGATGATTCAAGTCTCAACCTGGCTGCGAAGACCATTCCATATGTCTTTGGATTGCCCTCATGACCCATCTGGCTCTGAACAGATCAATTCGAGTCAAGGTCAAACAAGTGTCAAATGCCTTGCAAGCACAGTCAATCCTCTGAATATTGACATACCTAACCTTTCTTTACTAATGGCATCAATCTCCGGTAAGTGATACTAATTATGCTTTTTATATCCCTGGAAGATGCCCACTATTGAATGCCTGAACACCGCCCACGTTTGCTGTGTTAGCAATAATGAATACATCTGTAAATGAATGCATCCCCTTAAAAGATCCATTTTTTTTTTTTTTGGAAACGTTTAGCTACTAGCCAAATCTCGCGTGAGCTCTCCAAAGCGCAAAAGAGTCACCTTGTTATCAGACTACTGATATGTTGCCGCTTCCTCCTACTTGAGTAGTATCTTGTCTGGGTATTTTTGAAGACGGATCAAGGTGTATGCAAAATATATATCAATCACCATATATGGAATAAATGACTTTTATTTATTTATTCATTTATTTATTTAAAAAAAAATCTAGATAGTACGATTTCAAAATAGGAACCAGGGATTGATACAAAAAGAATCTTTGCAGCAAGATGTGACCTTAGCAATCAACAAAAGGCGTTGCGTGTAAGAAACAGTATTATTGATTTAGACTATCTGCATAGGCGTCTTGGAGTCAGGCTCAGTATAGCCTGCTGGAATTATTCCTGGAAGGTTAAGGGAGAGAATCCGCATATCTCCTCACCAGGGATCGAGAAGCGTCAACCAGTCAAACATTTTAGATATCACCAGTGACGACATATAAGGTATTGGTAGAGGCATACTGGTAGCCCGGTGACGCAGTACCTTGCCTTGGGACCACTTGAATCCTTCCAGTCCCGCAAATAGACCCACGGATCCTCGACTCGGTCCTTACAAAGGTGGCCAGTCATTGTCCAACCGGTGGCAGTCCTTGCAGCACTCGATCCACTCGCCCGGGTAGTCGCGGTAGAAGAGGGAGGCTTTGTTCAACGCCTTCTCGGTACAGCGCTTGAAGGGCTCATTCTCCCATGCGTCAAAATGCCAGGTCTGCCAGGCGCCGCGTACGTCGTCGTTGGCAGAGGGCGGCGGCGCTGTGCAGCTCCACCTATTGGTTGTCATATGTTGGCAGTTGTCGCCTATCTCCAACTTGAGCCGCTCGCCGCACCAAACGTCATCGTCATCCCGGCCCCACTGTAAGCATAATTAGCTGGGGAAAGTACTGAGAAGAAGAATGATTCATGGGAAAGGTGGGGGGGGGGTGTTCCAAGGTTGGGCGGGTTTGGGAGGCAGAAGGCAACGCCGTCCTGTGAGTGATCATGAGTACGCGCGAGGTGCTGCAGGCATTGTACTTACGCCTCGGGTGTAGACCTCCCATCTTTCGTGTATCCCGTTCCACCCGCAGAAGCTCCCCGTCTGGTTGTAGTCAGGCTTTGGTGGCGGCGGCATGGTTGGTAGGCTGGCTGAGTGAGCCAGACCAGCTAGTAGGGCCGTGGCGACCAGAGCAGAGAGGCCGTGTCCAAAGGGTAACATTTTGTGAGGAGTGAGCACTTTTTCGATGGTGTATCGGATGACCTGTTGGTCTGAGGGGTGCGAACTGAGTCACCAGATGGAAAGGAGGTCGGTTGGAGGGAAGACTCGGGGTGCTTAGATATACTGGAAGGCCTGTGAGGCCAGTGACAGCTCCTGACGGACTCGACATACTCGCGGTCCAGATCCCATCGACCTATCTGAACACGGTGTGGGGTGGAGTCCGTCCTTCCCAGTTGATATCGACAGTCTGCCCAATCATCCATACCATCTGGTGCTAGATACTTAGTGCCACGCGAGAAAGTAATCACCATCGTCTGCCAACCATGTGGGTGGTTTTCTTTCTTCTGCAAAACGCTCGAGCGCGTCGAGATTATACAAGACTCCAATTCATCAGATGACTTGCAACAGAGGCTTACGAGCCATCTTTTTGGCAGTGAGCAAATCCGAACAGCTCTCTTGACAAGCAAGTGAGAAGACGGGGAGGTGTCATGGAGAAAAACTCACGGCGCGAGGCTTTCGGCCCATGACACTAGGCCGAGCCAGAAGAAAAAAGAGTGAAACAAGCCTCCAAGCTTCCAAGCGTCCTCCTTCTTGTCACGATCAGACAAGGACGTGAGATGTCAACTGAAGGTACAGCCAGGTCAGGTTTGTGATATCTTTCGCAGTGTAGGAGGGCACCTGAGTAAGAGTGCCAATACACATCATATTGAACTCGAGACATAAACAGTCATTATACTCAATTGTTGATATTATTGTTTATGAGCCATATGTGTTGTTGACTGCATTGTGCCGGAATGCCTGTTGTTGAGCTTGCAGGCCTTCGGAAGCTGCACACAGACACTTGACAACAACATGCAGAGACCACTAGGAGCTGTCTGTTGCTGGGCCCATTTGGGAAGGCTCCGGCCGAGTCGGTTGGCGTTCGGCCGGTGTTGGGCCCGGGATTTGCCATGTCCCCACATCTCGTTCCATTCACATGTCGGCTGTCATTACGGTAGTCTACTGTGTAGTCTAGATAGTCCACCGCACATTAGTAGCCTACTCCCGAGGTCGATACTTTGTGTTGCTCTAGCAGCACATGCACGCTCAGGCATTTATTATACACTGCTAAATTATGCCCCAAATGACGCACTAGACTACTTAACTACGCCTAAATAAAGTGCTTTTTAGGTAACACTTAGAAAAAATTACACCCTTATACCCTTACACCCTTACACTAAGCACTACTACGCTAAGCACCACTACGCCCTTATATTAAATAGCTTACTATATTAAACCGCTAAATACTAAACCTCTTATCGTTAAGCAACCTATACCTATATATTATAACCTATTAGTTAACCTTACTATTTACTAGTTAATTAATAATTAATTAGATATTATATAATATACTTTTTATAAACCTATAACTATAAGCATTATAATAATATAATTAAAATATCTTTTAAAAAAGATAATAAAAAGCTAATTACCAAGATAAGTATAATATCTTATAATTTATTTAACTATATATTTATTAATTATTATAATAGATAGCAGCTAAGCTTAAGTAATTTAAGCTTATACTTATTTATTCTTCTAATATATTAAAATAGCTTTATTTAATAAATACCTTTAAATTTAATAATAAAATTTAATATATAAATAATTTATAATTTCTTAATAATATTAATAATAAAAATAATTCTATCTATATAATAGTTAAAGCTATTAAAAACCTTTTAAAAAAGAATTATTTATATATTATTAAAATTATATTAAAAAATAAGATAAATAAAAGCGTATTAAAATTAATAAAAAATATATTAATATACTATTATAATTAAATTATTTATTAGCTTATTAAGCTTATATATAAGTAGGTTAATAAAAGATAAATATTTAAAGATATTAAGGTTAAGAATAATTATAATATATTAAGTATTATAATTAATATCTTTATTAAAAAATAAAATAATTAGCTATATAATTATTATAAAAAAAAGCTTTTTATAAAACCGCTTATTAACTATATTTCTAATAACTTAAATATTTAAAATAAAATATATAGTATATACCTTTATTATAGTTATAAAGGAAATTATTTAATTTATTAAAATATATAAAATATAAATATAAAGAAGAATAATTAAAATACTAATAAATATAAAGCTTAAAGCTATAAATAATTTATTAAAAAAGGTTAAGCTTAATATAAATCTTATTAAAATATTCGATATTATAAAGCTTTAAGGATAACTTATAATAATTAAAAAAAAGAGGCTATAAAGGAAATTTAAGATTATTATAATAAATAATAGCTTTAAAAAAATAAATTAGACTTATTAAAGAGAAATAAAATTATTATAACTATAAAAATCTAGCTAGCTTAAATTAAAATAAATATAATAATATAAAAAATATATAGTAATATATTAGCCCTTTAATAATAAGAAAGCTAAAATAGCATTTAAAATATTAAGTTATAAATTAAATAATTTTAAATTAAAGCTACCTATTATAACTTATAATCTTAAACCTTTCTCTTATAATAAAGATTTCTTTTATATAATATCTATTATAACTTATAATCTTAAACCTTTCTCTTATAATAAAGATTTCTTTTATATAATATCTATTATAACTTATAATTTTAAACCTCTCTTTTATAATAGAAATTTCTTTTATATAATATTTATTATAACTTATAATCTTAAACCTTTCTTTTATAATAAAGATTTCTTTTATATAATATTTATTTTAACTTATAATTTTTAACCTTTTTATTTATTTTAAAAAAGAATAATAAAGAATATTATTTTATATTAATAAAATATAGTTTATATATTATTAGGATATATTAATTTATAATTATAATATTTTAAAATTAAATTTTTTATTATTAAAATTTAAATAAAATTAAAGACTTTTAAGCTTAATTAAAAATCGCTATAAAATAATAAAGCTATTATATATTTTTAGCTATTATTAGCTATCCTTTTAGCTAATACCGGTAAAGGCTTAATATATTTTATTTTTACTTTTCTAATTTAATTTATTTTAATTAAAACTAAATATTTTAACTTAATTTAATTATAATTAAAATTATTTCTCTTTAACCTTTATTAAATATATAAACTTTTTATATTTTTTATATTAAATAAATAGTTTCTTTAAATATTATATACTTTTATATAATCTTAATTTATTTAAATTTCTCTTAATTTATTCCCTTATTTTCCTATCTTTCTTAAATCGGAGATAATTATTTAATACTTTTTAAATTAAATTTTATAATTTATAATATTATTAATATTATTATTATTTTACTCTTATTATATCTGCTACTTTATTATCTTTTATATATTATATTTATTTTAAGTTTACTATTTATACTTATATTTAGCTTTTTAAGTATAACTCTTAGCTTTATAATATTATATATACTTATAATTACTATACTTATAATATTAAACCTTTATAATATTCTTTATAATTATTTTTAAATAGTATATTTTAATTACTATTTATTAATAATATATACTTTTATTTTTAAATATCTTATCCTTTAAATTAATATATTTCTAGCTTTCCTAAATTATAATCTTCTCCGGTATTTAAAAAAGCTTAAAAAGAAAAATAATATTCTCCGGATTATTATAAGCTCTTAAAAATATTACTTTATAGCTTTATATAAAGATTAAAATCTTAATAATTCTTTATTTCTATTATTATATAATTTTAAAAAAATAAAGTTAATAGCTTTAAAAAAGTTATTTTATTTAGCTGGATTATTAATTAATTTATTATCTTATTTAATTAAAGGTTAATATATTTAATTATTAAGCTCTTTATATCTTTAAAAACCTTTTTTACCTTTATATAGCTTTAATTTATTCTCTTTCTTATAGCCTTTTCTTTATTAAACTTTATTAATATTCTTTATTTAACCTTTATTTTAAGCTTTTAATAATACCTTTATAAATAATATATTAAATATTCCTTATAATAGATAATTTCCTTCTATACCTTTAAATATTATAAATATTAAATTATATAACCGCTATTAATCCTATCCTTAAATATAACCTAATATATTCTTTAATTCTAATAATTTAGCTTAAAATATAAAAAAAGTAAATAAATAAAAGCACTTCCTTAAATTATTTAAAATCTTAAAAACTACTTTTTTACTTATTTTTATTTATATAGATTAAATTAAATATTATATAAAAAACTTAAGCTAGCTTATAATTTTAAAATATTAAGATAATATTTAGCTTTTAAAGGCTAGCCCCTTTATATATAAATTTTCTCTCTCTTTATCTTTTCCTTTTAATTTATTAATATTTAATTATATTTTTAAAAATTTTAAATTTACCTTAAAGAATATACTATATAAAATATTTAAACTTATTATAAAATATAATATAAATTTCTTAAAACTTAAAGATAAGTTTACTATAATTTTCTTTTTTATACCTTTTATAAATAGATTACGCTTAAATATTATTTAAACTATAATTAAAAAGCTTATAATTATAAATTTTAAAAAGAATAAGAAAAAATATAAAATTATAAATAAAATAGATAAAGGTAAAGGTAAAGCTAAACGGTAACTTAAGTATAATACTACTCCTTAAGAATATTATATAATAAATAAGGTAAAAAAAAAGATATATAAATAAAATAACTTTAAAAAAAGGAATAAAAAATATAAGGAGAAAGTTATAAATAGCTTATATTAGTTATAGCCGCTAAATCCTTAAATCGATAATAATTAAAAAAATTAATTTTTAAATCCTTTCGATATATCGTTTATATATAATAATAATATACTACTATAAAAATAATTAAGCTAGAATTATTTATCCCTTAAGCCGCTATATAAAAAAGTAAAAATATAGCTTTTATAAATACCTATATTAAGCAGCTTAATAAAGAAAAGTATATCTATAACTTTAAAGCTTACTATACCCCCTTATAAAAATATAGATATAAGGAGAAATTTACCTTAACTTAATAAAAAAGTAAATATATAGGGAGGAAAAAGAAGTATTAAATATGCTCCTTTAACCCTTTTAAATCTTATTATTATCTCCTCCGGCTTAATTAACTCTACACTATTAAATTTAAAAAGATTTAAGGTAAATAAAAGTAATATTAAAAAACAGGCTAATAATTAAGAAAGTATAGAAGTAATAAAAGATATAGATTACTAAGCCTTTATTAAGTGGTCTATTAAGCCCCACTATTAATGTAACTAATAACTATAAGTTTAAATCTTTAGAATATACCCTAAAGCGTAATTCTGTAAGGGATTAGATACTATTCTCGCCGTATAAAAGATTAGGCCCTAATACCTCCCGTTCCTTATAATTCTGCATAACTAGTAATACCTATACCTAGCTGCCTATTAGGGAAAAACTAGCCGAGCTAAAGGCTAAGAAAAACCTAATAGAGGAGCTAAGATTAGCTTCCTTAATACGCTTAGTTATCTATAGGGGAAACCCCGCCGCACTAATAAATATAGGCGTTGCTAACTAAGAGCTAAAGGGCTTTAAAGGGGGTATAACTTCCCTTTTATAAGTAAGAGAAAAAGTGGTACTAACGGGAATTAAACCCGCAGCCTTTATATTTACTATTATATAAGGCTACCTAGCGCTTTACTAGTACGCTATAATGCTATAATAAAAGATATAATTATAATATAAGGGCTATAAAAAAGAAAAGATAAAATAGAAAAGAGATTAGGTATAACTTTAAAGGAAGATATTCTATTATATAAAGAAGAAGGTTAATAAAAAGAAGGCGAAAAAGGGGAAAGTAAATTAAATAATAAATTTAAAAAAAACGCGGAAATCGCTTATATAATAAGGAAATAAAAGGGTAGCTAAGGTTTTAATACTATTAAAGGCTTTTCTAAAATAAACCTTAAAGCTATATTAAATATAGTAGGTTTAAGCGGTAAGCTTATTATAATTAAAAATTTAAATAGAATTAAAGATATTTAAATAAAATTAAAAATATTATAAAGTATTCCTAAATATTCTTTATAAATTATAATATAATAGATATAGAAAATAATTAATATAAAATAGAAAGATATTAATATTAAAATTCTTTAAATTTTAACTTAATTACCCTTTTTTTCTAATTCCTATAATTTATTAAATATATCTTTAATATTATCTTTTTAACCTTTATATCTACCTCTTTATATACTAGTAGAATCTTTAATATTATAATTTAAATTAAATCCTATTACTTATATTTATTTTTTAAACTTTTTAATTCCTTTTCTTAACTTTTTTAAAAGGGTAATTTCCAATTTATAATTATTTATTATATACTTTAAAAGCTTTCTTTATAAAAATATATATTTAAAATAAAATAGTGCTTTATAGCTAACCGGTCCTATAGCTAATATATCCGCCTATATAAAAATTAATATATAAAGTTAATAAATATTCTTAAAAAGAAATTAGTTAAAGTTTATTTTATTTATATAAATAATCTTATAAAGATATATAAAGCTATCTTTATTAATTAATATATAATAATTAATAAACCTATCACTATTTATAATTATAAATAATATTATAAGTATATTATAGTAAATATAAGGTTAATTTTATTAACGTTAAATATAATAGGCGTTTATCTCCTTTATATAAAAGCTTATCTCTAATTAAATTTATAAAAGATATATATATAAAAGTATAATTTAATTTAAAATTAATTTTTTATTAAAACTTCCCTTATTTAATAATTATTAAAACTAAACTTATATATATATATATTAATATTATTAAATATATATTTAAGGAATTTATTTATTTTCTAAAATAATATTTATTTAATTAATATTATATACTATTACCCTTTTACTCTTTAATTCTTTAAAGATATATTATAAATATAGTAATCTCTAAAATTAAATTTAAAATTAATAATATATATTAGGTATTTATTATAAAGATCTTTTATATATATAAGCTTAACTTTATACTCTCTATCTTTAAATATAGATATAGAAAATTCTATTATATCTTTCTTCCGATTATATTAAAAAGGAAAAATTTAATTTTTAATAAAGGCTTATAAAAGAAAATAATAAGTAATAGAAATTAAATTAATATTTTCCCTATAATTAAAATAAATATAATAAAGCAAAGCTCGATATTTTATAATAAAGTTTATATATATCCGAAATATTAAGTAAGTAGTATTAGTAAATATATTAATATAATAAAATAAAATATATTAAAAATAAGTATTTATAAAATAATAAATCTTAATACTTTAAAAAGCTAGCTTATTATATATATTAATAAAATAAATATAAAAAGAGTTTAAGATAATAAAGCTATTATAATATCTTTTTAAAGTTTTATAATTATAATATATATATTTAGGAAATTTTTTTTTTAAAAGATTATATATAATTTATAATATAATATTTATAAAAGCTTATTAATAAAGATAAAGTTATAATATATATAAACTAAAATATAAAAAAAGAAAATTAATAAATTTTTAAATATAAAAAAATTTAAAAATTTATTCTTTTTTCTATTAATATTTTTCTTTATTATTATAATATCGGAAAATATTAAGTTTTTATTATAATTATAGAAAATAATTAGCTATAATTTAAAAGCTATTTTATTAAAGAAATCGATATAATTATTAATCTTTACTATAATACTTATAAAAATAGAATTTAAGATATTATTTAAGCTTTAAAGTAATTTTAAAGCGGATTATTTATATAAAATAACCCTATTAAACTAATTAGTTTTATAAAATCTTTTCGGAAAAGTAAGAAATATTAAATTCTTTTTAAAAAAGTTAAAAAATTAATTATAAAAAAAGATTTTTCTAATAACACTAAATAATAAAATCCTTATAAGAATTAAGGTTTATAAAAAAATATTTAGCTATAATAAAAATAAAGTTAATATTAAAAATACCTATAATAAAATAAAGTAATAATAAAAATAATTAAGCTAAAAATAATATAAGAAAAAGTTAAAGAAATAAAAAGATTTATTTAAAAATAAACGTTTAAATATAAGTTAAACTAAGCTTTTAATATTTATTTGCTTTTATTAAGCTTAATCCTTATATATTTACTATATAGCTTAAAATTATATTTTTAAATAAAATTAAAGATTTTTAAATATAATTTAAAATATAGCTAAATAATTATTATAAATTAAAAATAAGCTAATAATAAAAAATTTTAAAAATAATATTTATTTATATAATAATAAAAGGCTATAAATTATAAGCTATAATAAATATTATATAAAAGAAATCTTTATTATAGGAAAAAGGTTTAAAATTATAAATTATAATAAATATTATATAAAAAAAGTTTTTATTATAAAAAAAAGGTTTAAGATTATAAGTTATAATAAATATTATATAAAAGAAATCTTTATTATAAAAGAAAGTTTTAAAATTATAAATTATAATAAATATTATATAAAAAAAACCTTTATTATATAAAAGAAATCTTTATTATAAAAAAAAAGTTTAGAATTATAAGTTATAATAAATAGCCTTAATGATGCATAATAAAGCGCCTAGAGCCTTAGGCGCCGGGCTTCCGTAGCTATATTTGGCTACGTTTTACCGTGCGGGGTACCCGTTATACTTAAAAGGAGCCGCTTCGCACCTATTTTCTATAGATCTAATCTCTTCGAATTTATCCCCTTTACTCTTAAAATGTTTTCTATTAAATAGTAGCTATAATTATACGCTCCTGCTGCGTAATCGCCTATATAGACCGGGCCACTACCTAAGGGAAGTCGCTATCGCTATATAACTACGGTTATTATAGATCGGGCTATAACTACGGTTATTAGCTATCGGGCTATAACTATAGTTATTAGCTATTTTATTATACCTTGCTTTTACTATCGGGTCGATTTTACTAGGGTATCGTTACTATCGCTATAGCTATTAGCTATAGAATAGGCTTTGCAGCTAAGGGTATCTAACGCCCCCCTATAGTCCTTACCGTTAGCTACCGCCAGCTGCCTGCCAGCTACCGCTAGCTATTGCTAGTCCCTATTGCTAGCTACTGCCAGCTATCTGCCACCTGCCGCTAGCTATAATATGCCGCCCGCTAGCCCGCCGCCCGCTGCCCGCTAAGCCTACTGCCTGCTAGCCCGCTATTACTAGCCGCCCGCTAGCTACCGCTAGCTGCTAGCCAGCTGCTAAACTACAAATTTCGCAGGGCTACCTGCGGCTTCCTCTATAGGGCTACCTGCGGCTGAAATTAGGGACGAGAAAAGGGTAGGAATGGTGGAAATAAAAAAGAGTGGTGGCACCTGGAATTAAACCTACGGCCTTAGAATAGAAGGGAAGAAGTGTTCCGCTGCGCTATACGCATTACGGATAGTGCTTTTTTCTTTTGTGTGGGCGGCAATTAATGCATAATAAAGCACCCAGAGCCTTGGGCGCCGGGCTTCTGTAGCTATATTTGGCCATGTTTTACCGTGCGGGGTACCCGTCATGCTTAAAAGGAGCCGCTTTGCACCCATTTTCTATAGATCTAGTCTCTTCGAATTTATCCCCTCTACTCTTAAAATGTTTTCCATCACTTAATTTAAAATTATTTAATTTATAACTTAATATTTTAAATATTATTTTAGCTTTTCTATTATTAAAAAGCTAATATATTACTATATATTTTTTATATTATTATACTTATTTTAAGTTAAGCTAGCTAGATTTTTATAGCTATAATAATTTTACTTTTTTTATATTAAACTATAGTTATCTTTTACCTTATACTTATTAACCGGAATCTTTAAAGCTTTCTTTTTTTTAATTACTTAAATTAATATCTTTTTTTACTTTTTAAGCTTAATATCGGTTATCTTTTTAATATTATCCTTATTAATACTTTTAAACTTTACTTTAAGCTTTATAATCTCCTTTTAATATATTTTCTTTTTAAGCTTTATATCTATTAATATCTTAACTATTCTTCTCTATATTTATATCTTATATATCTTAATAAAATAAATAGCTTTATTTAAAACCTAAATAAAAGCAGTTAATATATACTTTTTTTATAGCTTTAAGGCTTAAAGCAATATATTAAGGTATTAATTCTTTATAATTTTAATACTTATAATTATAATATTACTTTTTATTCTTAAAAGTAATAAATATATAATATACTAATTTAATATATTTCTAAATACTTATATAATTAAATAACTTATTATAAAACTCTATATTTTATAAAATTTTAATAATCTCGATAAAGCGCTTAATAATTTAATTATAAATATATATTAATATATTCTTTATTAATTTTAATAAGCTTTTATTTATCTTATTTTTTTATAAAATATTATAAGCTTAAGGATAATTATAATTTAAAATACGTTTAATAACTTAAGCTATCTTTTTAATAAAAGTATCGCATTTATTAAAGTTAATAAAAGCCGGTTAAAGCTTTTTATTATTAAAGGTAAAATCGCTTAAGTATATAGCTATCTTTAATTTAATAAAAGAAGAGATAAGGTAAAAGAAGATAAGTTAAGCTTAGCTATTACCTATTATAATAATTAATAAGTATATAATCGAATAAACTATAGGATATTATATTTACCTTATTAGCCTATTTATATAATAATAATTCTAATTATACTATTATAATGCTTATAATTATAGGTTTATAAAAAGCGTATTATATAATGCCTAATTAATTATTAATTAACTAATAGGTTATAATATATAGGTATAGGTTATTTAGCAATAAGAGGTTTAGTGTTCGGCGGTTTAGCATAAGGGCGTAGTAGTGCTTAGCGCAAGGGCGTAAGGGTATAAGGGCGTAAGGGCGCAATTTTTTCTAAGTGTCACCTAAAAAGCCCCGCACTAAACCCCACCCGACGCTGGGGGGCCAAGCAAGCAGTCCGTCCAAACGTGCACTACAATATGCTTTCAACCCATTGCCCTAGTTGCCAGCCACGATCCTAGCTCGAGACCCGAATCAACACACTCTTATCCGCAACAGCTCAGATGTTCCAAGGCGGCGGCCGCGGCAGCGACAAGCAGATATGGGGTCGGTGATGTCGGTGTTCATAGGAGTCTGGGGCGTCATCGTTGAGATCGTTGATTTCTGGCGCAGGGTATGTACACACAAACACACAAACACACACCCAGGCCATACGGCAGGACTAATGTTCCTCGATGCTCAGCGATTCCTAGAGTGGTACCGCCGCAAAGCCCCGGCCGAGCTCTGGCTCGACGTCCTGCGCCATGCCGAGCTGTACGAGGAGTGGGAGGAGGCCGCCCTCCACCTCGACAACCTGCTGGGCCTCGACCTCTGGCGCTACAACCAGGTCTCGCGGTACTATGACTACCGCCTCATCAACGAGCGCCTCGACAGCCTCGCCCTGGCGCGGGAGGAGCAGGATATCCACGCCCTGGTCAACCTCCTCCGCTCCGGTCTGGTGCGCAACCTCGGCAACATCACCGCCACCAAGCTCTACAACCGCAGCTTTGCCGGCTCCAAGTTCCTCATTGAGGAGTACATCACACAGGTGGCAGAGGCCATAGAGTTCATCAGCAGACTGCCTGCTGATCCGCCGAGCGGCGTGGGACTCCTTGGGGACAAGCCCTCCGGCAATGTCGTCGGCCCTGGACCTTCGCCTCCGGCCCAGGCCCAGGCCCAGGCCCAGACACAGGCGCCGGCCGTCCACTTCAGCGACAACAGCTCTACGACTCCCGGAAGCAGTGCCAGCAACGCCAGCAACGCCGCCGTTGCAAACATCAAGACCTCTATGACCATGTCGAACCAAATGAAGCTGGACTTTGTGCACGACACAAGGCAGGCCTTTGGGCGAAGTACCCTTGTCTTACAGGGCGGCGCAATTTTCGGCCTATGCCACCTGGGCGTCGTCAAGGCTCTCTTCTTGCGTGGGCTTCTTCCTCGCATCATCACTGGCACTGCGACAGGTGCCTTGATCGCGGCGCTGGTGGCTATTCACAAAGAGGAAGAGCTGCCCGCCGTCCTCAAGGGCGATGGGATCGACCTGAGTGCTTTCGCGGCAAAGAACAGGGGCAAGGGCGACGAAAGCTCCGGGGGGTGCCAATCGGGATCGACCAGGTGGGAAACGCTGCTTCGCCGTGTAAAGAGATTTTACCGGGAGGGTTACTTCCTCGATGTCAAGGTGCTCGAGGAGTGCGTGCGTGCCAACGTTGGCGATCTCACATTCGAGGAGGCGTACATCAGGAGCAAGAGAGTGTTGAATATCACCGTCGCCGCGACCGGTCAGGGTGGCATTCCGACCCTGCTGAACTATTTGACAGCGCCGAACGTGGTAAGTAGCCTTGCTCCAAGGCCTGGCCGGAGTTTCTCGCTGATTATTTGGTCTAGCTGATCTGGACGGCTGCAGTAGCATCAAACGCCTCCACGCCAACCTTCTATGGCCACCGTGAGACCACCATACTCTGCAAGGACCAGGATGGAAAGATTGTCCCCTGGGCCCCCGCCAACACCATCGACTTTCGCCATTGGACACACGTATCATATTCGGATCGGGACTCCCCCTTGATGCGCATAGCAGAGCTGTTCAATGTGAACCACTTCATCGTGTCGCAAGCGCGCCCCTACCTCATCCCTTTCCTACAATCAGACATGCACGGCCCTTCACTTCTTGAGACCCGCAACAAAACAACATCTGTCACCGCGTTCCTAGTCAGGATGGTCGGACTGGAGATTAGGCACCGCCTCCGACAGCTCGACACGCTGGGGCTCCTGCCGACCGGCATCAGACGGTTCCTGGTCGACGAGCGGATCCCGGGAGCCAGTGTAATGCTGGTCCCCGATCTAACGCCAAGTGACTTCATCAGGCTGCTGGAGACACCGACGAGGGAGACGCTGGACTACTGGATATTAAGGGGCGAGAGGAGCGTCTGGCCGGCTGTGGCGGCGCTGAAGATCCGGTGTGCCATCGAGACGGAGCTGGATCGTGCATATCAAATGGCGAGGAGGCTGAAGGCCGGGGGTCTGAGGCGCAAATCGAGCATCTCTGTAAATATATCGGGCAGTGGTAAAGAACAGAGACATCGGGCCAATAGCGTGGGCTCGAGAACTTGAGCTGTGCCGTGTACAGGATAAGGTCACTGCGACGCAAAGCCGTGGCTGACAATGTTGTGCTGGCGTTTTTCACTTAGGGAACTAAAATGGCACTGTAGCGTTGCATACATAGTTGATAATGATTTTAGGTGGGCATTTTACAAAACTAAATGCTTCATCCTGACGTTAAGCTGTACGCGTTGATAGATCCCTTTGCGGTGCAGTCTTTCAAGTTATGAATGCTACAGCCAACTGCAAAATCATTCTGGCACACTTGCTATCTGCGAATCCTCTTTGACTTCAAATCCAAGTCACAAGCTAGCAAAAGGCATCCCCGGGGCCTTCCTCGTCTATACCAAGCGCAGTCTTGCCAATCCCTGAGCCAGCCTCATTCTCCCGGTGCGCCTCCTTGAGACCGGCAAGATTGAGCCTCAGCCTCCGCTTAAGATGGCATTTGATAGTTCCTTCATCCAGCATCTGCGCCAGCTCCTCGAACCACCTATGGTGCTTCTCCTGGTCATCATTGACGTATCCGTGGTACGCGCCCGAGCACAGCCAGCACCAGGAGAAGGTCTGCGACTTGCTCATGAGTTGTGACCCGTACATGTCGAACTTTGCCTGGACGATGCTGCAAATTTTGCCGAAGGTGACGAGAATGTCCGAGATGGGGTGGAGGTACTGCTCGGTGCGGGACGTGATGAACGCGTAGCGGAGGGGAACATCGCGCGGCAGGTCCAGTCCGCGGACCTGCTTCACGATGTCCTCCCTGTGGTTGACAACGTGCGTTGCGCCCATCTCCTTGGAGAACTTGACCGTCTCGGGCCGCGAGGCGGTGGTGATGACCACGGGCAGGCCCAACACGTTCCGGGCGATCTGGCTTGCGATGCTGCCGACGCCGCCACCGCCGTTTATGATAAGTATCCCGGACTTTTCTCCCTTCTTGATCTCCAACCTGTCGACAAGTGCCTCGTATGCCGTGCCGTACGTCAGCGGCATCGCAGCAGCCTGGACGAAGTCAAGCTTCTTGGGTTTATGCCCCGCACTGTGGTATGTCAACACTTCAAGCGGCCATGTAAATGTCCAGGGGGGGGGTTGCAAATCCATGCACATACTGCCGCTCATCGACCAGCATTTCCTCTTCGTAGCAGCCCTGGCCCAATGGGTTGCCCAGGTAGTAGATCTCATCCCCCTGCTTGAAGTGCTTCACATCGGGCCCGACGCCTAAAACAACACCAGCACCGTCGTAGCCCATGACGTGGAAATGCGGCTCTTCCTGTGTCAGGGGCTTGACTCGCTTGTAATAATCAGGCGCGTCATCGTAAGTACCTGCGCGTACTTTGATGTCGATCGGGTTGACGGCGGCTGCTTTAACGCCGACAAGGATGTGTCGCCCGGCGGGCGCTGACGGCTTGGGGAGCCGTCTACACTCGAGGTTCTCGAGGGGCCCATACTTGGAAACGCCGACGGCGCGGATGGTGTCTGTGTTGGTATCCGTGGACGTCATGGTCAGGCTTCTGATAATGTGAGTCACGTGTGAGTCGTGTGTGAGTCGGCAGCTTCGATTATGGCATTGGAGCGATCATAGCGAGCCGCGAGATACCCAGACTTATATAAGTCCTGCTTTTCATTGCGCTACAATCGTATGACGTTGGCTTGAGGATATCCCGGGTCTACGCTGCCAGAGACTATAGGTGCCCACAAGTGCCGCACTCACGGCACGAGATCGTCGTGTGCTGACTGGAAACCAAGATTCGACTTTTGAGTCGAGCGACGAGAAATCCCTCGAAAGTCGGATGTTCCGCCATTCCCCGTCCAGCGATGATGTGTAGGTAACAAGAGGGGATCGCCGAAGAATGGGGAACCCCTGGTAAAAAACTACGTCATACAAAAACAAGTCGAATTATCACCTGCCATCCGAGAGAACCGAGAGGGGGCTGTCAGATCAAGAGATGCGACATGCTTTGGGTTGGCGAGCAGAATGCGTTGATTAAGCGCAAGGTCAAGTCGCTCTGTAGCCTGGCAGAGAGCTACCGATTTAAGGAGCAAATCAGTGATGAAGCAACTCGACGTGCGATGCTGTGCCATCGGGGGGCCTCATTCTTTTCGGGCCCTCCAGGTTAATCCAAAATCCGTATTTGAGTTGAGTTGACAGGAGGAGGGTAAATGTACATGAGATGAATCATCAGCCCGAAGTGAGGTGACACGACCGAGCCAACACACGGGCTGTAAGAGGGGTTGCGCAATGTTCTGTGACAGGCAAACAACACCATGGGTCCAGCCAATTAAATGGTGGCTCTGGCACCATGAACACAACTCTCGAGGGCAAAGCTTGGAGACTCGACGAGGGATTGGTGCATCAAGCATGCGGAATCGCGAAGAGAGCACGGAAAGGTGGGAAGGGTTCAGGAAAGAATAGGATCGCACAACGTCACTAGGAGGATATGGGGAAAACGAGGCAAGAAATCAAATGAACAAAAGCTGGTAGACAAGGTTCTGGAGGCACTCCAAACCCCATAGAAGGGCAAGAGAGGAGAGGAATGAGGCGGCGCAGGTCGTAGAGTGAATCGATGTGGATGGTGTTGTATGAAAGCGAGTCACGTATGTATACTGTGAAGCCGATCAGCGAACAGGAAGAGCCCGAATTGTGATTAAATTGGTATATAGCCCACTATCCCGAGACTGTTTCTCGAACCCCAACTGTATCTGATGGAGCGCATAAAAGTTTGCACCGTCCCAGGACCGCTCCTGATCTGACGCGTCGAAGTAGAGATGAACGCCCGTGCTAAATCTATCGGGAAATTTCCTTTTAATCGCACCTTTTGCTTTCGTCCTTTTGACACGACTGTACCTGCCCTTGACTGTGTTGCTTCTCCTGTCTTTCACTTGGTATCGTACCGCTCTTGGGCCGCGCTGGATAAATCCACCCGCATCGCTCTAAGTGGGTTCAAGTCGATCCACAAAGTTGTGCGAACTGGCTAGGTGATGGGCGGGTGAAGTCACTGGGCCGGGGCTGCTGGAACGACCGACATCGGTGTTGTTCTAGTAGCCCTCGCTTGCTCCGGTTCCATTGTGTCCTGGTTGATACATATAGCTGGGTTCTGCACCGTCAGCGCCCTGACCAGCCAGGTCACCGGCTTGGAAAGTCGAGGACCCCGAGTTTGACGGTCCTGCTGCACCGCCCTGGCCTCCGTAGCCCCCTTGGCTGCCTGGTCGGCCTTGCTGGTTCTCGCTCCTGTTGGACTGGGACTGCTGCAAGTAGTCATTAGCCCGCCTGTGCAGTCTGTCCGATTCCACACTCGGTGAAATGACAAGGAGGACCTACCTCGCGGTACTTGGACAAGTAGATCTTTAGGGCCTCCGAATAATTCTCGAAGCCTAGGGAGGTCATCGCAAAGAGGATGTCTTCACCATTTACCGTCTTGCGCTTCTCCTGGTGGCATTTCTCGGATGCTGTGCCTGGTCAGTTTTCTGCTCGCCCGCGCGGCTTGCCTTCTCTCCTTCTCTCCCGCTCTGGAGGGGTATGGGGCGGGGGAATCAGCTTACCCTCGCTGGTGATGAAGCTGATGAATTCACTAACACATTCCTGCATGCACTCCTTGGCCTCTTTGGCGATCTTGGCATTCTCTGGGAGAGCATTCTTCATGATACGGGCGACTGGCGCGAAGTTGCGTATGTTAGCATCGTAGAGATCATATTTGTCGGCCTTGGACGAAGCGCGAGGCGCTTCTGGCGACTTTGGAGACGAGTCGTGGGACATGGACGAATGGATATGCGCGGTGCTTTCTTAGAGGCAGAGCAGGAGCATGCCACTCAAGCGAGGGCCAGTAGCCATGCAGCGCAAACCAAAGATGGGCAAAGCAACGCACGCCCTCACGAATCACGGCGATCAGAAAGGGGAATCAGACGCACCATTCGCTATCGGCAACCACCGGTCCTGCTCCTTCACTTCGAACTCATAGGCGAGGCCGCTTGCCTGTGGGTCTTGAGGATCATTCATTTGTGCTTCCTCGTCTGGTGACTGTACACCTTGTTCGACCTCCTTGGGAGGGGATTGGGGGGAATCCGACATATTTGGCTACCTGCAGCGGGTGCAGACTTCTTGAAAATTCCTTGGCCTGAGTACCTCGCACAAATGCTGGGGGAGATGATGTGTCCCTGACACCCTGACACGTTGCAGGGTAGTGAGGCGTGCAACTTTTTTTTGGGTCTGCTTAAGCTGCAGAGATGCGTCAATCGTGCCTCGTCCGCGCGTGGCAGGATTGCTTTTACTTGTTCCTTTCCCCGGCAGGTAGTGGTAGGGCTAGCGATGGCAGCCTCTTAACACTTGGTACAGCGGATGGTGGGCTCAGCCTCGGTGCGGGTGCTGGGGGTGACAGTGGTGGTTGGGTTGGAACTATTATTGTGCACTTTGTCGTCCACCAGGCCGGGTCGAGGATTCAGGCTGTAACGGAGATTCAAGGCGGGACGCGAAGAGAGGGGTGGGATGGGTTAATGCGGGACCCACAGTAGTCGCTCACTCCCCTAGTACTGGATAGTCCTGTAGCTTCCTGGCCGCCTGCTGCTGGATCGCGTTGCTGCAGGATGTCGTCTTGGCCCTGTCCTGGACAGAGGAGCCAGACACGGTTTGGGACTGGGCTGGGCACAGAAAATTAGAGTTTTGGCTTCCTGTACTGGTCCCGGATGGCAGATGCTCAATATCCCGTCCCGATGTGTCGTGTTCAGACAAGCCTTGTTGTCTTGCCTTCTGCGGGTTACACCGACGGGGATTTTGGGCGACACTGGTTGGCTGGAGGCCTCGGGCTGGGAAGCGGATTTTAATAAATAGAGACAGCAAGTGTGTTCCCTGAAAAGCCAGATGGGATGTATGTCGAAGGCGCGCGACAGGAGGCAGTAATGATAGGCGGGCGGCTCTGTTTGAGAGATTACCGAAAGATTGGCTGAGGAACCTGGGAAGCTGTGTGCCTTGTATGCAGACAGTCTGCAAAATCGCGTCAGAAATTGGTCCACTGCCGGGCTTTGGCAGGTGGAGGTTTCAAGTCGCGCGCATGGCGGACGGGGCAAGGCACGACGACACCCCGGATCTTCAGGGCACCAGCCACATCCACATCCAACGCCCCCATCCCCATCGCCTCCTTCCGCCTCCTTCCGCCTCCATGCGCGCACCTCGCCCATCGTGCTCGTTCTCGTGCCGGTGCCGGTGCCGGTGCCCGTGCCGTTGCTATCGGCGGACTGGCACGGGACACACCAAGCGACATTCCCGCATACGCCAGAGACATACCTGGTGGGGCGCCTAGTACGTTACGGGTAGGCACAAGCAGACAGTGACTGGACCTGCTCGCCTTGCCTCGAGTCCAGAGTGCTGGCTGCAGCGCATTCGCGTGTCTAGGCTGTCCGCGGCCAGAGGTGGTCGGACCAATCACCTTGGCCTTGTAACGGGGCGCGGCCGCGCGAAAAACGGTCAAGGACAGGACGGTGGGTTTGTCAAAAGCTGCGAGGCAGATGATTCGGTGACAGCTGGGCTGCAATGAGGACGCGGGGGGTTTGGAGCCGGAGGGAAGGATTGAAAAGTTGGAAAAGGCGGAGAGAGATGCGGGAGATCGGTCCTAACCTTGGGTGAGCTTGAGACGCGTCTCTCCAGTACGGATACATAGATCAGCACAGGAGACAGACTACTATGTACTGCACACCACCAATACGCAACAGAGGTAGGCGGGCAGGTACCTCCCAAGGTAAGGTTGGCAGGAGCGGCCCTGGCGGCCCTCCAACGGACATACAGACAGCCATCCCATCCATCCCCATCACATCTCAACCAGCTCTCATATTTTATCGATAAAGCAGGGAGGGAGCATGGTCCTTCCCTGTCCCCGTCCACCGTCCCTTCTTCTCCCAGGGCCCACTGCCATCGCCAAGTCTTTCCCGCCCACTACGCTACAAAGCCTAGACTTAGACTACGTCGCAAGGCGGCATGATTGATACAACAGAGGCGCTTGCTTCAAGGAGCACTGGGCGCAGTTCTGCGACCCAACTGGTGGTAGCGCATCAGTTGAGCCTGATCCCAACCTTTCCGAGGTCCAGGCCTGGACAGAGGTAAGCTACGAGATGTAGGTGTTCACTCACCAAGGGGTCCGTTACAGTAGGTATATTCTAGTCTATGGGATGGAACCCCGACCGGGGCCAGTCGACCGAGCGCTGGCTGCAGGCGGATGCAATCCACACAGCTGAGAACGCGGGGTTGCGCAGACAGGAGGATGAACCTCGTCAACATCCAGACGAGACACGATCTCTATTTGGACAACCTCCACCACTTGAATAATCCTCAGTGGGACACTGCCCCTGTAGAATGATCTCTGCTATGATGATCTTCTCAGGGCATCTGAAGTTCAGAGGGACAATGGATTGATAATCTCGAACCGTAGCGTGGCCCGCGGCGGGAATGCACCGGAGGACCCCAAAAACACACTTGGGCAGACAGGCCGGCCTATGCTGCTTCGATCAGCTCGATCCCTCAGGCAAGGCTTTGCCATACCGCTGTTTCCGCCTTAGGTGCCCAATCCTTGAAGCTTGTACATTTTCAAGGTTGTCGGCCCGGAATGATCCCCTAGGGACGCCAAGCTTGACGATGCTTGCCTTGACAGCCGCACACAACGGCGTTGCAGAGCATGTGGAGGGACGCATCCCGTTCCTGCCGGATCAAGGTTTGTGCTGTCTATTTCGGCGGTGAAGGCTGCCAAGTATCCTCGCGTCGTCATCCCATTTCAGTTTACAAAGGAGGGACTGAGAGGCTGCTGCCAACTAGTTTGTCGCCCTGCCCTCTTCGCTGACATGTCCGGCAGACAAAGCAGATTCTCCCTCTACTATCGAGATCGCGGGAGTCGTGCGCTTTGCAGCAGCTCTACCTTGCCTGCTCCCCACAATCATGAGAGCCCGCCGCCCGAAACCAACAATAGAATTGGTTTCTGTGAGTCACGAGCACGGGGCAACGAGAAGGTTGAGCCACGAGTGGCGCCTCCCTGTCTCACAAAACCAGGATGGTTGGCGTAGAGCCATCATCAACGTGGAATTAAGCTCGCCCCGCCAAACGCTGGAGCGGACAAGGCTGGGACACATTGCGCCCGTTTCACCCATTATTCGACCAATGGGACATGTTTTCTTGCCTGATGGCTCTGATGGGAGCATGCAAGTCGTCCTTCCGCGGCCTGGGAATGTCGGACATGTCGGGCGCAACCGCGGCCGCCTATGCGAAGATAATGGGCCACATGTCTGTGTGATGTGATATCGGCGCACGTTATGCGGCACCCACGATCAATGTCCCGGCGCATGCGTCAGTCTGGCTTCTTTTTTCTTCTTCTTTTTTCTTTTTTGGCTCCTGCCAACTCATACGCACCCACTAGAATTTCCGTCGTAGAATAGTATACAAGCCCTCGACGCGGTCAATATGGTTTGCAGTAGGTTTCCCACTCGACAGACTAATCAACGAGTGCGCCAGACTTGCATGAAGGACCCCCTGTCATCGCAATGGCTGCACTCACACACCGAACAAGGTCGATGCGGTGGCAGCCGTCGCGCAAATCCACTTGCGGAAAGCACCCAATGTACCGCCCACGATGCATCGATGGGACTTGATTGTATCCCAATTTTCCCTGACTGCACGTGTTGTTGGGGTAGAACCGGCAGTTACATTTCGAGGGGTTTGGTGGGTTTTTTTTGTAATTCACTCAACGCGATAACTTGGGGTACAAGCGTTCATGATTGCGGTCCGTCCTGACGGGTGTTCCCAGGCACGAACTCCACCCAGGGTGCCCATCAAAACCCAATCCATGAGCGTTCCGTTGAAGCGGATGCGATCGTGCCTGGCAGGAAGAGTACCTGGCGAGCCATGACGGGCACGTGCAGCATAGGCACACTGGGTCAGGTGCTTTAGTCTGCGGCCGTATGCGAGGCCATGGAATACATTGGTAACCTATCAGAGCCCGACAGCCTCAGAAACGTATCGGACTGCCGTTTGGGCAGAAAGGCGCCCTTGCCGCCTGCCTCTCTCGACATCGTCACTTTGTACAACTCAGTCCACACCATCTTCCATGAAGTCTCTGAGGACTAATGACCTGGCCATCGGTCCTATCTAGTTCGAAGGACTACTTGGCCCTACGGTCTACTGTGCAAGGATCTCCTGCATGTAGGGCAAGGACCCTCGCTCTCGGTCGATATCTGCTTCGAAGGGCCGTGGCTGCTGGTCGGGGGCATACGTCACCCGTAATTATGACCTCTTTTCCGATGCGGAGCAGACAGAAACACGAGTAGATCCAGCCGCGGTCATACCTTTGAAGCCCAAAAGCTGTCGTGGCATGGCGCTCTATGTGTGACGTACGGTGTGTGCCCTGCGCTGGCCAGCTCTACTGCACCACCTGAACATTGTTCTTCTTCTACAATTCAAGTCAGATATACCGGAATAATGATGGGTATCGAGTAGACAAAGACAGCACTTACCTTCCATTTCTCCATCTCGGTGGTCTTTGTGTTGTACTGCTCAGTGAGCTCGGTCAAGACCTTCTCCAGCCCCTCAAGATTCGTTTTCAGCGCCGGAACAACATCTTTGACAGTCCTTTCGGCAAGAACACCGTTGATCATCCGGAAGCACTTGCGATCCCCCGACAAAGGCTCCAAGGTCTCCAGGACAGCTCTGTTTCCCCGGTTGTCAGCCTGTGAGCGGTGAAGAGTAGACCATGCGGGCGGTGTAACAAGGAGACAGCCCGAGCTTAGGTGATCTCATACGGCGGTGACTCTGGCGCGGGAAGGACAGTCAAGACAAAGAGGGTGGAGTGACGACGCACTTGTGCTCTTCCTTCTCCTGGTCAACGTCGCCGATTTTCTGGGCGAGTTGTTGCAAGGTGTTCTTGTAGGTGCTGTATTGTAGCTGAAGATCTGCGGGATTTCGTCAGTGTCAGAATCCAGATTTTGAGTAGAAAATTCCTTACCTTGCTGCTTCTTTGAAGCGGCAGTTTGGGTCGCCATCGTCGCTCTCTACTTTGATAATCCAAGGGTCCGAAAGCAGTCCGCGACGTTCTCGTGCATGTGGATAATTATGAGCCGGTCTCGTACGTTTCTGACGGAAACTCGTGGAGAAACTTCTAACGAAAATCGCTTGAAGTGTGATCAGACGTCACGCTGCTGAGGATAGGCGTGCTTGAAGCGGGACTGGCAGTCGCTCACGTACCGGAGTCGTGAGATGGCCGTCCAGTTGAATCTGTCTAAAATTGTCAGCGTTTGCTCCACCGCTGCCAGGGTGGCAGGGTTGGTTTCAAGTGGTCATAGCTTCTGCTCGGGAGATCGCTCTGTCTCCAACCGTAGAATCGCAGAAAAACTTAGCAAACCACGTTGCGCGCTTCTTCAATCGACACCAATAAGAATATAGACCACCAGATTCCAGTCATTGCCAGCGACTAGAACATCGCGGCGTGCCCATCCCTCCGATAATTCCGACACAGCGCAAAACTCGCCGATCCGTGTCAGCATGCATCCTCACCTGCACACCAAAGACAACGCGGGTATGCAACACAATTTCCTGCGCCAGCGCCTTTACTGATACGCGTGTCATACAGCTTGTGAGGACCTTATGACGGCTCTCGAAGAGTGTCACGAGCGTGGCTTCTTGTGGAAGTCAATGGGAATGTGCAACAGCGCAAAAGAGGCCCTCGGCGCCTGTCTTCGAGCAGAGAGAAGGAAGCGCCAGGACAGCAACCGCAACAAGACTCAGGAAAAGAGGGATGTCATCCGGCAGAAGTGGAAGGAAATCGACGAGAACTCCTAAATGACCCATAACGAACTGCGAATATCGACGACCACAATCTTGCAAACGACAGCCCCAACCAACTATACACCACAGGCCTTGGATCAGGTCGAAACGAACGAGACTCCAAAAACCTGGAATTGTTTCAAGAAAAGTCGAGTCAGGCTCGATACAATTTCCGCTGTTGTACGAAACAGCTACAAGCTGTCAACCTCCTATGGAATAACCTTCTTTGGGATAACTTCCTTTGGGATAACCTCCTTTGGAATAAGGCCTCGTGGGATAGCCTTCCTCGGGATGGCCTTTCTAGGGATAGCCCCTTGTGGGGTAATCTTTGTTGAATAACCTTCGTGTCGCCTGCCGGTTCGCCGGACATCATGTCACCAACAAAGATGATGGGCGGACGTGCAAAGCTGTTCAGTAACTGAGTTGGGCAGGTCATGCTCGCAGCTATCTAATTGCTCCGCTGGTACAAGCCATTGCCAAACATCAGTGCTCCGATGGTAGCAAGTAAGCTGAGACCCATTGGGACGGGCTTTCGCAATCGAATTGCCCTTGGAATGGACGAGCCGCCCAGGATAACGGAGGCGAGAAAGCTCAATTCGAGGCCATATGGCTCGTGGTTTTGTGTCCGATATCCGCCAAGTGCGTCTGTTATTTGGGGTTAACATTCGATCCAATCTCCAGACAGAGATTTGTTTGACTCACACAGCAAGCCAACGGTGCAGCCTGCAATGATTGATGGCAGGCTCTTCGTCCTTGCGTAGCCTATGATACCGCCCGACGCCTGGTGCCACATACGCAGATCAGCAACCGCATCGACGCATCCCAGATTCATCGCATGATCATGAAGTGCGAGTCATTTTTGAAGCCTCACATCACAATGAGGCCTGGGATCATCTAATCGTCTGGGCGGATGGGCAGTCCAGCTACTCCCAAGACTCCCAGCTTCTACTTACTGTCAACGCGCCCAGGATATACGAAGGAAGCTCGAGACCCTGATCAACATTAGCTTAGGGGGGCGGCCAAAAGTCCATTAATCAAGTACTCACCATCATGAATTCTTTGTTCGGGTTCTAGAATGAAATTGATGATCTACCAGCTTTGGTGGAGCGCAAATCTGTCCTCGTAAATGTGCGACTAGTGATGGAGCTCGCAAGCAACCTGATGCTTATTAGCCTGTCTACCTCGGCCATCTCGGGAAAGACATGGACGGGATGCGGATCGATGATGAGTCAGCAAGCTCCGACGTTGTATCCACCGACCCTCACTTCAATGTTGTCGCTGCCGTTGCTCTGCAAGCTCGTGGCCTACCCAGTCCCGCGGGTAACCCCTCGTCGAGCAGTTGAGCCTGACAGCCTGACACCAGGCTTGGAGATCGCACCAATGGCATGGGGATCATGTCTTTCCTCAGCCGGGCGCGCATGAGAGCAATCTGCGGACTTTGTACACATCGCCACACTGCCCCGCGGCTGTGCAGCTACTGCGTCGCCAAGACACTTCATCGGAGGACTGACCAACTGGGATTGGACGGCGTGGCTGAACCATCTATCTTGGTGGTCTCTGATGTAGAGCCTGCCTTGAGCACCTCAATTCCGATTGGGATGGTGTTCGATGCCATTGAGACTTGAGTCAACTCGGACAGTGGCCAATCTTTGCAAGAGACAGATGGTCTCGAGCACCTTGAATACAACCTGGTCGCCTATTGCCGCGTCACGGCGTCTATCGAGCAGGCTGTCAACCAACAGAGCCAGTCTCCCCGTCAAGCTTATGGAACAAAGCTTGATCGTGCCTCGGCGCCAGGGAGGGCAGATGAGGATTGGCAACACGACGATCCAATTGTCAACTTATGTCATCGTCTCAAAAAAATGTCTAGGCAACATCAAACGGGGCTGCGCTGGGCTGTCGAGTGGGGGGATTTTGCTAATTCGCCCAGCGGAAAGCCTCGTCCCTTCTCTTGCTCCATTTGATGATTGAGCCGCAGGTCTCGAATCCTGCCTGTTGAACATGCGCCATCGCACGAGACGCAGTGCGCGACCTTGTTCCTTTGCTCCAGCCCTCACGAGGCTGTCTTTTTGCTGACAGCAACACCGAGCCTGCCTCCAAGATCAGTTCATATCTGGCCAGGATATGTACCACACGCGCGGGAATCCCACGGCGTGGTACGCAGTGGAGTAGGCAGCTGTGACCTGCATTAGCCTGCCCTTTCTCACGAGCGTTTGCCTTTCTTCCATTTCGTTCTTTGCACCGCCGCAATGCAATGACACCCTTCATTCCCGTCCCATAATCGGCGCCAGAGACACACACGAAGTCAGCATCCACATGCCAGAACGCCCCAGTCGGGTACCAAAGTCTAAAGCTGCTCCAGAAGGGTTGAAGGCTTACCCATCATGGCAGCACGCGCAGTTGATCTTCACCTTTGCCTCGAACCCTGCCCCTGTCCCGCTCTTGCGCTTTTCTTGATTGGTACGTTGTACACCAACATATGGGAATAAGCGCTGTGCCGGATTTGTCTCGCGGTACAGGAACAGTGCCTCGCCCCCAAGATCAGACTGCGTCCCTCGTCCTCTCTCGCAATATTTCCCACTTCGTCTTCAAACGAAACAACTGAACCGACCCTAGACGCAATTCAAGCGCGACTATCAAAAGACTGTCCCCGCATTTGCAAAACGTCGGCGAGGGTCTCGCAGCGTCCAGCGTACTCATCACGGACGGTTGGTCATTACGACGTTCGTTGAGCCGAAAGTAACGGCTACTCCCACATGTTTGCCTGGTCACTTTACATCATCCTTCAGATTCAATACATACGCCTGCGCCCCATTACCTACCCGCCTTTCTCTCGCCTGCACTTAAACACCAATGTCTTCTTCGACCTACAGCATACACCCATCTCTGCTTGACAGCAGCAACGGTAGTGACAGGACATGGCCTGCTGTCAACCGCGAAACAGTTGAACACGCCCATCCCGCTCCTTCTACGGCCTCCTTCGTCTCCAACCACCTATCGCCCTACTCACAACTTCCCAAGAACTCGGCGTCACCAGTACTGCAGGACGCCAGCACCCCAGCAGACTCTTTGTCCGCCTTCAGCGAACACTGCCAGTCGAGCGACCTGAGCGAGCTAGAGGTCGACGCTGACCCATTCTTCGGCGTCGACTTCAACAACGACGGTGGCACGCCATCGTTCCTGGAAGACCAAAACTCCAGCGAACACAGCGATTCGTCCTTTCCTCGGCCTCTGCCATCGAGGCCCCAATATGCGTCTGATCTGCACACTTACCCTTTGAGCCCTGACCCTACTACACCCTCCATCCACACGACGTCCCCTAGCAGTGAGAACAAGAGCCCTAAGCCCGTTGGCGAGGTGCTTCCTGAATCGGTCTCGCTTCGAGGGCTTTCGAACGCGCCGGGATCCGTTCCCTCCCACCCAACTCTAAGTCGGCTTGCCACACAGAACAACCCTGAAACTCACTTCACCTCGCCGTGTGGTGAAGACGGCATAGCGATGGCTAGCCCGAGCCCCCGGGTCACCGTTTCCATGTGGGGGAGGGACCAGGATAGTCTCTACCCTGAGAATCTAGAAAGTCCAACGACTGTCCGCGCCGCTGGCCTCAGTACCGATGACAGCTTTGTTCAAACTTCGTACCAGAGCTCGTCCGCGGCCCGCGACGAGCATGGAGCGTGGGTTGCGGACCCACGAACTGGGTACAGGGGCTGGGGCCCCGAGCACCGTCCCATCGGTGAAGCTGTCAGTATCAATGAGCAGGATGCGCGCCGCAAAGTCGCAGAGCGCAATGAGGAAGTGGGAAACTGGATCGTGTCATCTGACGAGGGTATTCCCCCTGATGCCCCATCACAGTTCCCGGATTTCTACGACTTTGGTGGCGAGTCGATCACCTCTAGAGAGATAGCAATGGGCCACGAAACCGAGAACAAGCCACTGCCAGGTCAGACGTATTACACGGGAGGTGGTGGAGGCCTGACCCAAGAAGACCTCGACCTAATGCGCCAGCATCGGATCTGGTCAGACGCACCTGCGATGTTCCACATAAGCCAAAACGAATCGGGCCGCCAGCAGCCTGAGTCGTCAAAAGCTGCAATGGAGAAGTTTGAGCAGATGTGCCAAGACAACTCATCTATCCTTTCAAGAGCAGCGACCTGGGGCACTCGTCGCCGGAGCTTGCCGAGCATCACAGATATAGACGGTATCACTAGCGGCAGCTTCTTGAAAAAGCTTTCGATCAGCCGAGAAAGAAAGCCCAGCGTGCTTTTCAAGGAGATCCGCGGATTTGTTCGGAAATCTAGCACGAGCCAGTTGTTGAAGCGCAATCGCAGCGTTCAAGAAGGCGTCGGGTCGGGTGATACCGAGGCTCTAGACAGACGCGAAAGTCAGAATAGCCTGGCACCTCCTGGCCGAACAGGAAGCTGGGGCAAGAAGCAGCAGATGCCTTCCCTCAATACCGCCCTTGTCTCTATGGCCGCCGGTGCTGCAACGATTGGCACCAGCCATGCCCGAACCAGCTCTGTTAGCAACGCGACTTCGCCGAAAAGCCCTTTCAACCTACAGGTTAGGAACACCCTCAGGCGCCCAAGGAGCAAGTCAGAACTCCCAAAGGGGGCCAAGGATGAGTCGCACCCTAACTTGGTTGGCATGTGGAAGAAGAACGGTGGTCCACCAGTGGCTCAGCTAGCGAAACCTGCACCAGCAGCGGATCTAGACGAAGACGAGGACGAGGATGATGACGTGTATGAGGAGACCGGCATCAACACGCAAGCCAGTAATGCCATTGACGATATCACGCCCAATGTCGCCGGATTCAGGCAGTATGCGCTGATGATGAACCCGCGCTTGGCGGAACACAACACCTTCCTCGCTGACCGGATTGCACATCAGCAGGTTATCCGATATAAGGCCTTGCTGAATCACAAAGTCAAACATCTTCAGCACATTTCATCCCAAAGCTGTCCATCCGGCACTATGTGCATTGCACTTGGAGGCTCGGCGAATCTGCTTGACACGAAAGGGGACGGACGCGGATTAGACCCTCTGTCGAATGTCTATGACGGCTCGGAAGGAGACGTGACTCCACTTGAAGGGGTGGTCACAGCAGAGAGCTTCCCTCCAGACATCCCGATGCCACCGGCTAGCACACTACCAGCTGAGTTCGAGTGCCAGCTTTGCTACCAGGCTAAGAAGTTTACCAAGCCCTCCGACTGGACTAAACACGTGCACGAAGATGTGCAACCATTTTGTTGCACATGGGATAGATGCAGGGAGCCCAAGATTTTCAAGAGAAAGGCGGATTGGGTGCGACATGAGAATGAGGGTCACCGGTAAGCACGCACAAGACCGCCTCAGCTATCCTGTGCTGTCCTTGACACAATGCTCGATCATGGATATGACTGACTGGCTTTGTAGTCACTTGGAGTGGTGGACATGTGATGTTGACGATTGCCGACACACCTGCTACAGGCGAGATAATTTCCTCCAGCATCTCGTTCGGGAGCACAAGTTTCAGGAACCAAAGATGAAGACAAAAGCCGCCATCAAGCGTTCTGGTGGCCAGGACCCCACGTGGCAGAAGGTCGAAAAGTGCCATGCAGAGACGACGAGCAGACCACAAGACGAACCTTGCCGATTCTGCGGCAAATCGCTTCCTACCTGGAAAAAGCTCACCGTCCACCTGGCAAAGCACATGGAAAACATGACGCTGCCGGTCCTTCGTCTGGTAGCTCGCAAGGAGCTCGAGCCCGACACCATCATCAGCCCCGTTCAGGAGCCGCCACCTAGGAGCTTTCCTCCCGCTTCCTCCGTGAAGACCGAGCCTCAGCTCTTCGACCCCTCCCCACATGCCAGCCACTCACCCATGCAGCATCAGCCGGGCGTGCTAGCCTATCCGAACAACCAACACTCCCCTTATGCCTTCCAGCCTCAGGGGGCCTTCCCTAACACATTTTACGACTCCTCGATGCATGGGCTACACCAACACGGTGCCGCCAACATCGGGCTTCAGCAGAACGCGATGGGTGGCAGCTTCCAAGGCCAGGCGGGCTACCAGAATCTGCCCGCAACGACCGGCCCCTTCATGGCACCGGCTGGGCAATTCATGTCGATTCCACAGCACGTGGAGCCCTTCCCGGCCTTCCTGAATCCACTGGGCTTGCAGGATGCTTCCGGGAATCAGATCTACGATACCACGCTTGACCCTGCGAGCGCTGGAGGAGCACACTACACTCCCCAGGGGTCAGTATCGCCGTACTCACGGTCACCGCTTCAGGGACAGGGCGGCTTCTACTCCCACCAATGATGTAACGACTATTTCTTGAACATTCATTTTTGCGTTCGTGAATTTCTTAGATACCCCTAACACGATGGCGCTGTGTGATCCATGGTGGACCACCGTCTTGTACCGCAGCAAAGGAGTCTCGAGGGAGTCTACAGCGGGCTCTCGATGCAAGGAAATGAAGGTTATTTTTTTTTTTTTGCAATATTCATATGTGGGTCTTCATGGGATGCACAACGGAGACCATAGGTCATCTCGCGAACCGGCGTTGTGTTATAGAATTTTTTTTAAATCTTTTTTTTTTTGTAATCTTTTGCCGAGGTGTTCGTCGGGCTCATGGGGAGGTGAATTGAAATGACGACAGCAACAACCACGGTAAGACCCATGTACGTCCAAGAATTTATCGAACAAGTTGGAACCAACTGTGTGCAGCATCGTTCAGCAAAGGGGGCATGTGAGCAAGTTGTCACACTGAAACCGATGGCACCTGATGAGACCAGGCCGATCCATTACGGCACAAGCACTGGCAGGATTGGACCCGGCTTAATCTTGGATCCTGGCATTGACCAAGGTAATCAAAACTGTATTTGCAGGCCGACTGGGCGTTGAATATCCCGCAGCGAATAGTAAGGCTGCCAGACCACAAGCGACCAATTCCCGGCGCGGAACAATATTGCACGCAAGCGAGGGCACGGTGTGGGTTGCCTTGTTCAGTTTACTTGGCCGCGACCATTCCGACGGGAAGGGAATCTGGCTCCGGCCCCGGGTCAAATTTGCCGGCTGGTGTCCACGGCGATCAGTCCAAGTCCCGAAGCCGCGCCACCACAGGGATGTGGAAGATTAGATGTTGATGCTAAGCATGGTGGGTAATCGAATGGACCTGACGGGCTCCTGGCTCTGCTCTGGGGCGCATGATGGTTAGACATTGTGTCTATGGTTCTTCTCAACGAGACGGGGATGCAGCCGAAGCCGTCCGCATGATAGACAGCCCATATGAGTTCAACTCAAGTGTTGGGACTTTTGCGTGTTGTCCCCCAATACCTCCGGTCTGTGCATTAGTGCTGTAGATATCTATAGATACGCACAACATTCCTGGCTCAGGAGAGTGAACCCCAGCTTTTGTCTCGGACCCTGTGAGGAGGCTTCTCGAAGGTCTGCTAGAACGAAACAGGTCCCAGGCGCTTGGAGCCCCCCTCCGGCTCGGTGGCGTAGCTCTCAATGCACAACGCGAATGCAGAGCTGCGAGGTTTGGGGATCAATCGTCAAGGTTTGCTGTGACGTCCCAAACTTTTCAAGCTGGACACCGTGGTGGGCAGTGCACGGCACAGACTGGGAACAGGACTTGATTGATGTCTTGTGTATCTTATCGTTGGCTGTAAGAACGTACGTATGTGCACTGCGTGCCTCCCGCGTCTCGTCCCCATGATGTAGATCCCTCCGTTTTGGAGAAGGCAGGGGATGTGGGCAAGTGGCTTTTTGCATGTGCTACAATGGGTCATGAAAGGGGGTGGCTTCTTGGGGGGGGGGGATCAATTATCAGTTCAGAGCCAGAAAAATCAGACACACCACCTCGGTAGCGGCAGTCGCTTTGCTGGAGGAAACAGAGCCAATGGCATGAAGACCTGTCTTGAGTTAATCCGACAGAGGTAGTCATCAGGAGGTCATCCTAAAAGAAGATTTCTCACCGGGGGGAGGGGGATGTGGCATGGTAGACTAGATACTCGGAAGCGAGACCTTGACGTGTGCTCCCCGAAGCTTGACGACGACTCTTCCTTGTCCGAACCGACCCCCAACCTTGGTCCGATCAGCTCGTATTTTTAACGCGTGCTGGGCACGCGGGCAGGCGGCTGCTCATTATATGCAGACAGGGACGGATACACTAAACTATATATACATGCTTTCGGCATATCAACAGATCGAGCAGCCCAGGCCGTCCGTCACAGGCACTTAGGGCCAGATTACAGAACAAGAAAACCGCTGTTATAGTAATCAAACCCGGGTTATTAAGGGTGCAAATAGGGCCCCGGAAGTAACGGAAATGCTCGCTAATCCGTTTTAAATAGTAAAATTAATATACCGGCCGAATAAGCGTATATATACTCGCCTTAGCATATACTTTTTAACCTACTATAATTTCTAAGCCGGCGATAATTATATTCGGAAGTAATCTATAATTTTCTACCCTTAAAATTATTAAAACTTATTAAATTTTAAAATACCTAATTATAAATATTTTAAGTTAATAATATAATATTTATAGCTCCAGATAAGTTTTTTATAATAAGCTAATTACCTTTAAATTAATAAATTAATAATAAAAGGCTATTAGATTTAAGCAATATACTTTATAATTACAGCTTATATAGCTTTATAACTACTAAAAAAGGATAGAGATTATTATTACCGGAATAAACCTTATTTATAAAAAAAGCCTATTATTATTAATTATAAATACTTTAAGCCTAAAACTACTAATAAATTTATATAGCTTTTTTTTAAAGGCAGTAAAATATATTTCTATTATATATTTTAGATAACTAAAAGTATTTTTTAAGGCTTAATAGTATAGTTTAAAGCGTATATAAACCTATAAGCTTTAAGGTAACTATTTGCTAAATATAAAGTATTAATCTTTCTATAAATTTATATATATAATAAAACCTAATATAATATAGCTTATTACTTTTATTTAATATAGTTAATAGTATTTAAAATAATTAATATTTATTTATTATTATTTAAATAATTATATAAGGTATTTATAAAGCTAAAGCCTATAAAATAGCTTAATAAAAAGGTTAAAAAGGATTAAAGATTATTGCTATTTAATAGCTATATCGGGGTAATCGATAATACCTATATTATAGCCTTTTTACTTATAAAGATATAGCAGAAATAAAGAAACCGGAAGGGTAATATTTTATAAAATATTTTTGCTACTATATAAAGTAATTAGTTATTTAGCTTTATAATAGCTAATATTAAGGGCTTAATAAATAATTATACTTTTTTAAATATAGTATTAATAAAAGGCTTTAAAATCTCTCCGAATAAATTTTATTTTAAGGATACCGGCTTTAATATAAGAAAGGGTTTATTAATATTATTTTAATTAATATAATATTATTTTTAAGATTAAAGGGAATTTAAAAAATAATTAAAAAGTATAAAGGAGCTATATAACCTATAATACGCTTACCTTTAAATAGTTATTAAGTAAGCGTTTAATACCTTTAAAAGGAAATAAAAGATAATTTAGGTTTTTATATTAAAATATAGCTTTTAATAGTAAATAAGCTTCTTATATACCTATATAGCACTTTATAACCTTATAATAAATATCTTTAATAAGGAGGAAAGCTAGAAAGTTAATAGGGCTAAGAAAAAGGAAAGCAATTTTAATTAGAATTTTCTATATTTCTATTATTAATATATAAAAGAAATTATTAAAAAGATAACTTTTAAAAAGCTTTAAAAGTAAATTATAAAGATTATATAGAAAGAATATAATAAAAAGTAATAAAAGGGTAGTTAAGAAAAAAAAAGTTAATATAATAAAGTTATAATTAAGGTTATAATTAAATAGAAAATAATAATTAGAATTAATAAGTATAAAAAAAGCCTATATTATATAGCGTTAAATTTACCTTAATATTATTTTTAATATTAATTTATTATATTATCTATTAATAAAAAAAAAGTATATTTATAGAAAAAAATAGCTACTTTATAAATCTATTAATTTAATTTTCTTAATTTTAAATTATAATTATAAAAAAACGTTAAGTATTATATATAATGCTATTTACCGCTAAGTAGCCGGTAATAGGCTATTTATTTAGCTTTTTAAAAACCGCTTTTTATAAGTTTTTTACACTTTATATAGGGTTTTTCTTATATTTTAATAAAATATTAAATAAAATAATAACCTTTTTATATTAATTATTAAAAATAATATTAAATAAAAAAAAAGAAGTAAGGCTATTAAATATACTTTTTTATTTCTTTTTCTAATATATAGTTATAGGAATATAAAGTAAATAAAAAAGTATATTAAAAACGCCCTTATATACTTTTAATTAAATTTATTTTATTAACCCTTACTTATAATTATAACCTTTTTATTAATATTACCTTTAATTATATTATAAAGAAAATTTTTTAATAATAACCCCTATAGCCTTTAAGCTATTTTATAAGCTTATTTAGCTATTATAGCCTTTTTTTATTTATCCCCTTTATTATTTTATAAGATAGCAGTTATAAAGCTAGCTATAAACCTTTTTAAAAAAGTATTAATTATATTTATAAAATACTGCCTTAATTAACTATTATTATTATTAAATCTTTTTTATAGGTTTTATAAAGCTATTATTATTACTTTTAAATTAAGTATAATTTAATAAGCTAGCTAATAAGCGCTTTTTTATAAATTTTAATTAAATATTACTATATTATTATCCTTCTTCCGCTATTTTATTAATATAATTATAAATACTTTTAAAATAGGCGTAGTAGTAATACTGCTATTACTATTTCTTTATTAATAGCGGCTATATTTAAAAAGGTTTAAGGCGGTATTCTTATTATTAAAAGCGATTTTATAAGGTATTATTATATTAATAAACTCTTTATTAGCCGTTTTATTTATAAAAACCTTTTTATATACCTTTTAATTGCTTAACGGTATATTATATAGCTATATTATATTTTTATAGATTTTAATTATTAAGTTAAAATTATTATTTAAGCTCTTTATTATATTACTTTTCTTATTATATAAGGTATTAAATTTTAAAAGAAATAATTAGAATTATAAAAACCTTTTTCTTTTATTTTAATATTTCTTTTTTACCTTTTTAATTATCTATAGTATATTCGGGTATAGCTTCTTTATCTTATTAACTATTTATATTTAAACTAATTTAAGCCGGTTTTAATTAATATAATTTAATAGGCTATCTTCTTTATATTTAAAAAGAATTTTTATAAATATAGCGGTAGCTTTTTTTATATATTAAATCTATATTTATTAAGTTAGGGAATTAAGCCTTTTATATTTATTAAAGGTAATATTTTAATTATTTGCTTTTCTTTTTAGCATTAGATATTTTTAACCCTTATAAGGAATTTAATTAGTGCTAAAGGTATTTTTAGGAATAAATTTAAATAAATTACTTTTATATAATTCTTATAGCACCTTATTAATAGTAAATATATAAGATAGCTAAAAACTATTACTATTATTATCCTTATTAGCTATATTATTAATAGGCTAGCCAGAAGCTATTAATTAGCTAGTTATCTTATCTTTAAAAGGAAAGTTATTATTATAATTCTTAGTTATTAGTAAGCTATTTAAATCTATAGCTAATTAATTTAATAAGTTAATTTTATAGTAATAAACTTACTAGCTAGCTTAACTATAAAAAAAGCTATAGGATTACTTTATCGACGGCAGCTAGTAATAATTTTTTAATTAGGTAATTTCTTATTTCTTAAAGCAGAAGGCGGTAGGAAAAAGGCTTCCGATAGGGCTATAAAGGGTATTTTCCCCTTATCGTTATATCGCGCCTTAGCAAAAGAAGTTATAAACTTTATTAATACTATATCGTTAAAAGAAACCGTAATCTGGCCCTTAGCATACGCAGACAAGCAATTAAGCAGGGCCAGCCATCCCTTTAAAGCCCAAGTCAACAACACTTCTTGGCACTTAGTCAGCTAGTACGCACTTGGCCAATTAAGAGCTTTAAAAGGTCATTTCTGAGGGTTAGGGCTTCTAGAAAGAGTAGGCGGTCAAGTATTGCACCTATCAAAAGCTGCATAAAAGAGGGTCTAGCATCATGCCAAGAAGTGTTGTTGACTTGGGCTTCAAAGGGATGGCCAGCCATGGCCAGCGCGTGGAGCTTCGCCAAAAGAGGCCGTTTCAAAATAGCAGCTAGAGTGGGGCGGTTGCCGCAACGGCGCCAGGTCCAAGCTGGCACGGCTGGCTGGCTTGGGCTGCTCTGGGCTGCTCTCGTTGCTGTGTGGCCTGTGTGGCTGCTCTGGCCTGCTGCTCGCGAGACGGAAAAGGAAGGGGAGGGCCAGCAAATCTGCAGCGTCGCGGCCAATCGACGCGGTCGGCGGGACAGGAGCACTGTACAGGGTCGCCCCTGAAAGAAGGTTAAATAGTGACTTCTGAGTGGCTGGCGAAGGGTCCCCGGTGCAGATTCTGACGAATAGCGTAGGCTTCCGGCGCTTGGCAGTCTGTGCAGGTTGACACTTACGGTACAGCGGTCTGCAGCAAATAATAGCTTGTATTAGCTGTCAATCGGATGTAGCGTTACATTCTAGTCCAGCCCCCGCGAGCTGCAATTATCGCCTCCAGCCGCCTTGGCATGCTTATATAGAGCTTTTTAAGCATAGCCGAGGGGACAGCTAGCCTTATCAGATAAGCCTATCGGTCCGCTGCCAGCTGCGCACCAGCTGGCCGCCACGTGACCCCTTCTGGCTGGTTGGTGGCATGCTTATATAGAGCTTTTTAAGTATAGCCGAGGGGACAGCTAGCCTTATCAGATATGCCTATCGGTCTGTTGCCAGCTGCGCGCCAGCTGCGCGCCAGCTGGCCGCCACGTGACCCCTTTTGGCTGGGTTGGTGGGGTTGCCTGCCTGCCTGCTTAGCGCTTAGTTCTCCAGTGCGGCAACCCCTAACCCTGGGCACGCGGCAACCCCTAACCCTGGGCACGCCGGGGGGAAATGGGGGTCAGGTCTGCCCACGGGCCAGCCGGCCTAGATGAATGCCAAATCGTACTGACGGGTATTAAAACACCACGAATTCGTTTACACGAGGGCAAATAGAGGCTTCTGATTGGTCGAAATAGGGTTTCAGAGCGTTGTATTGCTTATGGGGCAAGTCTCGGAGAAATAAAGATTAAGGGAAAACCCTGTAAAGGAGGGTGGAGCTACTGCAGGGGATGGAGAGGGCTCAGCCCCCCCTAGCCGCGGACGTTTCATTTCGTGTGGGGGCTCTCGGGATGGCCCCTGCTGGCCGAATAATTACTGGCCATGGAGGTCAGGGGCCAGACCTCGCGTTCTCTGGTTCTCCCAATCTCGACTCCACCTGCGAGGGAAGAGCCTGCCCACCAGGCGCTGCTCCTCCTCGTGTCCGTCGTGACCTCCCAGCTTGCCCGTCCCAGCCTGTAAGCCCGTGTTGCTAGGCATTGGCATTGCGCATTGGCATTTGGCAGCCGTCCGATAGCCAGGCCCTGCCAGGTTTTTGCAGATGCGCTGGGTCAGCGTGCAGCCAGGGCAGCACAGCAGTGGGTCGCCCTCATCTCTTGCCCAGGCCGGGGCCTGCCTGGTCTCCCGCCTGGTCGACAAAAGACCGCCGGGCCTGGTTGGTCGTCGACATCGCCGCCGACCCGCAGCCAGATCGAGGTCAGACCCTCGACTACCACCCTGCCCACCCTGCCCCGAGCTCGAGCAAGCACATCCAGGAGGTGTCCAGACGAGCCAGATGGTCCCATCTCGCCAATGAGCGCTCAATTTCGACGTCCAAGGGGCCTCCGCCGGCACCAGGCCAAGGCCTGCCTCGACGCTATGCTCCTCCTTGGACCTTGCCTTACCTTTTTCCCTCTCCTCCTCCGTGCTCCCACCCGTTCTCTCTAATCACTAACTGCTGATCCATCGTGGTCTTTCACTCTTTCGTTGCTTTCTGGCGTCCGAGAACCAACCATCTCTCCCAATTGGCATTCTCGTCCCATCCATTCTCGACATTCACACACACCCCCCCAGGGCCCTGTTTCTTGGGAGTTCGGAGACTTGTCAGACAGTTCCTTGGCTTCATCGTCTCGACGCCGTCGCTAAGAACCGTCACTACACCTCCTTACCCCGTACGCTCGTTTCACCTACCCGCCCGCCTACTCTCTATCACACTCCTCAACAACTCCTCGTCCTCAACCAGCTCCCGGACGTGACGCTAGCCTATGCCTCTCCCTGCTTGCCCTCTACTCTAGCGAGGCAGACTTGGAAGACGATCAAGCCTCCACTCTGGGGTCCTTGGCTACAGACAATCCAGCAAAACATAACACCGCCCTCTTCGTCATCACACACGAGAGGGCCGCCCTTCCACCTTCTCCTTCTACTCCAGGTTGACCCTCGGCCTTTCTTCGAAAAGGACCCTGCTTTGTGGTGCCATCGTTTCTTTGTTACTCGCTTTGCTGTTCCCTTCCGCCGACCGGTATCGAGTGCTCTTTCAGTCGTCCCTGCCAGACAGCTCAGACGACCTATCCACCTTTAATCTAAGCTCAATACCGAATATTGTCATCGACGAATTTCCTACATCGAAACGTTAACTAGATCCGATACCACAATAGAGAAGGGAACGGACCATTTTCGAAAAAGGGCAAAGGAATAGGCGGATCGGAAAGAGTACGCAACCAACAGTCCAAAGTCGGAGGACGCGCGACGCGAGAACAACTACGAATCCTTTACTACTCGAAGAAGGGCACAACAACCCGGGGGGAAAAACCCGACTGACACGGAGCCGACATAGCCGTCAGAGATGGCGAGATTAGTCTTATGGGGTGCGGCACTGGCCGCCGCGGCATTGACGAAAGGGGCATTGGCAGTAGATGTGCTCAAGACTTCAGGCTTCACCAACTGTCAGACAGACTCGGCGATTCAGGTCAACAAGGTCGATATTGAATACAACAAGGCTGCCGGCACGGTCACCTTCGACGTATCGGGATCCAGCAGCAAGGAGCAGAAGGTCATGGCCAAGCTGAACGTAACAGCTTATGGCATTGACGTATACTCGAACACATTCAATCCATGCGAGAACAGCACCTACGTGGAACAGCTGTGTCCAGGCAAGTATCAGTCGTTCTGAGTTTGGAATGACTGGCTAACAAACCCCAGTGCCCGCGGGCTCTTTTTCGGCCTCCGGGTCACAGGAAATTTCTTCTCAGTACGCCAGCCAGATTCCATCTATCGCTTTCCAGGTCCCCGATATCGCGGCCGTCGCTACGCTCGAACTCGTCGCCATCGACTCAAACGAGGACGTCGCATGCATCACTTCTCAAATCTCAAACGGCAAGACCACCGATGTCCCGGCAGTCACGTATGTTGCGGCTGCCGTCGCCGGTGTTGCTCTGCTGATGGGAGGAGCCACGGCTGCGAGTTCAGCAATTGCCGGTGGTGCTGGAGCGGGCAACGTCGCCCCGAGCCCCAGTTTCGTCGAGGTTTTTGGCTGGTTCCAAGGCATGGCCATGAACGGCATGTCGGCTGTCTCACTACCGCAAGTCTACCGAAGCTACTCCAAGAACTTTGCATTCTCGGTCGGCCTCATTCCATGGACCAGGTTGCAGATGTCAATCGACGACTTCCGGGCTGCCACCGGTGGAAACTTGACCGAGGACAGCGTGCAGTTCCTGCAGAATGCTACACTCGTGTTCAACGACGGTTCAACCGAATCCCTTGCCGAGGACTCGTCCTCAAAGTTCAAGCGTGCCATGTATGCATTCACTCAGCTCGCGGCCCGGGAGATCAACACCAGCGTTAATGAGACCGATTCCTCCTCGTCCAACTCCACCGACAGCGGCGTCGAGACGCAAGTGAGAGTTGCCGTGAGTGGCATCAAGGCCTACGTTGAGGAGCTGAGCATTCCGTCTTCCAGTACGTTCATGACGGTTCTCCTGGTTGTCGCCATTGTCATCGCTTCTATCGCCGTGATCATCCTTCTTGTCAAGGTCATCCTGGAGACGTGGGCTCTTTTCGGCAGCTTCCCCAAGGGCTTGACCGGTTTCCGGAAGCACTACTGGTTGACCATGGGTCGCACGATCACACAACTCATCCTAATCTTGTACGGTACCTGGGTTCTCTACTGCATCTTCCAATTCACCACTGGCGACTCATGGGCTGCCACAGCCTTGGCCGCTGTGACACTTGCTTTGTTCACTGGCATCCTGGCCTTCTTCGCGTACAAGATCTTCACCACCGCCAAGAAGCTCAAGGAGTCGGAAGGTGACGCCAGTCAACTGTACGAAAACAAGGACATCTGGATCAAGTACAGCCTGTTCTACGAGAACTACAAGAAAGACTACTGGTGGATCTTTGTCCCCACCATCCTGTACATGTTGGCCAAGGGTATCATCTTGGCGGCTGGTGACAACCACGGAATGGGCCAGAGCATTGCCCAGCTCATAGTCGAAGCCCTGATGCTCTGTGTTCTCCTCTGGAACCGACCTTACGAGCGCAAATCCGGCAACGTTATCAACATCACCATCGCGGTGGTGCGCGTGCTGTCTGTTGCCTGCATCCTCATCTTCGTCGATGAGTTTGCCGTTTCCGAGACGACATCAACAGTGACTGGCGTCGTTCTCATCGCTATCCAGGCGGCTCTGACTGGTGTCCTGGCTATTCTGATCGCATGGAACGCTATCATTGCCATCTGCAAGGAGAACCCTCACCGCAAGCGCAGAAAGGAGATGGGTAAGCTTCAAACCTCCCACGTCACAAAACCAACCGATAAGATACTAACACTTGCTCTCAGAGAAAATGCGAGACCTCGACAACCTCACTCCTCTCGATGCCCGGAACTCCCTTTTGTTGGATCGTAAGGTCTCTCACTCCGACTCGGACAACTTCTCCCTGGCCAAAACAAAGTTCGATACCAAGGAAAGCTACCGACCGTTGAGCCCATCGGGCGACGACCAGAGCCACGCCAACTTGGTCTCTCATGCCGCACCACCAGGCGGCTACGATGACCACTCGGCTGCACCAGCACCCTATGCCGACAACGCGTATGGACAAGGGCCTTACAGTCAACCAAGTGGCTATAGCCAACATACCGGCTACGGCCAGCAAACCGGCTACGGCGGCGGATACAACAATGGGTACAGCCGAGGTTATTAAGATAGTACATACTGGTCTCTTAGCTACAAAGAATCGGCGGGACTATTTTATTGATTGAAAAGCCTGGCGTCATCAACAGCACCGGCACGTGGATCTTGTTCGATCCCGGGCAAGCAATGTGTTCTCTTTGTCATTTAACACTTTTTGGCCTATAACACCTTTTACCCACGATTGCGATGATTCTTTTTCCTTTGAGATTCGTGGCAACTCCATCCGCTCCTCGTCTTCGCTTTGAAACCAGATACCACGGAAGAAGATGCGGGTGGGAGCAGCCAGAGAAAGGCGTAGGGATACATATGGGAGGGAGATCTGAAGCGGAAGCGGGACAGAGATCAAACTACATGTACCATTTCCTCCTACAGGGAAGCAAGCTTTTCATAGTATATAACTGCACATAATCTTGGGCTAGCATTCAATACATTATACCTACAAGTCCACGTGCGGTGTCTTGACGATGAAGCCGAGGATATCAAGGCGCCAAACCTGCATGCAACCCGGGTCATTGTCTGACGTGCCGAGTGACTTCTTGAGTACCACCGCCCATGCCTATACTTGTCTTGACTGGCAGAAGAGGTCCAGTCCGAGCAGGGTTGATCCAAATGACGATCTTCCACAGCGGTTGAAAAGCACTCGTCAAATAGAACAGCATTACCACCCCACCAAACCCCTGTCGCTCAGTGCTGAGGCAGGAGGACATCAGCCAGGGTCTTGAAACACACATGTAGATCTGTTTCTACTTCGCAAGTTGCACCGTTGACCGTTGCGCTTGATTTCTGGAAACCGTTGGCAATTTGAGACGGGGAGGAAGGGGCAGTTGGGACGTTTATGTTTCAGCCCCGTACCGTCTGATGGCAGAGGCAACAAGACAATGCCGCCGTTGTTGGGTAGCAACATCAAACCACACGATCTCAAAACGAGTCTAGACACGGGGCCCGTACGGAACCGTTAAAAATACAAGCCACAAAAACCAAGCAGAGACATGGGGAGAAGATGTAGACGTTGCTAATTCTTTTGTACCTAAGCTGTTCGTCGTAGAAGCACCCCTCTTGAGGTACTAACATAGATTTGCACGAATCTTTTGCTCGCAAGTCTCGATCTGGGGTCACACACCCGACATCCTGTCCGTGTATCATGCCTGGTCCGATCACGTAATGGTGTACCGCCCGCTGGCCGGCGCGCGGTTCTCCGCGTCCGCGGCCGCGATAGTGCCTTCCCTTAGCAACCTGGTTAGCTCCGTCAGGGCGTTGCTGACGACGACCTCGGTGTCGCCCTCGATGAGTATGTACAGCTTCGGCTCGGCGCCCGACGGCGGCTCCTTGCCGGCCGGGTAGAAGTTGCCCTTGGTCGTGATGGACGTGCCCGTCGCCTCGAGGATCTTGGCAACGTTGGTGCGGTTGGTGACAGCCCACCTGGCCTTCTGAGGAAAGTCGTTGATCTCCAGCGTCGCGTGGAACGCGCCGGCATCCGGCCCCTTGTTGTCGATAGGCTGGCCCGGCCGAAGCTGCCCGGCGCGGGCTAGGCGCGCGTTGATGTCATTGACTGCCTGGGCGGCCTTGTCGAGCGCCCCACCCTTAGCGGCGGCTTCTGACTGGGCTGTCTCTGTCGGTCCAGCCTTGCCGTCTTCGACGGCTTTGGCTGCGTCACGAGATACGACGGCAGAAGTAGCCTGCAAGATTGCCGACGCGGCCTTGTTCTTCTTTTCATCGTCGGCTGGCGCTTCCTCCTTCTCGTCCTCATCATCACCTTCAGCCTTGTGCGTCTTGCGCTCTCTCATGCGCGCGACCTCTCGTTCCTTGTCCAGACGCTCCAGGCCCTTGCCACCAAACCCAGATTGGTCCTTTGCTTTGCCGGCCTTGACTTTCTCTCTCCACGATTTGCGCATCTGTTCAAGCCGATCTGGAACAGGTTGGCCGCTCTGCTCAAGTGCTTTCGCGATGCCTGGTGCGCAATTCTCCTGCTCTTCGGTAATGAAAGTTACCGCTGTGCCGGTGTTGCCAGCTCGACCTGTGCGACCAGCACGATGAACATAGTCTTCCAGGTGGTTTGGTGCGTCGTAGTTAACCACGAGCTTGAGCTGCTTGACGTCAAGACCACGAGCGGCGACCGAGGTGGCAACCAAGACTGGGCAAACTCCGCTCTTGAAATCAGCGATGGTTGAATCCCGATCCACCTGGTCCTTGCCTCCATGGAGTGACATGCACCCGTAACCTTTCCGCAGCAGCTCCCTGAGCAGATCGTCCGCTTTCTCTTGTCTTTCAACAAAGACCAGTGCACGAACGTCATCGTCATCGGCGTACAGGTTGCCGAGCAGCTCGAGGAGACGCAGAAACTTGTCTTTCTCTTCTCTGACTTCCACGATTTGTGTGATCTCAGGGGCCACTACGCTCCTGCCACCAACTGTAATCTCAACGGGATTCTTAAGAACCTTCTTTACCAACGCATCGATGATGCGAGGCATGGTCGCAGAAAACAGCACGGTCTGACGATCCGGTCGGATGTTGGCAAATATCTTCATTACCTGAGGCTCAAAGCCCATGTCAAACATTCGATCGGCTTCGTCCAGCACGATGAAAGTAGTGCGCTTGAGGTTGACGACACGACCTTGGTTGGCCGCCAAGAGATCAATGAATCTGCCGGTAGTCGCGACGATGATCTCGGCCCCAGCTTTGAGTTGAGCAATCTGGTCCTTGATCGGTGGGCCACCATAGGCGCAGACAGCACGCAGATTAAGTGCTGATAGGAAAGGTTTACAATCACGAAAGATCTGAGTAGCAAGTTCTCGAGTCGGCGTCAAGATGAGACCAATCGGGCCGTCGTCTCGGACAGGTTCCTGGTCTTTGATGTGACGGAACATAGGAAGCAGGAAAGCCATGGTCTTGCCGGATCCAGTCTTAGCGACGCCAATGACATCGCGGCCGGACATGATGACCGGCAGCGCCTGCATCTGAATTGGTGTGGGCTTCTCGTACCCCAGATCACGAATAACATTTGACATAGGTTGAGTGAGACCGCAGTGCGACCATTTCTGGACAGGTTTTGGGACGTCTTTCCCAGACACTTTGATGCCATCCAGGTCTAGACGCAATTCGGTAACCTCTGCCTCAGTCATTTGACTGAGTTCATACGGTTCAAACCAGAAGTTCTTCCGTATGGTGTTGAGCTCGATCTTGCTGTAGTCGATCTTGGGGATGTCCTTCTTCTTCTTCTTGGCTGTGATAGCTAGTATCGACTCAGGGTTCGCGTCTGCCTTGTCCATGTAGTCGTATTCATCGTCTGAGAAGTACACCTCGGGCTCCTGTTCCTGGGTCTTGGTGGTTTGCCTGCCGCGAGGTTTGGTGGGTTTCGTAGTTGCGACGTCTGCGAGATCTCCCATAAACGCGTCCAATGGGTCAACGCCGTCATCGACTTCCATGGCCTCGGGGTCAGCTTCTGGCTGAGTCGGAGCCAAAGATGCTTCGTCATTCACTGTCGGGGCCGAAATGGGCTCTTTTTCGGCTTCTTCTGTCTGTATGGCCATGCTCTGCTGGAGAATTCTCTCCTCCCGTCGTTCATGTGCCGCTCGAGCGGCAGCCGCAGCTTCTTCTTCAGTGCCAGCAAAGTTGTCTCCGTCGGAGTCGGACTCATCTTCTTGATTAGCAAAAGGCGTAGCATCTGCATCTTCCAACGATATGTCGGGAAGCTTTGCTAACTTGCGGTTCGACGTCTCCTCGTCATCAAGAAGCAGCTTCCGTTTGGCAGATGGCTTCTCACCGTCTCCGCTGGCTTTCTGAAAACCGAAACCGCTGATATTCTTACCAGTTGGCAAAGCGGAAGCTGCACGCAGTGTGTTAGCAAAGAGCATAGCCCCGTGAGGAGAAGGCGGAGCCAACAGCGCAGAGTGATAGAACTCGCCCTCGAGAGCGGGAGACTCACCTGTAGACGTGGCATTTACGGCCGCCTTCCCACTTGTTGCTGGCGCTCCTGGTATATCACCCAGGGGGGCAGGTGAGTGATGGCGGGCGGCTGACTTCTTCGCGATCGCTTTGGGATCAAATTTGCCCGCGTAAGGTACAGTAGGAGACGCTTCCTGAGCTGACTGCGGAGTGCTGGGGGATGCAGCCCCCGGGGTGCCATTGGAGGGTGAGGCTATGGCGGTCGGAGTACCATTAGCCCTGCCGTCCATCTCGGCAAGGAGCTTCCGTGTGCTTGTAGCATCTGTCTCCTTGTTCGCCTGCTTGGTCAGGGTCCTCTTTTTCCAAGCCTCAAGTTTAGCAAGTCGTTCCGCCTGTTTATCACTTTGAGCCTGAGCTTGGGTTTGTGTAGACTTAGCGGCCTGTCCAGATTGGTTAGCGAGTTGAACAGAAGAAGGCAGCAAGCGACCACGCACTTCAGCATCCTTGGGGGCAGCTTTTGCGGCAGAGGTGGGACCTCGCTGTCGACCGTCATCGGTCTTGTTTCGTGACGCAGTCGAGTCGGCAGTGCCCTCACGGCGACTGCGAGGTGGAGAGTTATCACGTCTCACACGGGCGTCCCTGTTCCTGCTTCTGTCTCGACGACGCGGCGGGGATCTCTCCCGTTCCCGGGAGAGACGCCCATCCCCGTCCCTGTGCGAGCCTCCATCTCTTCGTCCACCTCGATAGTAGTTATCGTCTCGGTCTCTCCGGTCTATAGAGCGGTCCCGGCGACGGTATGAGTCTCGGTCCCTGTCGAAGTGGTCTCGGTAGCGACCAGGGCTGCGGCTGCGTCGACGGTCCCTCGGGGCGTCTCGTCGGCCGCGGTCACGGTCACGGTCACGGTCACGATCCCGTCTGTCGTCATGGCGGCTTCCTCGACTTCCTGCAGGAGACGGTGAGCGCGATGTTCTGTGGCGAGCCATCATCGAATCTGCGGCTCAGCGCGGTGAGTAGTACTTTTTGGTCAGAAACTGGACGAGTCAAGGGTCCTGAGATGATGACCACGTCTCGATCTAGGCTTAAGGCCGGTCGCTCGCTGATGTGATCGTTTGCCTGGGAAGAGAAAGTCCTCCAGAAAGGCAATGGAGCTGTCCGGAGAGGCTGGTTGCCAATCGAGGATTACGACTGCCCAACACGATGTGTACGTCTGTCCATTGATGGCCTGGGTGTTCGGGACTGAGGATGCAACACTTGAAGCCGATGCGGCTCCCGGAATCTCTCAGGCCAAGGTGGGCCTTGTAAGGCTTACTGTAAAATGGCAGCGGATTTGGTGAGGAATTGTTAGTGCCACTAGTAATTTACCGCCACCACCAAGCACGCATGCTGCCTTGGTACAGTACCACTCAAGGAGATGATTCAATGTAGACTACCTAGGTACCAAGGTATCGCCACAAATACTGAGCTTCGAGTTCCTGCAGCCTGCCGTAGAAGTTACTGAGTACCTATATATGTATATATAAATGTATGTGAAGTGAGGACAAACAATGACTCACAACAAGGTCGGCCAAAGGTCTTTACGCCTGATCCTACTATGCCATCTTTGTCCCTCAAGAGAAGAAGCCTCTTCATTTCCTGACTTGCTAATCATATGGCTCAGCACATTGAGGAGAGTTGTCAAGGGTGACATCGCCGAGACGGATGTCAAAGGAGCAGGCCCTACAGCACTACACTAGGTCCTATGCAGCAGGGGAGATGCAGCGAAAGGGTGGAGGCACAGCGACTAGGGCTTGATAAGGACCGGCCGTTGCTCTCTCTGTTTATACCCCACTTATTTAGCAGCAAGCCACCAATGATGGAGCTCCGTGGCTGACCTGTGCCTGGGGGGTGGCATGACGCGCTAGCCAGACCAAGGTCCTTAAAACACGGGGGCTGGAAGTTGCGAGGGAGGGCAAGGACTCTCGACCTTCACCTCTATTTGGACCTGCACCTGGGACCTCGACGTCACCTTGGCACTTCAATTGACCCCACAACAACAGCCACAAAAAAACACCAAAGTCGCCGTACATCGCACGCAAAAATGCTGTCGGCGACAATGCGATCTGCCTTGACTCAGCCCCTGCGCCCCTGCGCCCGTGGCCTACAGGCCAAGTCGCTGCTCTCACGTGGCGCCCTGGTGGGCCGAAGCTTCCTGATCGCGTCAAGCTACAAGTCGAGAGTTGCCGTGCGTGGCTTTGCGACAGCCACCGCCAGCAAGACCACGGGCCGCACCGCCGCGAAGAAGCCTGCGACAAAGACCAAGACCAATTCAAAGTCGAAGGCCACAACTATCAAGGCCAAGAAGACAGCAAAGGCCCCGGCCAAGAAGAAGGCCGCCGCAAAACCCAAGAAACCGGTCGTCAAGAAGAAGGAGATTGATCCCGAAAAAAAGAAGATATTGCTGCGGCGTGCACTCAAGAAGACGGCTCTGCTTAACCAGGAACCCAAGAACCTGCCGGCGCATCCCTGGCTGGTTTTCTTGACCCGTAATGTGCAGGGTGAGAAGATCGCTGGTCCCAAAGGCATGGCGCAAAGGATTCAGGCCATCTCCGCCGAGTTCAAGGGCCTCTCGCCGGCCCAGCTGGAGGTATGTATCCCATCTGCCCCGCAACCGGTCAAATAGGAAGCCTGTACTGAGCTTCCCATCAGGATCTGCAAGAGACTGCGAGACAGAACAAGGCGATAAACGCGGGCCACTACAAAACGTGGGTTGAGTCTCACTCTGTAGCCGACATCCTCGCGGCCAACAATGCCCGCAGGCGCCTCAAGCGCGACTTCAACTTAAACGTCAAGCCCTCAAAGGTCGTTGACGAGCGTGTGCCCAAGCGACCTGCGTCAGGCCCCTTTGCCTACTTCACCAAGGCAAAGCGCTCCGACGTCCCTGGGAAACCATTTGGTACACATGCGAGGGAACTGGCCCAGCAGTGGAGGGCTCTATCGCAGGCTGAGAAGAAGCCGTATCTTGACCTGGCATCTGCCGAGTATGCCAAATTCAACGGGGAAATGGAGAAGCTCTTGATTTGAAGGGACAAAAAGATGGGAGCAGTCCCACGGACCTGGCTCATGTGTTCAGGAATTCGGCGGGAAAGGGAAGGGTTCTTTTTGGTGCGAGATTCCGGGTAATGTACGTTTAGCAGTATCCTTTTGAGTCCCCGAGGCGGTCCGGTGCGTTCTGCGTATGGTACACGACTGTTGGTGAGATTATGAGCTTAGGCCCGTCTGTAGCTGCATCATATCAGTGGCTTGCTTCGTCCCCAACCCCAGCTCTCAACACCGTTTTGTAGCTCCCTGCTTGTGTTGCCCTATGGAAACAATATTAGCAGTGGCTCAGTCACTATGAATTAACTACCGTAGCGACCCCCCCCCCTAGTTTTTAAACACCGTCTCTAGACCATCCCTTCCGGGGACAAATAGTCTTTTCTAGAGCAACACAGGCCTTTTACTAATTAATGTATAGCGATATATAGTGGGTTGTAAAAAAAACGCCACTTACAGAAAACATATATAAAATACGCTTTTTTAGCCGCTTATAACACTACTATTATTAAAAAAATATTTTAAAAATATTATTAAATTTATTTTAATATTAAAACTTATATATAAGTTTTTTAAATTTTTTAAATTTTTATTAAAGTTAATATAAATTTTTAAAGTTTAAAAAATTAAAAAAAAAGGGCTTATAAAGGTTTATAAAGGGTGAATTTAATAACTCTATATTAATAAATCTTTTAAAAATTATTAGAAAATTAAATTTATATATAAAAATTATTTTAAAAATAGTGTAATATACTTTTAAATATAAACATTATAATAAAAATATTATATAAATTTTATTATTTTAATAAATTAAATATAGCTTTTTTAAAATTTAAGATTTAATAAGTTTTATATAAATATTTTTATAAATAACGTTTTTTTAATAATTTACTATATATAAATTTTAATTATAAATTTTATAAAAACTTTCTCTTTATTAAAAACTTTTCTTTTTATTAAAAACTTTTTTTAATTAATTAAAATATATCTTTTTTAAAAAAAAGAATTAAAATATTTAAATATATTTTAAACTTTATTAACTATTTTACTTATTTAAGTTTCTTTATTAAGTTAAAATAAAAATAAATATTTTAAAATAATAAAGTATAATATATCTTTTAAAATTAATATAATAAGTTTTATTATATAAAATTTTTTATAATAACTTATTAATCTTTA